>QANY01000261.1:325679-809706 GCA_003255025.1 Datisca glomerata | reverse complement strand
GGGGGGGGGGGGGGGGGGGGTTGTCATGGTTCCACCATATTTTAGATAAAATAATTCTGGTTGTTCCTGGCACATCTCCACCTAATAAAATTATTTTTCCTCGTTTAAAGTTTTGATTTTTATCACCTTCTTTAAAATTTATGTTTTTGAATCTTTGTTTTCACTATCAAATATGATGAAGATCATGGGTATTTGAGCCGCCATCAGATCTGTTTTTCCCTTTGATTCACTTCTTTTGGTTTCGAATCTAGTCGTTCATTGTTCTTTTGGAATCTATATGTGAGTATCTTCTCTCCGTTTTCATTTCTTTGAGCTTCCACGATGATCGGATTTGAAGTTCTTTTGATGTTTTCAGTTTTATTTGTTATTTTTAAATTTTAATGATCAAATTGGATATTATTTTATTTCTGAGAATCGTTTTCATTATAACACGAGCCCTGCCCAAATGATTAAGCAATTTAGTTGAATTTGTTCCTTGATGTTGAATTTGTTCTCAGTTTTATTTTGTATTATCTGAAGCTATGACGGCTTAAGAAAGTGTACGAACTATATTTCTGAGTTTGATATGGTTTTAAGCAAGATTTTTTAGGTACATTCACTTCGTATACATGGGTACATAGAAAACATAAATCTTTATACTATCTCTCCAATAATATTATCTTCTCTTATGCATCTATTGTATTTTCAGTTCGCATATTTACTTTCCGATGCTCATTGATCGTTCACATCTGATAGTAACCGACGTAATATCTCTTTATTTTTCTAAGGATGTCTATATTTATTATATTGAATCTTTCATTGATGTTGCAATCTTAGATTCTAAAAATGGAGGTTAATATCGACTACTTTAGTATTTAGAATTATTTAAAGGGCTTTTTCTATGTAATTCATTGTCATTTTTAAAAGGTATTCCTTATTTTAGGCTCTTTAATTTTTCTTTTATGAAATGTCATATACAAAATATTTGGGTGCTTTTATTTTTAGTTCAGAACTAGTGACATCTCCGATGCTTATTTTGTTCATGTTTATGAGTTCTCATCTAGCTTAGAAATGTTTTTCCCTTTAGCGTTTTCTTATACTTGTCATTCATAGTTAGATTTTATATCTATCCTGCGTTTTTCATACTTCAATCTTGCATCATGCAGGTATAAGTGGGTAATTCTCTTGTGCACAAGGTAGAAAAGAAACTGGGCAAGGATGACTTTGGTCAAGTCTATGTAGGCAGAAGGTTAAGTGGGGGGCTGGTATTTCATACACTAAAGAGTTGATGCTTTTTTTATTCTTATTATTCTTTAAAGAAATATTGTCTACCATCTTCTTTTCTTACAAGATTAGTTATTTCATACACTATCAAATGGCTAATACTTAACATGTAACAATAACACTTATTGTTTGTTAGATTTGGATTCTAAATCTTGCAGCTATACAACCAAATTTGAGAAAGTCCATCTGGATCATATAGTATTGAAAGTCTATGAGCTGCCTCATTGAGTGGTAATTTGGTACAGTTGAAGTAGTCATTAAAAAGTACTGGCATGTGCATCATGTTCTGCTACTTTCTAGTGTAATATTTATGTATTTATGTATAGAAGTAGGTTTTAAGTGTAATTTTAGAGTGTTTAGAAGGAATTGGTATCAGAAGAACTATTCATTTGTAGTGGTACTTAATTCAATTTCAAATATGAGTGAAAATCATTAATGTTTGTATTAAGAAATTGAGAATTTTGAGACAAAAAATATTATGTTACTCGACGGGGCAATCGTGCGTACGATCTTCACCAAGGCCTTATCTGAATTGATGAAATGGGAGGACATCTACAAAGAGTATATATTAAGTGAAGAAATGAAAATGACTAAGTAAATTTAAAATGATCCAGTGTGAAAATGATAAATGTAAAACAGAATTATATAATGTTAAGCTTGTGAAATTAAGCAAGTTTGTGAACATGGCGAAGTGTTTGAAATGGCTATGTGTGTGAAATGGTTAAGTGTGTGAAAATATGCATGTTTGTGAAAATGACTAAGTGTTTGAAAATGACTAAGTCTGTGAAATTGATTAAGTTTGTGAAAATGATGAATATCACTAAGTCCATGATAAAGAGGGAGAGAGAGACCGAGTATGTGAATATAAGTGTGCAATTGCCTAAGTGTTTGAAAATGACTAGATATATGAAAATGACTAAGTGTGTAAAAATGATTAAGTGCGTGAAATTTGCCAAGTACATGAAACTGCTAGTATTGAACTAACTGTGAAAATGGTTCAGTGTGTGAAAATGATTAAGTGTGAAAATAAGAAAGTTTGTGAAAATGGTTCAGTGTGTAAAAAGTTAAAGTTCAAATTTCAATATTTTATTACAAACTTTTAGAGGATAAGTTTGATTTAACACTAAAATTTAATCCTTGTAGGTTATACGTGTTCGTCAAACCAATAAATATGACTTACCGATCATCATAACATCATGACCTATAATTATGTATGGTGAAAACCTATCTCACTTGATACTTGTCACAAAAACATAACAACATTATCAATGATAACTTTTATCGAGTTTATGAATAAGTGTTCAATTGCTTCAGGAATTCTTACTTAATCCAATCTAATTTCACATATCAGCGAATATCGTGAATGTTTGCATTGAGAGAACGTACTAATTTTATCTGTGATTTTTTCGGTGTATGGTAATTAATTAAAAAATAACAATTTTAGGCTTTATGGTGGACATGCCGATTATTGGCCATTTTGATGGTGATTACGACTACCAATGGTGATCGCCTATCCAGGGGTGGCGATTAGGATGAACTGTTGTGATTAGAGCTCAAAGTATAGAGATTGGCCATGAAGATGCGATTAGCACCTTTAGGATGGTGATTATGGGCTTTTTAGTGGCGATCGGGACATGATGAGTGGCGATTGCAATTTTAGGGGTTCAATGAATTTGTAGTGGGGTACAACAAATTCTTGAGGTGTTCACCCAAATTTAAAAATTAATTTTCTTCGAGGTGTTCTTCTAAAATGTAGTGGGGTTCACCATAAATCTAAAGGTGTTCACCTCCAACATTGGGGGTTATACATATTCGTTAAATGGTGAAAATGATTTTACTTGATACTTGTCATAAAATCACGACAACATAATCAATGATACGTTCTTATGGGGTAATAATTATAAAATAAAAGGTAAACCGACCTTAGAGGTTATACGTGTTTGTCAAACCGATAAATATGATTTACTGACCATCATAACATCATAACTTATAACTATAGATGGTGAAAACTTGTCTCATTTAATACTTGTCATAAAAGTACAACAATATATTTCATAGATTTGAATAATTCATATATGATCATGACATACATATTAATGTGACACATATGAATCGATAAATGTAAGACTTGATAGTGTGTAAAATAATAAATGTAAGACATAATTGTATGAAATTTTCCAGTATATGAAATCACCGGTATTGAAACAACTGTGAAAATGGTTTAGTGTGTGAAAATGAGCAGGTTTGTGAAAATGGTTGTGTGAGAAAATAAGCAAATTTGTGAAAATAACTAAGTTTTGAAATTGGTTAAGTGTATGAAAATTATTAAATATGTATAATAGTTAAGCATTTAAAAATGACTAAGCGTACGACTAAGTGACAATAAAGGTACATAAAAGTGGCAAAGAGTTGAAAAATTACTAAGTAAATGAAAATTTCCAAGTGTAAGTAGCTAAAATGTAAATATGGTCAAGTGTAGAACAAAAACCACTGGTATAGAAAAAAACCACCGGTAGTGACAATAAAATCGCCGCAATAGATACTAAAAACCCCTGCTAAAGATACTAAAAATGCGGGTATAAATCCAATGGAGCACATGGTGATTAGACATAATCGCTATCTACAGGTGCTAAACGTTTTTATCCATGACTAGTCACTATGCACACACGGCGATTCGTCATATATTTACGGCGATTCACCATATATAAATATGCGGAATAGTTTTTTTTAATTTTGGTAAGGAAATAAGGTTAGATTTGCAAAATATATTTATATGATTATAAATTAAAACGTAAATGAGGTTAATTTCTAAATTTTATGGAGTTATAATTATAAAATAAAAGGTTAAATTTCAAATTTTAATACTTAGTTTTAAACTTGTAGCAGATATCTTCGATTTAACAATAGAATCCGACATTGGGGGTTATGCGTGTTCGTCAAAATGATAAATTGTTAGTCATCGTGGCGCGTGCTCGGCGGAAGCGTGTAGCGCGAGGCCATTTAAAATTAAAATTTTAATAAAGATCGAATCTTTTAATAAAACATAACTTGCGCAACGCCACAGATAACCAAATAAATTTTTTTTATTGAAAACATTTGTTCAACCAGTCAGGATCCATTATATATTTATACATTAAATCTACAACATAGACGGTTATGATTCATATATCTCTTGTAGCCTATATTAAGCATCCTTGCAAAACCAATCAATACTCCATCCTACGAAATCATTCCAACGATCAGTAGACTCCGAGATCCACACCAAAGATCTTTCAAGTCAATCTTCAACGCATTAGGACGTGTGTGAGCACGTAGAATATTACAAGATACTTTCTCTGTCTCTAGATATACTCAACACATGAGATCTAGGTATTTACTGAGAAGGACTTTAGTGAGACGATTCTCTAAAAGAATGCGACAATTATTCTTTAAGTGATTTGATTGTCGCAGAGAAAAATTACTCTAACCCTAACAATGTTCTCAATTCAATTCTTGATTGATGAACTGATGAATTTGAACGGAGGCCAGTAGAATAATATATGTATATTTTCTAGATAATGGCGTATCAGATATTTAAGGATAATTAAAATTAATACTTAATTTCAAATTGCCCAATACAGTGGAACCCAGTGTATAACGGTGCACAACTGCAGTGCCACACAGCATTGCGATTGGCGTAAACTATCACAGTGCCTCAAGGCACTATGTGTTCGCCACACTATATTGTTGTGTGGCACTGCAGTGTTCCACGCCGACTGTTGTAGTGTCATGTGGCATTATAGCAGTCCATGGTGATCTATGATTCTCAATCATTGATCGACAAAATATTTTTTTAATCAGATAAATATCTAGATATCTGTTAATTCAAAATTAACATATCTGATTATCCCTATCAATTAAATTCTCTGTTATTTCACAAATAACAGATTTAGTTGATTCAAATTATTATCTAATAATAATTTAATTATCTAAATTCATAAATTAGATATTCTATCTCACTTATCGATAATTATAAGAATAATCAATAATTATTTTTATATATAATTTAATTATTTTAATTTTCAATTAATTAATCACACATAGTTATCTCATAATTATGTACTTACCCTAAAATAAACATTCATTTGCAAGTAAGTCATTTTTCTATGTCCTGAAATATTCACATCATAGATTGCGTAGCATAGATGTGATTTGGAGACTATAGACCTATAATCTTAAGTTTCAATAAACTAAATTATTAATTAAACATTTTAATTAAATAATCTTATTTATTAATTCTATTATTACTCCACTATAAATATGGAATTGAACTCTTACTGATTATAGAATGTATTTATAGAGTATTTTCATGTAGCCACTAATATAATCATGTCATGTAGTTCTGTCCTCCAATTATTAGTTCGTAAATTAGAACTGGTTACAATTTTACTCATCTAATTACCTCTTAATCCTTAAGTACCATTAATTCACTAGTGAATGACTAATATATAATTGTATTATAAATTTGAGCTCAGTAACCATTCAGTTCTAGAATTAACACTTAAAAAAACTAATATATGATCCGTTAGGAAAGCTTGGATTCCAAATCTTGTAAGATCATGCTCCCAGCCATTCTAATCACTGAATCTCCAAAATAAAAGTCACTAGTCTATTTTACAAATAAAACTCAATGAATGAATCAAAAGATCCAATAAACATGTATAGGAGTTCATAACTACTTAGGATTCAGACTAATCTACATATGATCATCAGATTGATGTGTATTAAATCCTTATAATAAACAGTAAGTTAATAAAGATATTGATTCACATCGATTTTGTCATATATAATCTCATTATATAAAGTATATTCACTAAGATATCTATCCACATCAATGATTCAGATCTAGATCACTTGCATTCATAATGCTTAGTGAACCATACTAGCAACCATTCATTAAAGATTTCATAGATGCGCGTTTAGTCGGTTTAAGCATATACAATCCTATTATAACTTTAGCATGATAAATATCGAATCCATTCTTAGAAATAATAAACTCTTTATTAATAAAAGAAACTTCAAATAACTGTTCATGCAAAAATGAAAGAGAAATCTAATTTCTCAAAAAATCAGGAATATGATAAACATTGTTCAAAACCAAATAATTATATACAAAAATTAATCGGAGTGTCCCTACTGCTTTAGTTGATACTAGCGCACTACTACTGCTTTAGTTGACACGAGTTCACTACTGCCAACTCTTAAAATGTCCTCATCTTCAGCCAGCTCCCTTGACGAATCAAGCATCAGCAAAGAAAAACATGCATGGTTAGTGGCTCCTTAATCAAGTATCCAAGATGAGAAATCATATTCCACTAAGCAAACTTCAAGTACAAGTAAATCATATTTAACTTTCTTTTTCAGCTCAGAGATATTTGTTACAGTTTCTCTTCCAATGACCTTCAACCCCACAGTGGAAACATTTTCCCTTGGGCTTGCTGTCTTTATTGTTCTTCTTGTCTTTTGGCGATGTCTTGACTTTCTTCCAACCATTATTCTTCTTCCTTTTCTTGTTCTTAACAATATTGGAAGAATGCTTCTGCTCAACAACATTTGCCTCACCCTCTTTGGTCATTCTAAGGTTGAGTGACTCAAAATTCTGTAGTTCATTCAAAAATTGGGTCATGTTGAATTGCAACTTGTTCATAACATAGTTGATCTTAAACACAGAAAAAGTTGGTGTGAACGACTAAAGTATATGCTAACTTGAGTCCCTTCATCAATGGTCACTCATGTACTTCTGCCTCACGCATTATATTGATCATGTTCAAAATATGTTCTCGCAAATAAGTATAATTTCTCATCTTAGTCGTCATATAGCTCCTAGTAGTCATATTACGACTTTGATCAGACTGCTGCCCAAACATTGCATGTAGAGATTTCATAATCTCATAGGCAGTCTCTATCTTTTCATGCTTGGTTCTCAGAACATCATTCATGCTCACAAGCATGTAACACTTCGCTTTGTTGTTTGATATGATCCAAGTATCATATTTGTCCATAACATTCTTAGAGGTATTAGCAGTGGGCTCTTCAGGACATTCCTCAGTAAGAACGAACTTATGGTTCTCACAAATCAACATTAAGTTCATATTTGATTTCCAACGTACGAAATTATCACCATTCAATTTTTTAAAAGCGAGTAAAGCAGTAACAAAGTTAACCATGGTAGACATAATAATGATAACTGAAATTTAAAAACATACAAGATTCAATATAATTGATAAATATTTAGAATTCAAAAAGTAAATGTGATGCATGAATGCAACATAATAATCACACAAATTTAACAATTACTAATCACGATAAAATAATCCAACGATTGATGTGCTGCCTTAGTGTCAGTCAGATTAACCTCAGACTGTCTATGAGATATTCTCATCCTTATTAATTAAAACTTAAAATATCTCATATTTTTTCTTTTAACAATAAATTATCGATTGTTCGGTCAAGTCACAACTATCCATATAAAAATTTAATTGCAACTTTGTGAGTGTAACCCATCATATCAGATTTCATGACTTCATTTACAATTTTTCTGCTTAGGTTCCATCAAAATTAAACTACATCACTTCCTCTTATTATCTTAATAAGTCCAACCTCGATATTGGTACAGCTCGAAACCTTCCTTAGGGGGATGAAAACAAAGCCATCTTGAGGCCCTTACTGCACCTCACGGTGTTGTACTAATGATGGAGAGCATATGTTACATTCACATGTCAACCTTCTTCCACTCACTATTTTAGGATTATGTGTTTCAATTTTAACTAATCAATTAATTTCAAATTAATCATCGGTTAAAATAATAATCCTATGAAGATTTAATAATCAGTTATGTCAATCTCATTAGTCTAAGTTCATTTAACCTTCTAAAGATCCTAAATCATCATTAGGTGAACTTAGACTAACTAATTAATTATATTCATCAAACTTTAAAAAAACTTTTTACTAAAACCGTTTATCCTAAAAGTTACTATAACCCTTAGTGTGGTGTGATTATCAAGTTTTAATTAATTAAAGCCTAGTAGTTTACACGTAATTGATTACATAAAATAATATATATAAGCATATTAGGACAATCCTAATAAATCATGATTCTACTGATGAGATGAATGATCAAATGAAACAGTGTGAGATTTTCATGTATGACATGCGATCGACTGATGCATGGACATGTTATCCAATATATTAAATAATTATTTAACAATTAAATAAAATAATAATGGACTGAGTGACTATTGAGTATTTATAAATCACAACTCTTGAAATAAAAAAATAATATTACAAAGCGGACTTAAAGAATACATATTTTCCAAATATTGTCTTATCTTCTTGATGTTCATATTCATAATCTTCAAGTTTTGAACAAGATCCTATTTAATTAGGAAAAACTATTTTAATTAATTAAAGTTAATTTCTATAATTATCCTTTTCAAAATAGTTGACTTTGACTTAGTCAAATAAACACTTTATTTTAAACTCATTCAACCTATTAATTTCTAATTTTCATAGAATTAAAAATTAAAAATTAATTTTGAAATTACATTAATTTCAAAATTTAAAAGGATAATTGATAGGCTTAGGATTATTATAAAACTCTATAGTGATAGGGTTGGTTGGTATAAGACTTTGTGTAAAACTGCCCTAAATGTGACAACAGTTGCCACCGACCACCACCACCACCGGTTTCATTGACGGTCGCTGTCTACCGCAGATTTCTGACGACGTGGCCGGAACAATAAATTCCGCATGACATTGCCGGTAATCATTATTCGGGGGCGCCATCGCCGGAATTCAATTTCCGGTGCCAACGCCGGAATTCTAAAAGAATTCCTATTTCTTTTCTTTTTCCTCTGTTGTTTGTCTTGTGCATTCTTCATCTTCTCACAATTGAAATAATTACAATAATTATTCAAAATAAAATTACCAAAATTCCTAGGCCCCAAAAATGGCTTACACAAGATCTAAGAAAAAAATTAAAAGAACAAAGTCTAACCCAATAATCACCATATAATTAACGATCCATTATTTTCCATACATTCAAAAAACATAACCATCCATTCATTCATACACATCTCATATTACATGAATAATGCAAGAAAACCCACACAACACTAACATATAAATATATAAACATCGCTCTGATACCACTTGTTGGTCGTTGCAGCGTGTGCGGGCGGAAGCGTGTGACATGAGGCTATTTGAAAATTTAACTTTTAATAAAGATAGAATCTTTTAATAAAATAAAACTTGCGCAACGCCACGATAACCAAATAAAAACTTTTTATTGAAGACTCTTTTTCAATCAGTCAAGATCTATTATATGTTTATACATTAAATCTACAACATACAAGGTTAGGAATCGTATACCTCTTGTAGTCTATATCAAGCATCCTTACAAAACCAATCGATCCTCCGTCCCACGATACCATTCCAACGATCAGTAGACTTCGAGATCCACACCAAGATCTTCCAAGTCAATTCTCAACGCATTAGGACGTGTGTGGGCATGTAAAATATTATAAGACACTTTTTCTGTCTCTAGTGTACTCAACACATATGATCTAGAGATTTAGTGAGACGATTCTCTAAAAGAACATGATGATTATTCTTTTAGAGATTTGATTAACTTTTAATGGCAAAGAAAAATTAGTCTGGCACTAACCGTGTTCTCAATTCAATTCTTGATTGATGAACTGATGAACTTGAACTGAGACAATTAGAATAATATATGTGTATTTTCTAGATAATGGCGTATTATATATTTATGTATAATTAAAAATTAATATTTAATTTCAAATTGCCCAATGCAGTGGAACCCACTGTATAACGATCACAATTGTAGTGCCACTTGACACTACAATAATTCATAATGACCTATGATTCTCAATCACTGATTGACACATGATGACTACTGCAAACTAAATATTTATTTTAATCATAAAAATATATAGATATCAGTTCATTAAAAATTAACATATCTGATTATCCCTATCAACGAAATTATATGTTATTTCACAAATAACAGATTTAGTTGATTCAAATTATTATCTAATTTCATAAATTAGATATTCTGTCTCACTTATCGATAATTGGAAGAATAATCGATAATTATTTATATATATAATTTCTAAAAACTATATTTATATATATAAGTAATTCAATTAATTAATTTATAATTAATTAATCACACATAATTATCTCATAACTATGTACTTGCCCCAGAATAAAAATTCTTTTACAAGTCAGTCATTTTCTCATGTCCTGAAATATTCATACCTTAGGCCGCATAGGATAAAGGTGACTTGGGGACCATAGACCTATAATCCAAAGCTCCAATAAATCAGATTATTAACTAAATTCTTTAATTAAATAATTTTATTTATTAATTCCATTATTACTCTACTAGAAATATGAAATTGAACTCTTAGTGATTATAGAATCTATTTACAGAGTATTCTCATGTAGTCCACTGATATAATCATTTCATGTAGTTCTGTTATCCAATTATTGGTTCGTAAATTAGAACTGGTCAAAATTATCATTTTACCCTTATAATTTTTAATTACCTCTTTATCCTTAAGTACCATTAATTCACTAGTGAATGGCTAATTTTTAATCGTATTATGAATTTGAGCTCAATAACCAATTAATTCTGGAATTAACACTTAAGGGAATCAATATATGATCCGTTAGGAAAGCTTGGATTCCAAATCTTGTAAGATCATGTTCTCATATCACTGAATCTCCAAAACAAAAGTCACTAGCCTGTTTTACAAATAAAACTTAACGAATGAATCAAAAGATCCAATAGATATGTATAGGAGTTCATGACTACTCAAGATTCAGACTGATCTACATATGATAATCAGATTGATATTGTATTAAATCTTTGTGATAAATGGTAAGTTAATAAAGATATTAATTCATATCGGTCCTGTCATATATAATTTTATTATATAAAGTACATTCACTAAGATGTCTATCCACATCAATGATCCGGATCTAGATCACATGCATTCATAACGCTTAGTGAACCGTACTAGCAATCATTCATTAAAGATTACATACTTTAATATGTTGCTGATATTTTTATTCATTATCTATGATCTTAATCCTCTCGTACCAATACAAGACAATAGTCTCATTAATGAATATGAAATTTTCAGATATTTATATAAATTATTCAACAATAATTTAAAAGAACAATTATAAAAAAAATGTAATCCTCATTAAGTTTCATATCAAAATGTCAATACACATGCTTTGAGGACATAACCCCCAACATAAATATGATTTACTGACCATCATAACATATCACCCTATAATTATATATGATGAAAACTCATCTCGCTCGATATTTGTTACAAAAGCACAACAACATTATCAATGACAACTTTTATCGAGTTTTTGAATAAGTGTTCAATTGTTTCGAGAATTCTTTCTTAATCCAATCTAATTTCATATAATAAGTGAATATCGTGAATGTTTGCATTGAGAGAACGGGTTTTTTCTATTTTTATCAGTGTTCACCTATCCAAGTATGGCGATTAGGAAGTGCAACGGCGACTGAAGCCATTTGAATGGGCCTTGGTCATGAAGATGCGATTAGCATCTGCAGGATGGCGATTATGGGCTTTTGAGTGGCGATTGGGACATGTTGAGTGGCGATTGTAATTTTAGGGGTTCAATGAATTTGTAAGGGGTACAACAAATGCTTGAGGTGTTCACCAAAATTTAAAATTAATGTTTTTTGAGATGTTCTTTTAAAATGTAGTGGGGTTCACCACAAATCTAAAGGTGTTCATCTCCAACGTTGGAGGTTATAAATGTCCGTTAACTAGTGAAAAATTATGAATCGATAAACTTAAGACATAATAGTGTGTAAAATGATAAATGTAATACATAATTGTATAAAAGAGAGAAAGGGATCTAGATCCAAATATAATTGTACTACATACTTATTGATTTAGATTCTATACATGAACCGGGATTTAGAGTTATACATGTTCGTTACATGGTAAAAAATTATTTTACTTGATACTTGTAATAAAATCACAACACCATAATCAAGAATATGTTCTTAAATGTTTATGAATAAGTGTTCAATTATTTTAATAATTCATTACTTAATTCAAATCTAATTTAAAATATAAGTGAAGATACTTAATGTTCATATTGAAAAATCGAGAATCTTGATAACTTTATTTGCGATTCATCTAGTATACCCTGATCAATTTTAAAAAATTAAATTTGTTGAGAAACTACCATAAAAATGTCCTAAAACCATTGTATTGATGCAAAACCACTGCAAAATTAACAAAAAACCGTCAAAATTGAAAAAACCCACCAGGAACTGCCGGTATAGGATAAAAAAATGCCGATATAGGATGCATAAACTGGCGGGCGCTATAGGGTAGAGAAACCACCGGGATGGAGCATAAAAAATGCTGGTAAAAGATTCTAAAATCACCGGTATAAAGTCGTAAAAATTTTATAGGGTTCACCAAAAATATACAAGGGTTCATCAAATATGTACTGAGATTCACCAAATATGTAGTGAGGTTCGCCAAATATGTAGTGGTTAATAATTCATGGTGGGATTCACCAAATATGTACAAGAGTTCACCAAATATGTACATGAGTTCATCAAATATGTACTGAGATTCACCAAATATATACTGGGGTTCACCAAATATGTACCGGGGTTTACCAAACATGTGCAAAATGATTTTGGTGAAACCCCAATACATATTTGGTGAATCCATGTACATATTTGGTGAACCACAATATGCATTTGATGAACTCTTGTACATTGTTGGTGAACGTCAATACATATTTGGTGAACCCCTCCAAGAATTATTAGTCTGTACGTATTTAGTGAATCACACTACATTAGGGGTGCACGAAATATGTACTAGGATTCATCAAATATGTAGTGGGGTTCACCAAATATGTAGTGGGATTAACCAAATATGTAGTGAGGTTCACCAAATACGTACAAAATTAATAATTCTTGGAGGAGTTCACCAAAAATGTATTGGGGTTCACCAAATACGTACAAAATTAATAATTCTTAAAGGGGTTCACCAAAAATGTACTCGGATTCACCAAATATGTAGTGAGGTTCACCAAATACGTAAAAAATTAATAATTCTTGGAGGGGTTCACCAAATATGTACTGAGATTTATCAAATATGTACATGGGTTCACCAAATGTGCATTGGGGCTCACCATATATGTATAATTTTATACATATTTGGTGAACCCCAATATATATTTGGTGAACTCTAGTATATATTTGGTGAACCCCTCCAAGAATTATTTATTTGTACTTATTTAGTGAAATCCAGTAAATATTTGGTGAATCCTAAAAATAAAATAAAATGTAAAATTTTGTACAAGTGACTGGCTAGGCCTTGTGTGGCTCGGATTGCTTCAAAAGAAATCGAAGGGCCACAATGGCCCAACTTCAATGCCAGGAATAAATTTCTGGCATTGTAGAAGTTACCCTACTCCGTAGGCTTAATTCGTATATGACAATGGTTCGAATCTCTGTAGTTACTTATTGGATGTAAACTTATTTTTTATCTTTTCTTTATCTCGCGCAATAAGCTTAAGTTTTGGTCTCAACGTATGGGCAGTCAACGCAACAAAAGTGGTAGATTCGTGTCATCGTGTGGATGATCTAAGACAATAGTCTCTGATGAATTTTTGTAGAGTAACATATCATATCTGCATGTATCAATGTGCATACCCATTTTGTAAACAGAAAAAAAAAAGAACAGTTAATTTTTAGCTACTCTATCTAAAATGCGATTGAATACAAACTATTGAACAATAAATTAGTAAAAAAGAAATAAATGTATTGTCAAAGTACGTAGATTATATTATTATTTAGCCTTGACTACGTACTACAACTTGAACCAGATTTTAAAGTAGTTGTACCAAATAGTCAAGTTTAGAATGTTGATTTATGCAATAGTCCATTTTTTATTAGGTAAATAGTAGATTTGGTGCTGCCACGTCACCGATTTTTTTCTCCATTTTTGGTGTGGACATATTTGCCCTCTATAAACGATTTTCTGTTATTGATTGCGTGAGACCATTGTAATTAATTAAGAGATTTTACCGAATTTAGTATTAATTCTATTTTTTAATTCAAAATGATATATTTATCTTTATCTTATCATTAATATGCTACATATATGGATTGTCGGTTATGGAAAAAATCTTTTTTCCATCAAAGATAGGTTGCTTGAGAATAGATGGTTGAAAATAACAATCAAAGAAACTCTAAAATCAGAAAATCACTCATCAACTGTCAAAGTAGTTTGAATGAAAAAAAACATAAGTATTTCACCAATTGAATGCTATTACCTGAACTGCAACTATGGTAGATTTCATCACCGATTGACCGCCATTGAAACCTCCATTGTTGCCCACCTGAAACATAACCATTGACGGCAAAAGGTAATTCCATTGACGATGAATAACTCCATTGATGAGAAATAACTCCATTGACAAGAGAAATTCCATTGACAGTAAAGGTAAATCATCTTCTCTCTATGGATTGACTACTGGTTTACCGTGTTTTACCTATTTTCCATCAATAGTTATGTTTAGGTGAGCGCCAATGGGGGTTTACCGACATCAATGGTGGTCTTAGGAAGATGGAGAGTTTTCAGTGATTTTTTTATTCTTTAATTTTGATTATGTTTGATTGACATACTTTTTACTGTAATTGAGATAGTTTCATTAACCGTAGTTTAAGTTTTTACCTTTTCAATTTTTTTCCTGAAATATCATAGGTGGATTTCAAAATTTTAAGTAGTTTCATTTAATATATGAGGTTGCGATTGGTTTACCCAATGGCTGAGGGAGAGGCGGGATTTTTAAAGTTTAAAAAATTTAAGTTTTTTTTAGAAAGTTTGATTGATATTTAGTTTAATTAATTATAGTTTTTATTTTCTAAGTATATCATTAATTATGGTTTAGGGGGAGGCGAGATATATGAAATTTTTAAAATTTCTATTTTATAATATATTTAGATTGACTTCGTATCAATCCAAATTTTTATTTACTTAATTATATGGTATATAAAATTAGTATATCTGTAAAGGATTTTTCCCGTCTAATTTAAGATTAAGGGAAAAAGATATTGATAATGATAAAATTTACATAAGTATTAAAAGATAGAGAGAAATGTTGTTGATCCAAAATCACCAAGAGTAAATGCACTCAATCTTCTCTTTATTTTTTACTGTCTTGAATGTTCTGTTTCATTGAATACATTAGTTTTATATAGACTTTCTCAATTGCATGAGTTTGATTAAAATAATAAAATAAAAAAAATTATCAGATGAGGTACTCATTAAGCCAAGATAACACCCATTCGTGAGGATCCCCTTTCTTCTTTATTTTGTATATGTCATACTCAGCCGCCCAACAATCGCTACGAGGTGACTGCTTCCTGCGGTTCCGAGCCAATTAGTCACAACCACTTGGTGGCCTATCATGTCTTGTTGGGTGGTGCTACCCAATCAATCGCGGTCACTTGATTCACGATATGAACCCCCTTTTTCGTTTTGATGTTCCGTCCCGTCCTTGAGGTAATGACCCCATTCTCGAAGTAATGATCCCCCGTTTTTAAGATGTCAGTTCCTGTTCTTGAAGTGATGATCCCCATTCTCGAATTGTCAGTTCCTGTTCTTGAAGTAATGATCTCTCGTTCTAGAGATGTCGGTTCCCGTTCTTGAAGTGATGATCCCCGTTCTGTGAATATCTCACGAGTTTAGTCCGTCATCCGTTTCTACTTTTTTGACACTTCCCGCGAGTCCTAGGTAGGTCCCTTCCCCTTCGTGCACGTGGTAGCAAATATTTTTTACCTGTTCAATATCAATAACTTTCATTTGATTTACTCGAATTAATAGATTTGTTTCTCTTTTTAGATGAAGGGTATTGTGGTCCTAAATTATTACCCCGTTTAAAAAATCTGCTATTTACCGATAGATCTACAAATATTGTCATTGTTTAACACACCCTTCTTAAGCTTGTCTAGAGTACAAAGTTTCTCCAGATTTTACCCAACTACTTTTGGGTTGAAATATATTTTTTTGATTAAAGGATTTGGTTAATGATGGAACAGACCAATCCAACTTCCTATATTGTTGGGCTTCCAACCACAATACATTTAGGAGAAATTTACATGGAATGACCTTTGATAGAATATTTTGAGCTAAGTTTACACAGAAGGGGGAGATGAGTCTTTATATCGTAAGTCCCCTTCATAAGACTCCAGAAAATTTCTCTACATTTAGAGCCAATACAGCACCCTCCCCCGCCTTAATACCAAAACCTAAATGGAAATTTTCATGGAATGACCCTTGAAATAAAATTTAATGATATTAAGGCTTTTTGAATTGGTTTAAGGATATTAAGATCCATTTTCAATTCTGCTAGGCCATTATTTAGTAAGTATTAATTTTAACACCAAATTATTATGCTAGCTAGATCTAACAGAATATTTTAGGTTAAATTTACTTAATATTTTAGGTTAAATTTACTTTACAATGGAGAGGATGTTTTTATATCGTTAAGTCTTCTTCTCAAGGTCTGAAGCTGAAAATCTCTCAAACCTAAAACCTCACTGTCTCGCTCGTTCTCTCATACGGCAACGATGGCAGGCGGCAAGATGAAAAAGGAGAAGGCAAAGGGAGCCGCACAGAGCGTACCTTATCAAGGAGGCATATCGTTCCACAAATCTAAAGGCCAGCACATACTCAAGAACCCATTACTGGTCGACACCATAGTCCAAAAGTCTGGGATTAAGAGCACGGATGTGATCCTCGAAATCGGTCCTGGTACTGGTAACCTCACTAAGAAGCTTCTAGAAGCTGGCCAAATGGTAATCGCAGTCGAGCTCGATCCTCGTATGGTGCTCGAGTTGGAGAGGCGATTTCAAGGCACTCCGCACTCGAGTCGGTTGAAGGTATGCTGCGCCTTATTTTGTAGAAGAACTTTTAAATGAAGAAGAATTGGACAAAGTTATGTTTTGCTACGGTTTGTTTTGGTTCAATAGACTCGTTTCAACTAAGTTGAAATATTTCGTTGCTTTTCTCGATACGAAAAATCTGAAAATTGAGGTTCTGAGATTGAGTCTGTTTCCGACTGACTATTTTTAGTTTCTCATCCACCAAAGTTAGCATTGTACTTTTGGTTGACCATTTTCTTCTTCATTGGTTTTGTTACTGTTTTTGCTTGGAGTTTTTCTATCATTGCTGCTATGATTATAATAGTTTTCCCTTCAAATTATTGCTGAGTTATCGTTGAGCATTACAAAACTCTCTTATAAACACATCTCAAGAATTTTTTAGTTTTGATGAGTCACAATTAGTAAGAAAATTTCTCTGCTTTCTTTTTGCTGTTAACAGGTTATCCAGGGAGATGTTCTGAAGACTGATCTTCCCTATTTTGATATATGCGTGGCAAACATTCCCTATCAAATATCTTCTCCTCTCACATTCAAGTTACTAAATCATCAACCTGCCTTTCGGTGTGCAATCATTATGTTCCAGAGGGAATTTGCAATGAGATTGGTTGCCCAGCCGGGAGACAAACTCTACTGTCGCCTTACCGTGAACGCCCAACTCCACGCTCGAGTATTTCACCTACTGAAAGTTGGAAAGAATAATTTCCGCCCACCACCTAAAGTCGATTCCTCTGTCGTTCGAATTGAGCCCAGGAAACCACATATTGAAGTGAAGCAAAAGGAATGGGATGGTTTCTTAAGACTATGTTTTAATAGGAAGAACAAAACTCTTGGTTCAATTTTCAGGCAAAAGAATGTTATCTCTTTGCTGGAGAAGAATTACAAGACATTGCAGGCGCTCAATCTTGCCCATCAAGGTTCGAATGAGAATACTGAAACAGGAATATATTTTTCAAGATTTGGAGATGCTAATGAGGAGCAAACCATGGCGATGGATGATGATGGAGAAGATGATGATATGGAGATGGATGATGGTGACGCAGAAGGAGAGGGTTCTGAATTTAAAGAAAAGGTTTTAGGTGTGTTGAAGGAGGGAGATTTTGAAGATAAGAGGTCTTCCAAGCTCACTTTGCAGGAGTTCTTGTACTTGCTATCTTTGTTCAATAAAGCTGGCATACACTTTTCCTGACTTGGATTTTCTCTATTAAATACATCTTTTATTTTCTTTTTTAAAATTATACCTGATATTTGTACTCCCGGTTCTTGAATATCAAAGTGTATTTCATGGCATCTTTTTTTATTTTATTTTCTTTTCTCTAAATGACTGCTAATTTTTAAAAAAGATGGGTATTCTCTGATGCAATTCCAGCTTCTATGTTTCATGTAAAGAAAAAAGTAATGTTTTTCTTGTTCAATTCCAATGTGGATCAGAAAATTTGACAACATAGTATAACTTTAACTTATGCTTATCTAAATAAAGCTACAGAGGTTGATTGGATCTCATGTTCAAATCAGTAGTAATTTTCTTCACTGTACTAGTTTTGAACACCAGAATCGCTCGTTCATTCAAAGTGTCAGCTTGAAAAGTCTCTGTTCAATCTTAATCTTCTTATTGTCATTTTTAAAGCGGGCTACTAGATTTGGCTGAAAAAGACGACATCACGTCTCAAGGGATGTGACATTTGTTTTCAATTTAGATGTTCTAACAAGCTTCTGATTTCGAGCACTCTGGGTTTGTGTCAAAATATGTTTGAAGAGTTTATTTGAATTAGAATCCTGAAGGGGACCAAGATGAGAGATAAAAACCAGCTACGATCAACAAGGAATTCAGAATTGAACAATTACACAAGCACTAAACACTTGAATGATCAGTATGCATGATCATTAACACAGCTCTGAGAATTCAACAACATAGACAATCTCATGTTAACTATTTCCGAGTCTGGAATCGAAATTCCAATAATAACATAACTAAGTTAATTTTGTCTTCTTCACATGAGACTCCTCTGGAATTGCATCATCATCCTCTGATGATTCTTCAACTAGTTCATCCGGGACATCATTAGGGACATTGTGTTTGGTGATGTACTCCTTCAAAATCCTCATACTCTCTTCCTTCATGGAAACCAACATCTCAGAAAGAGTAGCCTTGTTTGGGGCATTGACCATGTATGTCTCTGAACCAAGGCTAAATGAGGCTTTAACCCAAGACCTAGAAGGGTTGATATCACAAGATTGAGCCTCCATAAATCACTTTAAATATCTGCACCAAAACATCAATACTTATACTATTAGCACTTTTTTGCCCATATTTTGAGCAAGTTGTTCAATCCTTTGTGGCTTTTCAGCTCATTGACATTCTCTTCCAGTTCTAAACACGCTCCGTGGTTAACTAATTAGAGATTTAGTTATAGTTGATAAGGTCGACATCCTTACAGCTAGAGGAAAATCTCCAACATATCTTCTATTCTTCTACACATTACGAAGAAGCATTATAATACCACTCTCATACTTTAAACGTGGAACCAGATGAGTATTTTTGACATGGGTATTCTCACTTAAGTAAGAAATGAATCTGGGCATCTGGCGCACTGAGTAAGAATGTCTAATCTAGCACTGCAATATTTTCACCCACGTTATTCCATAGCCCATGTACCACGCCAACTAGGAGCATAAAATTCTTTCTTTACATGAAACATAGAAGCGGAAATTTTCACATAGCATTTTCTCTTTACATGAAACATAGAAGCGGAAATTTTCACATAGCATTTTCTGATAGAAAATGTCGACCGTTGAGGAAAAAACCAGCCAAGTCATTTTGATAAAAAAAAGTAACTCCCAAAAGTGTGAAGAAAGTAAGAGAATTACTTGGCCTTTAGGTTCTGCACGTACTTGATACGTGGAAGACAATTGAATAAGAGATGAACTACCAAGAAATAATGAATGCAACAGCAATAAAGGAAACAATCTGTACAATGGATTTTGAGTTTAGACCATATGGACTTATGTCTGAGCTGGATAAGTTTTTAAAAGCATCACCATGTTCCATAAAAATTGGTTTCACTACAATAGTGGAAAGGATATTTACTTCCCAGTCCATGATGAACTTTTCTATCTACTCTACACTACACTTGATCAGCTTTTCAATCCACTCTACACTCGCCCATTAAAAAAGATTACTTGTTATGAGTAAAGAAACAGCTGAAGTATTATAAATATAGAAAAGGTGGATTCTTTGGTCAGCGCTGGTTATGAGAAAAATACTAAAACTGACCAGAAAAAAGAGTCTCTAATCAATAACATTCACACTGGTAAACAAACTATGAGATAGCTTTTAACAATCCTGTTTTACAAACAATACTATCACTTTGAATATTGATGATGTAATTCAGGCTTTTCTGGAAGGCTAACGCTAACTGCATATAACTTATGAAATGCTAGCTTTCTCCCATACTTGTACTTTGTCATCTTCTCACTTCACCAGCTTTCCCACTACTAATACCCCTAAGCGTTTATGTGTACTAAGAATTTTAAAATAGTTGAAAATAGAATTGGATTATAGACGTGGTTGAGTGAGCAATATAATGAATTTGCATCAAACAAATGAAGGACTAGGAAGAAACATTCTATACATCATACCTGAGACAGAGTCATAATTAGGAAAATTTACAGAATGAAAGGCACCCTTATCAACAAGAATGTTCAACCGACCAACTTCTTTGTAGCAGCGGAAGGAGCAGAATGACAGATGCTCCTAATCAGAGAAGTGGAGCTCAGAGGAGGGCAGGAACTTCTCATGTAAGTGTTACTAAAAGCGCGCATAAGACTAAAGCGAGGGGAAACCCTCAGTCTAACTGAAGCGAGGCGAATTAACAGAGGAGTACTCGCACCATAGGTCAAAGCCTAAGGGGAGGAGAAGGTTGATTTGGTAGAGGTAAATCTCATAAAAATTTTAACGCAACAAGAAAACAAAATAATCGCTAGAAAAGGCGCTGGTAACTGTACCTGTCTCGGCGTCTCCGACTTCGTCAGACTTCAAAGAGAGAGATGAAGAAGAAGATGAAGGCACCGGCGGCTTTACAGTAAAGATGATGTACATAGCGTCTGTATCCCGACCATTCAAATGCTAATGGAGTGAAATCTACGGTCTCAAACTACTTACACCGCATGTTCTAATTTCAATTAGTTTTGAAAATTATTTTTAGGGGTTAAATCTAATTTACACTCTTGAAGTTTGATTCAAGTAGTTTATATACATAAACTATTTATTATTATCAAATACCTCTAAACTATGTGGATTAGCCATTTATATCCCTTCCTACTAACTTCTGTTAAAAACTAACCGACATTATTTTAATCAAATTAAAATTCTTTAATCATGGTTTGAAATACATAGCCTCATATTTTGAGAAGTTGATATGGTATTGGACTGACAACATGGTTTTCGAGTCATATTCCGATATATGGTTTTATTACCTAGCTTATATGACAGGTTATCGACGAAGGATCGTGTGCATGCATGGAACCCTAGCGTGAATATTGCATGTGTTTTTTGTAGTGGGGGTATCGAAACTGTGGACCACATATTTCTTCACTGTCCATTAACTCAATAGATATTATTCTCTTTATCTTCAAAATGCAATATTCCTTATAGTTGCTCTTCTTGGGACTCTTCGCTACATTGACTGGTGCAGATAAAGAAATCAGACGTGTATTCTTGGTTGAATTCTAAACTTGTTTTTTCGATATTTGTTTATTGTATTTGAATTGAGAGAAATGTGATGATTTTTACTAATAAAATTATGGATGTTTCTATTCCTCCAGGAAAATCTCTAACATAGTCCTAGATAAATTATCTTTTCTTAATAGAGATATGAATATTTACTTTGATAATTCTTTCATGCTTTGGTTGTAAAGTGTTCTTTTAGTTTGCTTTGTTTGTTATTTTATCCTAAAGTTTGTTCTTTGCATTTGCCTTTTTGATAAAAAATAATTAAATAAACTAATATATCACTAAAAAAACTAAAAATCCAAAAGAATACCCAAATTCCTAAATCCCGAACCCGAGTTCCCCTTCCGGACTCCATCCCCGACAGTTCCCCCCACCCCCCCGCGACTGAATCAACATCATTTGTTTCCCTCGTTTTGCTTGGAAAGTACTACTCTATTACTTGTACAGGCATGCAACCTTGCCATTGCGCGCACGCGGGGGGGGGGGGGGGGGGGNNNGGGGGGGGGGGGGGGGGGGGGATCGATTATTGAGATCATTTGAGTGTTCTGAATTATCATTTGATCTGTTTAAAAGAGAAATTTTCTGTTCGACCAAAAACTGTAATTTTCTGCATCCTTCAGAGGTCCCTGCTGGGTAACGGAAAATGTTTACTTAATCAATGTAAGTTAAAATAATGAACCATAAAGGTGAATAATTAGTGGAAGTCGCAGGCGTAGGGATATGTGGGAATTGGAAATTTATATCCGAGTACATGCCATGTCTCCCACATATTTCCCAATTCTCACCGGAAAGATAATGTTCCTTCTGGAATTGAGGTAGTAAGTGGTCTATTATTTTGTTGTAACATTTTCTTTCCCTGCTTCCATTTCAGAGGTATTAAGATGCAAATCTTCGGGTAGCTTTTCTTTTTAGACGAGACTTTGCGTTCCTATAAAAAAATGAGTCGGGGAAGGGGACTCCGGTCGGGGATTTGGGGATTTAGGGATTTGGTTTTTTTCTTTTTTGACTTTTAGTGACATATTAATTTATTTAGTGTTTTATTTAGTTATTAATTGATTAAAGAGTTTTTATTTGAGTTTTAATTTGATTAAAAAAAATCTGTTGGTTTTTAACAAAAGTTAGTAGAGAGAGGTATAAACATAATAGTCAATTCCGTTTCGGTTATCGTTTCGATTTTTTGAAAAAATGAAACGTTTCGGATATTTCAGTATTTTGGTGTTTCGGTGCATCATTTTGGAAAAAAATCCGATCATCGAAAATAATGTTATAAACTATATAATATAATTAAGAAAAAAATTGAATCATTAGACTATATCATGCAAATAATATGTAATTACCATTAAAATTTAACAAAACTTCATATTAATGATATTAAAATTCAACAAAAAATCATATTAAACATCATAGTAAGTTGACGTGCTAAAATATACTCCAATTTTTTTTTGTAATTTGGGAGTATCTCCACCAAATCGACCCAATATACATCTGCAAAAGAAACATGTTGAAAATAAATTCAATTAGAACAACATAAATTCATCGGAACATTTCGGCCAAAACAGACTGAAACAGGCCGAAACAGACCAAAATTCAGGGTAAAAAATACAACGCCCTGATCAGAATCAGAATCAAAATCGTTTTGGTTCCTCGTCAGAATCAGAATGTTTTGGACAGTCCGGCCGAAACGAAACAGACCACTATGGGGAAATTTTAATTGTGTAAACTGAATTTAACCTTTATTTTTAAACAAGTTTTTCGAAATTTTACTTCCAAAACATTGTTCAAATAATATGTTCTTAAAATATTAATTTCTTAAAAATAATTTAAGAAATTAATATTATTTTTAGAGTGCACATTTTTTCACTTTTGGATAAAAAAGGGGTTCTCGCACAATGAAAGATGAACTTAGAATCCAACAATAAAACATAATAAAGAAGGATGAACTTAGATTCTATTCTTATCTTTTTCTTTCATTAACTAATTTAATTTAATGACCATTATATATGTTCAATATTTACAATCAGTAGTGAGTCCAGAAAATTATAGAATGAGATAAATTTTCTTTTTGCAAAATCACATAATATTAAATAAAAAATATTATACAATTTAATAATATTTAAAAATCGAAATGAGACAAATAGTTTATAATTTCATTATTTGGAAACTTGAGTTATAAAATTTAATAATTTATAATGTGAGTGGGCAATAATACAATTTTTCTTGAGATTTTGGAAGAGGGATAAATTATATATAATATAATATGATAATATGAAAAAAAATCACAACATGAAAGGGAGACAATGGCCGATATGACACTCTTACGTTTTCAATGAAACGGCAGTGAGTCGTCCAATCCGGCCTAGTTTAATTATATATTTTTACGAATCTAATTAGATATGATTCATTTGATCCGATTTGAACGATTTGATAATCTGTTTCTCTCAATTGTTTGTGATCTCACATACAATAATTATCATATTACCTTAATCTTTATTTTCAATAAAACATATAAATATAATTAAAAAATTTTATTCATTTTTAAGTGAGATGTTTTTTTATTTTTCTATTAAATATACGATGATAATTGATCATTTAGAATTTAGTAGAGGATCTTAATTCATGAAAATCAAAGTTGTGATTCAAAAGAAAATCACTTTGATGTCAATAATTGTAAGCTATGTTCATATAACTATTCCCACTAACTAGGGTTTCGCCCCTTCTTTCTTATGCCTCTCGGGAGGCAGATTCTGTTCATCTAAAGTTACAATTTGGTTACTTGCTCTAAAAGTTAATTATCTTTTGTTAACTAAAGTTGCTTAGCTAATTTAGATCTGTGAGTGTCTTTATTATTAGCTAATCTCGGCACAAAAATAGTTTAAAAAAAACAATTTTGAGATATCAAATTTTATCTCTTCCATGTCTCAGGCTCCTCATCCAATTTTAGTAAATTGCTTATTATTTTACTTTTTTAAAAGTAATAATTTAAATTATTTTTCTCTCTTACCCACTTATTTTGGAAACACCTTCGATGGAAACAAATAAAAATAAGATGAGTTAGACATAAATTAAGTCAAAATCATATCATCCCAATCTATGTAAAAAAAAATAAAAATAAAGAGATAGAAATGTTAAATGACATTTAATCATTTACTTTTCTCTTTCTTTTATAAATAGCAAATGAGATGGAAATGATATATTAAAAAGTAAAAAAACAAGAGAGAGAAAATTCAACAGAATATCTTTATCCGATAATTTTTTTTTGTATTGTTTCTTTTCCTTTACGACATGTACACTCTAGAAAATATATGATTTTTTGACAAAATGAGCATTAAACAAATGCTCGAACTGCAAACATAAACAATAAACCAATACAAGTCTCTTTAAACTACTTGATCTTGCCTTTCATCCTCGTCTTCTGCATCATCATCAGACTCCTAATGCAGACATAATATACAGAAACTAAATCAATTAAATCACACAAAAAAATAAAGAAAAAGTTTTGAAAAAGAAAAGGTGTAATTTCTTAGTCCTTTATGGTGTACCGAAAATTTACTACAAGAAACTAACCTCATCTTGATATTGTTGAATGCCATGAACAATTGCTATGAGTGCTCGAGTAAGTATGTACATAGGGATAAGAATTCCACAAGCTCTTAATATAAGAACCTGCCAAACAAAGTGAGAAAAAACAACATAAATTGCATATTAAATTCAGATTGTAATAGTAGTAGCATCTAATACATTAACAACTCGATCTAGAGAATGTGGTACTTACAGTTATAATTGCAAATGGGTAATCTTCCGTGCCATCACCGAGCACATCAAATAGATGTCTCACAAGCAAAAACACTGTAAACTGCAAAAAATCTTCAATTACTACTTCGGAACATTGATTTCTACCATTGTTCAAAAGACTTTTCTGGCAAAAACAGAACGCTAAATAGAATCCATTACCAAACACGAGATATTGATGATTTTGTGGTCGTTTAGCTACCGGTGTTAGTGTCGAGAGTCGAACTTTTGACATCATAACTGAAAAGAGGTGCCAGACCAACTAATTTACTTAGCTCCTAGTTCAGTTCACAAGACTTTTTCATATCTTTTTTACCTAATTAGTTAAAAAGGGAAAGAGACAGCAGAACGATTTGAGCTAACCGTTATTTGGTGGGTGGGTGGGTGAGCTACATTCGTTTTTTCAAAATCAGCTGTGGCCCCATAAAAGCCACCAACAGCTTATCCTAAACATGAAACTAAAACATTTATCAGCAACATGAATCAGTCACTCACTCAAAAGTCCAATCTTTATTTTGTTTTCTATTACATATCAAATGGAAAGTATGCCTAGTTTATTTGATAATGCCTCCTGACTTGTGTAATGCATTATGATTTGTATTTAAAATTTGACAGTGAGATAGCTGTTTCATAAGTTAGTCTAATGAACCTAAAAGATAACTTTGAGCAATCATTTCCGGGCCAAGGTCCCGGATAATTCAGTGAATCAGTGCCAAGCAGACAACAAAGCAGAAAGAGATACTCACTGTGAGAGCCAGCGATCGGCAACACGAGGCGCTTCTATCAGCAGCTGATGTGCATTGGGGGTAATTCGTGCCAACGGAGACATCACTATCCGACGCAACCGATCGCAAGTTTTCCGACTCATGCTCGGTTCGCGGAATTTGAAGGCTTTCTCTATGAGAAAGAAAATTCCAACTTTATTACTTTACTCAAGAATGACAGCCAATGCCAGAAATGCCACATTATATAACCACAACTATCCCAATCTTAATGAGGAATTGCTTGAAAAGGAATAGTATTTAAACACTGTTAATAAATGCAAGTTCCTACATATAGCTAGCTTCCCTGGTAAAATTTTACACAAAAATTTTGTGCAGTATTCCGGAAGTACTGTCAAGTCAGACAAACTTATAGGCTTATTTCTTTGACAAAAAAAACAAAAAAAAAACTTATTGGCTTATTTACCGTGAATTTTGAATTTTATCTAATTTGTTTAAGACCCACATAAATAAACCAATTAATTATAACTGACGGCAGCAAATGGGCCAAAAAGTTGACACTGAGTTGAGATCCTTTTAATTGGGAAAATAAAGAGAGATTGGATATGGGGGAAAAAGACAAAGGTACCTAATGGTCACTGCTGCATCAAGTTGCTCAAGCTTTTTAGGAGGGGCTGTATATCCTGGTTCATAATTCTGCAAAATTCATATTTCTTTTTCGTTAGATACAAATAGAGCTATTTAAATTCTCCAACGCAAAAGGAATCGCTATGAAAAGCAGCAAAGATGTTCGGATAAGAACTTATTAAAAATTTCAATACCCAGCAAATCAAATTTTAAATAAAGAAGAATTTTTAAAAAAAGGTTTCTTAAAAGAATTCCCTGTAAATTCAGAGTAATTCCAATATAAAACTACTAAAAGATTCTTGAAAAGCAATATCCAATCAGCAGTTTTTATTGGGGGGGGGGGGACTCCGAGAGAGAGTCCAGGATTCAATTTCGAATTTCTTTCTAACTGATCAACATCAAATACCTGGAGACAGATTTCACAAATCGTATTTCCCTTTTCATTGCACCACCTCTGTATACAATCCCTGTGAGCAAACTGAAACGCAAAAGATGAGAGAGAAAAATTAATTTTCAAATTCAAGAACACAACTAAGCCGTCCACAAGAACTTTTTTATTACCTTCACGGTCCCTGAACAAGCGCAAGGAGCTTCCAAGCTCTTCGAGCTATCAATTTCTTCCTCATGACAAATTCTACAGTGTGAAACTGACGAACTAAATTCAAAATCCTCCACCAACAGCACAACATCTCCCATATCTCCTCTCTCTCTCCCCCTCTCAATCTCTCTGTCCGTCTCTCTCTGTCCTCTTCTCTCTCTTCTCTCTCGATTTTGAAAGAAAGTTTCCTCTGTGTTTATTCAAAAACTCTTTTGCAATTTCTCTCCTTTGCTCCGTTTCTCGATTCTGGACTTCAAATAAAAGCAAGGATCTACTATTTTACGAAACTACCCTTTTATTTTATTTTATTTTATTGTAGTCGTAATTATCTTTATTTTTTCCCCTTTTCGGACCGGCTTAGACCAAATCGACGCGTTTTGAGAAAGAATGGAAAAAGAGAGGGTCTGACGCCATAAATATGGACAACGGACTTACTATCCAAACGTCAAACAAACTGGTTGGTCCATTTTACGTGGACAAAATTATCTATATATAATAATATGTAGCATAGATTGTTGGCGACTTTGGATTATAATATTTTTAATTACTGTAAAATATAAAATTTTCAAAAATATATCAATATAACATATTTTGTTTATTAGATCATAATGTAATTAGTAATCTAAATTGTTCACGATATCGATTTAATGTATGTGGATTGGTGTTTGTCTTTCTTCAATTTGAAACATTCTTTGCTCAATTTGGATTCTTTTCTTAAACGTGAATGTTTCATTAGGTAATAGGTCTAGAACATTTGCTATTGTCAAAGAAAAATAAATAAATCATGGCTATGCACAAAGAAATAGTCCTTTTTTGAATGGAAACATTAAATATTCAAATTTGAATACTACATTAATTGTACTTATATATATTTCCTAAACAAGTGAATGTATTGGGATTATTCTAACATTTTTTTTTATTTTTTCTTTCTATATTTATTTTCATTTTCTTGTATTTGAAATTGTATATATTTGTCAACTTGTGAGATCTAGACTGAGTTTGAAAATTGTCCGCTTAAAATACGAGATTGACAAATTCCTCAAAATTACCAAAACGATAAATTTTGGGGTCAAAAACGCAAATTAACCTCTTAAATGTTACACCTTCCGGCACTTGGTCAATTTAGTCCGTAGAGTTTCTAATTGATTCTTGTGATTAATATTGACCAGATGAAAACTTAACGATTGTTAAATATGATGATTGGCAACAATTTGGAACTTATTAAAACCCTGGGTTGAAGTAGAAAGAAATTTATGGGGCCTCACAAGCCCCGCAATATTTGATTTGCTAGTAAGAATTCAATACATGGAGTGAAATAGTAATTCTGCACTAATCAAATTATAGATCAAATATTTTTTTTATCAAAATTATATTACAGATTTTAAGGAGAATGGAAGATATAACTCAATCCCACGACTTCTAAATTATAGGTGTGAGGGCTTAACCAACTACGTCAATCCATTTTATCATTATAGATCAAATATTAAGTGATTAAGTTATGTGTAAGTCATTTTATTGATTGATGTTTCATCACTCATTAAAGTGATTTTTTAAATTAATGTATTAATGATTGAAAAAATTTAGTTTCACTTAATATTTCAATTAGTGTAGAATTGCCAAAGTAAAACGACATAAAGTATAAGCTTTAAAGAGGTAATTTAGATTTTATCCTAATATTTTCGCGCACATGAAATATTGTACAGGGCGATATGCCAAATTCTTTGCTTTATAAATTAGTAAAACTTGATTTGAGGATGGATACGATCATGTCCACTTAAATTGTTTCATGGGTAAATTGGATATAACATGAACCAATCATTTAAACACATGAAAAGCTATCATTGAAGACCAAAAGAAATAAAAAACAAAAAATTATAGACAAAAAATAATCAAGTGAACCTAACTACATCAAACGTTACTATAAATTCACAAGATGAGTTAGATATATTGTATCTCTTAGTCTCTATAAATTTTGTAACGTAGATAAAGTAATATTAATGTAAAATACCAAGTGCATGATCTCACAACATTAAGGAAATGCAATAAACAAGGAAAACTAAAATTTTAAGATAGAGATAAAAATTAAATGGTAGGTTCAAGTCAAAAGTATTATTAAATAGTGTAGAATAGACAATACTTCTCTCTTAACTAGGTTAGAATGAGTTCCTCATGATCGTTGACGTAGCCCAATAGAAAAAGACTATGTGTTATATAACTTTTTATTTAATACTTAGTTAAAATTATGATAATCCAACTAAAAATATATTTTCAGTTAAATCATAATTTAAATTAAATATAAAAAATAGTACATAATATTTTATATTGAGTCACATAATATTTTTTATTAGATCAGATTAATGACCGAGCTCATTCCTCATGACAAAAGTATTATCTTGTATAATTTATAAGTTTGGAAAAAGCAAGCATCAAATAGGGAGAGTACGAACGAGGCACTAACATTTATGACATGGAACTCTAGTCTCAAATGGCTAACAAGTAGTTCAAAAATTGCCTAACAAAACATTCCATAAAAATCATAAAACAAAAGTCAGAGGGGTAAAATCGTCCTTAAATATTAAAGTGAGAAACAGCTCCAAAATTATTGTTCGCATCTAAAGAAAAACATAAATTAATTAGCATAAGCATTATAATTTCTTCCGTATGATAATGTCCTGTCCTGTCCCTCAGCGTCCAATTCAAAATTTCTTTTGACAAGTTTGAACCTGGACCCTACGATATCTGATCAACGGCTATCAAGAACCAAAATACCTGAAATTTAAATTCACGGGCCCATCTTTCCCGGATCACAGAAAGAATTTTGCTTATTTGATAAACGCATAGCCTGTGATTCTATGGGACCCATTTGCATAAATATATAGATGAGGCCAAATTCAATTAATCATTCAAGATACTCTCTTCATTATGTTTTTTTTTTGTTAATCATAAATTTAGATAACTATTTTTTTTTTTATAAAAAGTCATCGGTGAAAAGAATAAGACGATGCACCGAGAAATCTCAGCACTCAACCTGCACTCGAATTTTGAATCAAGGCTTCAAGTAGGACAACTTTTTTGGTCTGAAAAACTGTTTTTTTCTCATTTTCTAGATAATCAAAACCGAATATTGAATGAAACTAATATCACTAGACTGGTTATTAAAAAGTATTGGAAGTTTAAGTAATGATGATATGTTAGATAATTACAATTATAAGATAAGTAAGAAAAATGTCATGTGTAATGACATAAGATAAGAGTTTTTTGTAGTGAGATTTTTAAATGAAATTAGTTTTGTTTTTAAAGATGCTGTCACATGGTCTTATCCATCTTGTTCTTATCGTCAGGAAATTATATCTTTTTTTTTTCTTTTGAGTTTATCTGAAATATAAATTTTGTACCAATCACTCTCACAATCATGAAGTTCGCACTTGGCAGAGGCCTTTTGATTTTGAAGGTTCGGTTTTGAAGCAAGTGGTCAGCACTCAACGTGCGCGGCGGGGCGACTAGCTCCCCTTGCCGCCTAATCCTGCTGTTCATGTTGGTTTTATCTAAGAACGGATAACGTTGTCCACCTCTCTTTTTAGACTTTTACTGATGATTGAAACGCAGAAATTTTAGTTTCTCAGTCAGGATAAATCGTTAGTTCTAATATTAGGAAGTATAGTTTTAAAGAAGTATTTTTGCACAAGAGAATTTAAATCAAGTTCTGAAAGGGAGAACAAACTTTCAAATTCAAGAAGTTTACCACTTGAGCCAAACAATTGAAATTAATCCTGGTTTTAAAATATATGTTATTTTGGGGATTTTGAATAATATGGATTATTGTTTGTTCAATTTGTCCTGCATACAAAGTTGAACTGAGGTGGTCTTTCTTAATAAATGATTCATTTCATGTTAATTCAAAGAAAAATAATATCGAAATAAAGAATATCATATATTCCTTGTTCAATTTGTCCCCCATAAAAAAAATATCCTTTGTTCAATTTGTTCCCCATAAAAAAATTGAAGTGGCCATTGCAAATAATGATTAATTTTATATTGATTATACTTGTCAGAAATCTCACATCGCTACAAAAGACGCCTAGGAGATGTGCATATAAAATGACACACAACACATCTAACCAAGTAAGGATCTTTAAGGTTGAGATCAAGAGGACAAAACCATGAGGCATGTTGTTTGAGGCGCGATCGAAGCGTACAATACTTCTGGTTAATTGTTAGTCTGTGCATCTTATAAGAAAATCCCTCAATTGTGACGATTATACGACGACGTTTGAGCAACCGTCGCTAATTGTTGAACAATGGGGATAAATTGTGACGGTTTAGTCAACCATCACAATTAGTTGTGTTTTATCGATGATTTTAAATTAACCGTCGCAATAGGTCACATATGCGACGGTTTTGCGTAACCGTCGCAACTAATTATATTTTTTATTTTCATATTGCGACGGTTTAGGAGAATCGTAGCAATTAATTGATAATATTGCGGCGATTCACTTTAACCATCGCAATTAATTGAGAAATTACGACAGTTTATGAAAACCATCGCAAATGTCTTTGAGGGGTTAATTTTTTTTCTTTTTTTAATCCCTATTGCCACGGTTTTAATGAACCGTCGGGAAAAATATAGATTGCGACAGTTCCATCTTACCGTCGCAAAATGCTTTGAGGGATTATTTAATAAAACGGTGTAGTTTTGATTTTTTTAATCACTATTGCGATGGTTTTTAAAAACCGTCGCAAAAAGAACTTGTAAATATCTATCGCGATGGTATCTAAAAACCGTCGCAAAAGGAAACCCTAAATTAACCCATTCGCGTGTCTTCTTCCCCATTTCCCCCAGCAGCTCAACATGCACGATTCTCCCCCATTTTCGAACGGCGATCTCAGCCCCGTGCTCCTCACCGTAGCTCAACTCTGGTACGGTGGTTCTCCTCTATATTGATCAGCAACGGTAGGTTCCTTCTTCTCCATTAATTTTCTTGATTTCTAGTATTATTTTTATAATTTTTCATTTTTTGAGCTTTGATTTTTATAATTTTCTTGATTTCTAGTATTCTTTTTAGGAGGATTGTATTTGTTGCCCTTACTAACATATTAAGAGATTGTGAAACAATTTCTAGATGTCTGATAGAAAAATTTCTAGATTTGAAAAATTATGGGTTTGGGTATTGGGTAATGTTATAATTTTCTTGATTTCTAGTATTCTTTTTAGGGGGTTGTATTTCTTGCCCGTACTAACAGATTAAGAGTTTGTGAAAAAATTTCTAGATGTTTGATAGAAAAAATTTCTAGATTTGAAAAATTATGGTTTTGGGTATTGGATAATGTTATGGCTTTGGGTGTTGGGTATTGAAGCGTCCGTGTAATTAAGGTAACTACCTTAATGTAATTTAACATTATAGTTAAGTAATAGAAAGCCAACGTGAGAAGGACAATGTTAGTGCAAAAGGATATATTTTCATTCTTTTAGTTTCTAGCCAGGGTTGGTCATTCATTGTGTGCCCGCATGATTTAGCTATTAGCTATCGCTATGGTTTGCAAATGTGCTTTGTGTTTAAAGTGTTTTTTTGTACAAAATTTGAATGTATATGATTCAATCTTTTGTTCATTGAATTTGTAGTAAGCTTGAGATTGTGTTAGTTCTTATTATATGTTACAGTTTATTTGGGTTAAATTTAGTTCCAGTACTATTGTAGTACTCGAATAGATGTGGTGCTATGTCACCAAATGTATTAAATACTTCAACAGTCTTTGGCCAAACTCAACTTGCTATTCCTACCAACTAGATGTGAACTAAGAGAGGAATGGACTTTTTTTAGTGCTTTACACTTCATATTCATATAATATAATGAATTCAAGCCTTTTGTCCAAGATAAATATTTTACGGGAGTGTGCCTAGCAGAAAATTATAACATAAGTTGCCCTCTTTAATTTAGTCCACAAATATTAGATGAGTTGTAGTAAGTTAGCTCAGTTTTGTTACTGAAAGTTAGTTTGGCCAGTTTAGTATCTATTATGAATTAATGGAATTCTTTTGATAGTCGTTGGTTATAAAGAATGGAATTATTAACTTTTTTTATCATATTTCATATAGGCTAATTTCACTAAAATCCTGCAATATTAACCTTTTTTAATTACATCTCTCAACTTTAACCTCTCGTAATGATGATAACAATTTTTCTGAATAATTTGATTGAATGTTTGATAAATAAGTATCTTTTTTATGTTTTTTTAGTTATAAAATATTTTCTAAGTCAGATATAGTCATAATGATTAACATGTGCAGGATTACACCATGGCCTCGTCGTGACGTCAATCATCACGTTCAGATACTCGACACATCATAATATGCATATGGAAACAGAAGGTTTGTTCACTCTTATTCAAGTTAATGGAGATAATAAAATAATGTTTCATTTAATTATCATAAGTTTATTCAATATTTTGTTAAATAGAACCATCTGTGAGGTGTAGGAGAGGATGAACACAGTTGACATCTATATGGGCAAGATCAGGCGATGATAGAATACTTGTGACTTTCAATGCCCAAGGTCAAGTCATCGGTGCTAATAAAGAAAAGTTTGCAAGCTTTTGTTGTACCGTTGCTAGACGACATAATATTTTGCACATACAATATGATAGGAGGCATATGTCGCGGTATCATAAAGATCAACCGTGGGAAATGGTGAAGGTATGGTTGCTTGTATGTTGATACACACACACACACACGCACACACACACACACACACACATATATATATATATATTTAATTAATTATGTATTAATCTTTTGTAGTCAAAATATGCCGTAGAAGAATGTCATGAAGCATACGTTTTGACAATGTTAAATGCAAGATGGAAGGACGAGAAGAGCAAAATAAAGAATGAATATATGACGACATATGAAATGGAGGAAGAGGCATTAGAACATTAGAATGATGCTATTCCAAAAGATAGTTTTGTTGCGATAATTCATAGATGGTACTCAGAAGAAGGAAATGTATGTTTTTTTACTATACATCTATGATTAATTGTATGTGAAATAAATTGACTTTTTTTATCTTTCATAAATATAAAAGCAAGCTGAAACTAATAGAAGATCACAGAGCAAGCAAAAACACCCTCACACATTGGGACGTACCAGTATACTAACGAAAAGAGCAGAAATGGTAAATTCTAAACTTTATAATTATTTTAATTAGTTTTATTTTAAGTACATTTAATCATATATTCTCATTCTATAGACAGAAGAACTTCAAAGAGAGCCCTCAATAACGGAGTTATTTGTAGCCTCACAAGAACGGAAAGATGGAACTTATGTAAATGAAGAGACTGCAAACATTGCAGTAAGTATAAATTATAATATTAATAACAAGTTTTTAAATAGTTATTCTATGTTTACTCATACTAAGTCTTAATTTTGTATTATAAGCGAAACTTAAAGAGCGCATGAGTCAACTTTCGACGTGCTCTCACAAGTTTTGGGTCCAGGGCATCCTGGATGAGTGTGTTCATTAGGACTCGAGGTAACTCCATATCAAGTGTTCTTGCATTATTGTGGGGAATCGTCCAAGAAAAATTCTACCCATTTATCAACTGATCTAGAATCCCAACGTGCACGAGTAGCTGAGTTAAAGGCTCAATGCACACGGGTGCCTCAGTTAGAGGCTGAATGTTCATAGATGCGTGAGAAATATGATCAAGTGCAGACTAAATGTTCAGAGATACGCTTCCAACTAAGCTTAATTATGAAGTTTATATGAGACTCTCGTAAAGACTAGGGTAGCCTTTCATTGTTTAACGTTATTTCATAGTACTTCTGAAATGTTTTGTTATTTCAAATTTTCATACTTTGAACTCATTAAATATTTTGTATTTATAATCTATTATAGTTTTGGATACCTAATTAATGATTTAATGCTTTATAATTATGCGCTCTGTAAATATATAGAATGATACTGCTCTCACTATTGTGAAAATATATACCCTATTAAAATTATGTTAATATGCAGAAAATTTTGGGAATTAGCAGAAATAGGAAGGAGCATGTGAAATCTGTGTTTTTTGTGACGGTTCTTAAACCATCGCAAAAAATTGGACTAGGAAAAATTCACGACGGTTCTATAACTGTCGCAATAAGACTACCTATTTCGTGATGGTTGTAGAACCTTCGTTATACACAATTTGTGACAGTTCTAAAAACCGTCACGGCATATTTCATTTGGCGACGATTACGAACCGTCGCTAATTATCAAAATAACCGTAATTATCAAAATAATTGTCGCTTTAGAGTCTCTGGCGCGACGTTCCTCCGACGATTGTCAGAACCGTCAGTGGTGATTTAATCCCGACGGTTCCCAAACCGTCGCCGTATTGATTCTGGTGGTTAAAAACCATCATCGTAGACTAGAATAACCGTCACCGTAGACGAAAATAACCGTCACCGTAAACGTATTTTCTTGCAGTGAATTACATGGTGTCATAGTTAAGCTCGTGCTTGCCGAGAGGGGGAAGTTAAAAATCTCACATCAGCTTTAGAGCATGCTTGAGAGGCGCATATAAGACAACAAATGACATTTTAACTAAGGAGACAACTTTTGGGTTGGGCCCAAAAAGATAAAATCGTGAGTCATGTTGTTTGAGGCACGATTAAAACGGATAATACTTGGGATTAGTTTTTGGATCTTGCCTCTTACAATACTAAAATAACTTTCAAATATATGGACTTTAAAAAATACAATCACGCCTTGCTCTCATTGGTTAAATAGAGTTTTGATATGAAGAAAATGTTACGAATCCATTACAATAATTAGCCTTACCAATAATCCAATTGTTTCATAAGTTTAAGAACAATTCTAGACGGATCAAATTTAAAAAGACTTACTAAATTATGTGTCAATTATTTATACGTTGATAAATATCACATGAACAGTAAAAAAAATTCTTCACTGCCATGTGGAACAAAAAAGACTCACACAGGACTCATGAGAAGTGTCGAGAAAGTAAAAATGGATGACTGGCTGAAGTCAGGAAATATCTCAAGAACGGGATATCATCTCCTCTAGAACGGGAGATCATCACCTTCAAAACGGGAACTGACATCTCGAGAGGATAGGACAGAACAGAACATCAGAAGGGAAAAGAGGGTTCAGACTGACATTCAAGTGGCTGTGATTGATTGGGTAAGTTACAACACTTGGACAAAACATATTGGTAAGTCATCAAGTGGTTCTGACTAATTGGCTTGGGACCACAGGGAGTACCATGTGATAGCCATTGATTGGCGGCTGAGTGTAGCAGATGTAAGATAAAAAATAAAGGGGATCCTACAAATGTGTGTTATCCTAGGCCTGACTGATCTTATCTGATATTTTTATTATTATTTTATTATTTTTATTTAAACCCATGCGATTGGGAATGTCTATATAAAGCCATTATATTCAATAAAATGGTACACTTTTGAACTTGAGAGAACTTAGGGATTATCAAACATTTATTTAGGTTTTGCTAATTAATACAAATTTCATCCACATTAATACATTTTCCCCTTAATCTTGAGGAGGACAGGAAAAATCTTTTACATTTTGGTTCTTTCATTAAGAGTATGAGAAAAAGGCTCAAGAGAACTACCCAAAACCATAAACATGCATAGAACAAATCCAACACGGCTCTAAATGGAAACAACATGCCCAGAAATGAAGACGAGCATGCAGATCAACCGACCCCACCCATGAAAATGCTGCAAGCGATCCTTAACGGGATGCACGAGATAGAAAGCATGAATACTAAAGCAACGCATAATGCATGGCAGAATGTGCAAGGGAAAATCAACGCACTACAATAAGAACTCACGAAAACACGAGCAGAAGTGAGCCAACAAGTGAATGATAATGAACAAGAAATCCACTCTGAGGGCGACCAATGAGACGAAAGGCAAGGGGACCGCGAGAACAACATAAACATAGATGAGAAGAAGAAGTCCAATCATGAAACCTTATGAAGAAAACTACGGGGGAGGTTCGACAACACCGAATCATGTCAAAAGAAGCAGTCACAAAGCTGTTCGACCAAATAGAAATCTCGTGAGTACGGGAAAGAGGGACCTTGAGTCTCTGATCAGGACACTGTTAGGGCTAGAAATTCTAGCAGCACCCGTACCCAGAAAATTCACCATGCCTAGGTTCAAATGTTACGGAGGGAAGCATGATCCCGTAGACCATCTCTGACGATTCAGACAAGACATGACACTGTACTAACATGACGACAAGCTGATGTGTAGAATGTTCCCTACCAGTTTAGACGTGACGACTATGAAGTGGTACCACTCCTTACTAGTACACTCCATCATGCATTTCGCTATTATGTCCTCAGTTTTTATAGAATAGTACTCAACATATCGTACCATCGTGGAAGACTTAGAACATCTGATGACAATCTTCACCAAGGAAGGGGAGTCCCTGCGAGAATACATTCACCTCTTGAAGGACGAAATGGTCTAGGTCGAGAACTGTGACGACCGATTCACCAGATTGTCCTTCTGACGACGTCTAGACCTAGAATCGCCTTGCTTTGAGGATATGTTCAAAGTAAAGCCCATTTCCATGGTAGAGGTTTTTAACAGGCACAGGCTTATATTACGTTGGAGGAAGAGAAGAGAAGTATGTGAAGAACGGTTGAACGGAAGGAAGAAGAATCCAGGAAGCGGGAAAGGAGCTCAAGGCTTGAAGGAATGAAGCACAACGAATCAGAAAAGAGTGGATGAGAAGAAGGCCCAACAGAACAGGAATTCCCAATGAAGGTGAGAGTTTGATAGAATCCACCCAAAGGACAAGATCTACACATCATTGACCATCCTAATCAACCAAATACTAGAGACAATCGAAGATAAACCTTGGCTGAAAAGACCAGCCCCATTCACTAAGGAACCTAGCTACAAAGACAAAGATAAATATTGCTCCTATGATAAGAGCAATTGACATTATACACGAGACTGCTTCCAACTCAAAGAATATATTGAGAAACTGATCAAAGAAGGGTACCTTAGCTAATTTGTAAAAGAGATGAACAGAAATACGAGACTAAGAAAGACAATCGGGAAGAGGGTAGGAAGAATAAAGGGAAACAGCCCGTCTGCATCGTCGACACAGTAATAGCATTAACCGAGTAAGAAGGGACGACAAAAAAGGAAAGGAAGATATACTACAAGTGGCCATCGTTGGAAATACATCAGCTAAAACACTTAATCAGCAACAGGGACTCGCCGCTTATGTTCGGTGAGAAAATTGGAAAGAATATGGAAGTTTATGTTGATGACATGTTGGACAAAAGTATGAATCGGGGACACCACATTCAGGACCTTGAAGAAGCCTTCTCTATTCTAAGGTAAAATTCTATGAAGCTAAACCCAGAGAAATACACTTTTGGGGTGTCAGCGGGGAAGTTTCTTGGACATCTAATTAAACAACGGGGAATCGAAGTAAACCTGGACCAAGTAAAGACAATTATGTAAATGAGGTCGCCGCTCTAAACAGGTTCTTCTCTAGGTCAACGAAAAGATGTAAACCTTTTTTCGAAAGGTTGCGGAAAAATTTCTCGAGCGGTTGGAATGAAGATTGTGAAGAAGCATTTACAAAAATTAAAGAGTACCTAACTACCCCCATTTACTCTCCAAACCTATTCCCGGTGAACAAATTCTGTTATACATAGCCATCTCAACGGGGGCAGTCAGTACAGTACTCATCAAAGAAGAATAAAGGTAGCAGAAGCCTGCATATTGTAAGTAAAAGCCTTTTAGGGGTGGAAACAAGGTATAAACGAATGGAGAAACTAGTATTAGCAGTTGTAACTGCAGCACGAATGTTGAGGCCCTACTTCCAAGCCCATAGCATCAAAGTATTCATCGAATCTCCCATTAAAAGCCTTCTAAACTCGACGGAGGCAAGCGGAAGAATAGAAAAATGGTCAATTGAGCTGAACCAATACGACATCAGCTACAAACCCCAAGCATCAATTCAAGGATATGCATTAGTAAACTTCGTAGCCGATTTCACATGAGGGGAAGTTGAATAAGAAGCTCATAAAACGAGAGAAAGTGGAGCCTGAACGCTCTTCATAGATGGGGCTACAAACAATAGAGGAGAAGGAGCAGAGGTGGTGACACAAACTCCCTTTAGGGAAGTATTGGAGCATTCCATCTCCTTCGAATTTAATGCGTCAAATAATGAAGCAGAGTATGAAGCACTGATCACGAGAATATCCCTGCTACAAGAATATGAGGTAACTAACGCTAAGATTTTCTACGATTCCATGCTGATCCTAAAACAGATCATGGGAGAATACATAGCAAAGGATGAACGAATGATAAAATACTTACAACGGGCAAAGGATCTCCTCAAAATGTTAAAAGATTATGAAATCCAGCAAATTCCAAGAATGGAGAACGGGTATGCTGATGCCCTAGCAGACCTGGGATATCATTACACCTCCATTATAGAAGGAACATCCCCATAGAAGTTTTGAAAGAACCAAGCATCTCACTCACGTTAACCAACGTGGCCGGTGTAGAAATCGAACGGGAACCCAGTTGGCAAGACAACAAAATCTGCTTGCTCGAAAATGGAATGCAACTTGAAGATAAACTAATTGCAAAAAAGACACGACAACGAAGTATCTGGTACACAATGGTTAACGAGATACTAGATAAGAAAATATTTACAGGACCATACCTAAAGTGACTACGAGAAAAAGAAGCCCAGTATGTACTAGCAGAAATTCATGAGGGCATATGTGGAAACCACACCGAATATAGATCACTATCCCATAAGTCATGAATGAAGGATACTGCTGGCCCCAAATGCATCAAAACGTCAAGCAATATGCGAAAAAATGCGACAAGTGTTAGCATTTCGCGTCCGTAGCAAAAATGGCCCCCGGGGAACTTAAAACGGTGGTCAGTCCTTAGCCGTTCATACAATCGGCCCTAGACATTGTTGGACCACTCCCCATGGTGCCTGCTAAAAATGCTTGTTGTTAGTTGCAATGAACTATTTCACTAAGTGGATTGAGACCGAAGCCTTTGCCAGAATTCGTGAAGAAGAAGTAAAAGGGTTCCTATGGAAGAACTTTGGTGTGCAGGTATGGGATCCCCCAGATCTTTTTATCTGACAACAGACTTCAGTTTACTAGGAACTTGGTAAGAACATTTTGTAAAGATCTGAAAATCATGAGCCACTTTTCCACCCCTTACTACCCTAGGGAAACAGACAAGCAGAAAGATCTAATTGAGTCATACTTGATAACCTGAAGAAGCGTCTAGAATCCGCAAAAGGAAAATGGGTAGAAGTGCTACCCACAGTCCTATGGGTATTCAGAATGACCTTGAGAGAAACAATGGGAGAAACCCCGTTTGCATTATCGTACGGAGCAGAAATGGTTATCTTAGTAGAAATTGGAAGCCCTATCATCAGGTCCAGACTAAACGAACAACAAAATGGGGAGCTTCTGAAAAATGATCTCGATGAACTTGAGGGAAGAAGAGAAGCGGCTCTGATTAGAATGACCCGTTACAACCAGAAAATGAGATCTTATTTTCAGAAAAAAGTGAGGAAATGAGGATTCTACACCGGAGAATTGGTCCTCAAAAAAATCTTCCTGATGGAAGGAAAGCTCGGGCCAACATGGGAAGGACCATACATCATCCGTAAAATTAGAAGAAGCGGTTATTACCCCTTGGAAACGGGTGAAAGAACGGAATTACAGAAACTATGGAACATAATTCATCTGAAAAATTATTTTGTGTACAGGATATAAAAGACCCATTATAATGCGACTCCCCGTACTTCTTCCTCAAAAGTTTTCCACGTAAAAATAGTAGTGTCGAACTTCTCTCTTCAGTCGAACTACTACTAATAACAGAACAGGGCCTAGAAAGTCTTTGAGAGGGGCAGTTCATAAGTCCTACCCTCAGAAGGAACTAGGGCCTAAAAAAGTCATTGGGGGGGACCAATTTATAAGTATTACTCTTAGAAGGAACTAATGACCTAAAAAGTCCTTCGAAGGGGCAGTTCATAAGTCATGCTCTCTGAAGGAACTAAAGGCCTAAAAAAGTTTTTGGGAGGGGCAGTTCATAAGTCCTACTCTCAGAAGAAACTAAGGGTATAAAAAGTTCTTGGGAGGGGCAGTTCATAAGTCCTAGTTCTAAAAGAAAATCTAGGGGCATGAAGAGTCCTTGAGCGGCCCATAAATCCTAATCTCAAAAGGGAGAATGAACCCATTACATTGCAATTGGAAAGGGAGTTTGAACCTAAACCGATGGAAAGTATAAACGGCCAAAACAAGTAAACACACTCTTACCTAGGTAAAAAAAAATTTACAAGAAAAAATATTAAAGAAAGAGAAGAACGGGCGCGAAGAACAAAGGGGAGCTAAACTCTTTACACCTTTTTGAAGCGTTACCTTTCACAAATTAGCTAAACAGATAACTTTCAAAATCTCATTAAGTGTTAGAAAACATGGGAGTTTCTTGGATAAATATTTATACTAAGTATTGTGTTGCAGGAATGATGAGTTGTCACTATTAGAAAAGATAGGAAACATATATTGCAAAAGACCACTTCATTAAAAGGATAATAGAAAGTACAAAACAGAGAGGTAAGAATTACAAAGAAAAAACCACAAAAGCTAAATTTCCCCTTCGTGAGTAACTTCAGTAGGAACCTCTGAGGTGGTCGTGGGGATTTCTGTTACGGGGTCAGCACCGATCTCCACCTTAGAGTCAACAATCTTTAGAAGGAGGAATGAGAGGAATGCGAGGAGTCTGGTCAGACTTAGCGTTGTGATAACCCAAAGAATAGACCAACTCCTCAACCCTGTTGACAATGGCTTAGTACTGACCCTCGAGACCAGTTTCTCACTCTTTCACCTCAACCAAAGCCGCATCGGTTGAGGTCAACTTCATCTCTATTGCAGACAACTTAGCCATAGCCTCAGCCAACTTCCTTTTAACTATTACCAGATTTTTCCCGCTGGCTTCGACTACCATCTCTGCTTCAATCAGAGATACTTCCAGCTTCACCCGATCGGTTACAGCCGCGTTCAAGTCAACAATCAAATGGGAATCTGGTTGTCGCAACTCAGCATCAACCACCTTTAGACGTTCCCATTCAGCAAGGACTACATCATTAACCCGATTAATTTCCCAGACCTCATTAACGCAGCTCGCCAGCTGGAGCTCCATAGTATGCAAACCCACCTAAATCCTGTTATGATTAGTCACGGCTTGCCTGAAAAAAATAGCAAAGTATTAGTGAGATGGACTTAAAACAAAAGCAAAAAACAAACAAAAATAGTTAAAGTTTTTACCTGCATTAAACCACGACTAAGAACAATGACTTTATCCATAACATACATCTGACGCAGTGTAGTCCATGTCTGACGTGATCCCCTTTGCAACAACATGCAAAGGAAAGGGATCCTTCAGGAAGCTTATTGAAGCTCTAACGGGCACGGGCGGGAGAAACACACTCACTTCCAAATACCGTCGTTCTCCACATGTGTGCCTTGGGAGCCGGCAGGAGGTGAAGATGACATTTGAACAGGTGAATGGGGAGAAGATGTGGTACCCTCACATCCCAGAATATTCTCATTTAATGGGACTGAAGGATCAGTTGAGGCAGATGGCGGCATAGCAATTGGAACAGGGGGAGGAACTGGGGGCACAAACCTGTTTGGAGCATTGGTAGTCCTGGTTTTGCAATGGATGTTCCCCTTCTCCCCACCAACGGTCCAAACATATCACTATTGAGACATTTCAACGTCTCCAGCTCATTGTAACCGAAACGGAAGACTGCGTCTTGTTCTTCGACTTCCTTCTACGCAGCTTCCCGCTGAGCCTCACGCTCCCTTTCTTCCCAGTCAAAATATTGTCTTCTCGTTCTGACTCCGAAGACTCAAAAGAACTTGTTCAGACTACCAAAAGAAAAAGGAGCGGGGATCTCAACGAGGATGGCCCTAGGAGCTTCTGTTGTAGAGGTTGAAGGGGCAACAGACTCGACGACCGGAATGGGTGCAACCACGACTTTGACCTCTCTCTCCTTGGATCAATGAGATCTCTCAAGTCCCGTTCTGGACAATTGTAAACGGCACGAAGATGGGCTGCAACATCTGTCAGGACAAATGACCTATTGTCTAGGTTAGAATCTGCACGAAGAAACAAGATACATCAGATAAAAAAATAGAGAGGCAGAGGAGAAATGAGAAAAGAGGAAATAAGGGATCGGGCTACTTACTGAACTCTCCCCAGAATTGAGGAATGGTCCAGCGACCGTCACCTCTCCAATTCCTGCCGATATAGAGGGTCCCTTTATCCCAACCTTTATCCCTGGGTGGCAAATCAATAACCAAGCCTTCCCGTTTCTCAGTGGCACGGGGGGTGGTTGGCAGATAATAAGAGGTACTGCGCCGCCTAACGGAGTATACGACGCATATCTCATCTACTCCTACGGAAAAATTATGCCTCCTATTAAGGGCTTCTATACCTAAAAGAATCATATACGTACTAGGAGGGTATTGCGAGGGAGCCAGGCGAAAGGTACTAAAAAATTCCTCAAATAAAGGAGAAAAGGGAAGTTTTAGTCCTAACGCTATATACATGTGGGCTAAGAAAACCTGGTATGGAGGATTACAAGGAAAAGATTTGGGCATCCCATCCTCAAAACCATAAATAACATCAGACGGGAAGACATCTTTATGGCGGGTAATAAAATGATCAAACTCTTCCTGATTCCTAACTAAGGGGACCGTAACCCAGAATGGTTTTTTTTGCTATAACTAAACCAATAAGGGAAGGAAACAAAAGACGCGAAGAAGAAGAAAGGAGATGAAGAAACTTACAGAGTAAGGACTGAACGAGAAAGAGAAAATGTGGGAGATTAAAGGCTCTATATATGTAGCGAATGCAAAAGCTAGGTTCAAAATGGTTAATGAATTCAAAATGAACAAATTATGGTAGACAGGCGCGCATAGAGAAGGGTACATTTTGAATGGATACGTCAAATCTGCTTAAAAGGAAATCCAATGATGAAATGACATCTGGATAAAAGGAAACCTAGCGGATCAGAAACGCGCATGACGTGAGAGCCGTAAAATGAAGCAACGCATAGGGAATAAAAAAATGAAGCCCACACGCACGCGTGTCACGATGGTGTAAAACAAAATTAAGAATAATGAAGTTTCCAAGGAACGTGTCAGCAACCTCAGAAATAAGGCAATGATGGTACATTATCACAACACTTAATGTTTTGCTGTATAAATGAGGATCCTAAATTGATGAAAGTAGATCAAGAATAACCGTTCTCCTGAAAACGGGGTGTGTGTGCTGAGAGTATTCATTGCACATCGACGAACATCATCGAAATGAAATGGAGGGCAAATGAACATGTAAAAAAATACTTCACTACCACGTGGAACAAAAGAGGATCACCCAGGAATTGGCTGAAGTCACGAAACATCTAAAAAATGAGAGATCATCACCTCTAAAATGGGAATCGACATCTTGAGAACGGGAGACCATCACCTCCAAAACAGGGACCGACATCTCGAGAACAGGGATCATCGCTTCCTGGACAAGACAGAACATCAGAACGGAAAGCAGGGTTCAGACTGACAGTCAAGTGATTGTGATTGATTGGATAAGCTGCATCATTTGGACAAGATAGATTAGTAAGTCATTAAGTGGTTCTGACTAATTGGCTCGGAACCACAGGGAACTGCCATGTGATAACGATTGATGGGCGGCTGAGTGTGACAGATATAAAATAAAGAAGAAAAGAGATCCCACGAATGCGTATTATCCTAGGCCTGACTGATCTCATATGATATTTTTATTATTATTTGGTTGTTTTTATTTAAACTCATGCGATTGGGGAGGTCTATATTAGGGGTGTTCAATAGTCGGTCTGGTCAAATTTTTGGAGGAAAACAAGAACAGACAAAAAATTACGGTCCTCCTATATGAAGGATCGAACCCACCAAAACACTGCAAAAAATCTGAACCGACTAGACCGAACTTCAACGGTCGGTTCGGAAGAATTTTACGGTCTAGGTACGCATTTATACGCGTGATAAATACATGTAATTTTTAGATTAAAAGTTTAATACACGGTAAATAGATTGAACATATTATACGCGTGATAAATACGCCTTTCCAGAATTGGTTGAAATTTTAGACCAAACCGAAAGTTCGATCCTCTCTAAAAGGAGGACCGAACTGGCCAAATATGAAAAAAAACCGTCCAGACCGATCAACTTCGGTCCAGATCGGATTACACGATCTGGATATTTTTTGAACACCCCTAATCTACATAAAACTACTCTGTTCAATAAAATGGTACACTTTTGAACTTATGGATTATCAAACATTTCTTTCCGTTTCGCAAACATTAATATAAATTCATCCACATTAATACATCTTTCCCTTAATCTTGAGGAAGACAGGAAGAATCCTTTACATCACCCACTAAAATAATTACAAAATTAATCTATGACAATTGAACCATCATTTAATCGAAGACTTAATCTAAATCTTAAATCAACATATTTAGTTACTCCAATTTTAGACTAATGATTTAAGATGTATATCTTAATGTGAATATATCTGTTACATTATGTACTTCTTTTAAGGTCAGTTTATAATTCTCAGGTAGAACAAAGCGGCACGTCACAATGATAGGATGTTTGGAGAGTGTGATGGTACATAATTGAACTTCGTCGCCAAGGAAGAGTTATTCTAGATTTTATTTTTCTTCTTTGTAGTCATTGGTGGAAGCTTCGTTGTACTAATAATGAGAAATTCTTCGTTGCCCTTTATACACGTTTACGTGTAGGGAATTGGGCATTTGAGAAAATGTCAACCAATATGAAACTTAGTTAATTAAGTTGTTTTGTTTTCACAAACTTAATTAAGTTAGTTGGGTGCTTTGAATATCATTAGTTTTTTTTTCAAATTAATTATAAATTTTAAAAGAAATAAAGAAATATAACTCAAATTTACGAGCTCTAAGATATGATTGTATGGTTTAACCAACTACGTCAATCCATTTTATCTAAATATCACCACTTAAGTGGAGGCTATTGGTGCCGTAATTGAACTAGGTTTGACCATATTCATTAGCTATGCCTATAGCCAGCACTTTGAATTCATTCAAGATCATGTCCTTGATCATTTCGTGATTTTTTCGTGATTTTTTCTATTTCATTTGAGTTTTTTATAATGTGAAATGAATTTTGTTAAATAATTGTTTGATGACATTATGTTAATTGTTTTTTAAAACAATTAATGAGTAAATTTACTAAACTCTTCCTCCGGTTGAAAATCTCATCAACTGTCCGGGACTTCAAGGAGAGAATGTGACAAAAAGAAATATGGCAAATGAGTTAATTAACAGTGTTTAAATAATATTGCGGTGGTGTTAGAGAATGAATAACTTCCGTCATTCAAATTAGTAAGAGAAATACTAAATCCCGATAGAACAATAGTTTTAACACAACATATTATATATCTTGATCCTTCCCCGTTCTCTCGAGAAAAAAATTTAATTGAAAAGGATAGTTTAGTTAAGCCGACACTTAAAATCTGTATTTTCCTATGAATTTTTTTAATTTTTTTACTTTGAAGGTTGGAAGTCCTTGCCACGAAGTCAGTTAGGCCCTTTGAGTTTTATTTTGTAGAAATGATATTATTTATACATTTTTTTAATTTTAAAATCAATTTTATCCACAAACTTTAAAAAATATAAAATATAACAGTTTTTCAAAAATATATAATTAATGTAGTAAATTTCATTAAATTTAGTAATTTTATTTATCTAGTTAGTTATTAATTCACCATTTAATTATTCTTATTTTCTCTTTCTCTCTATTAATATCCATTAAATATCTCTCTCACTCTAAGTATATATGTACATACGTACGTATGTATGTATGTATGTATGTATGTATGTATGTATGTGTACACACACAGGGACGAGGCCAGAAATTTAATAGAAGGGGGGGTGTTATGGGTGTTGTCCTGAGCACCAATGATAAGGCAACGCATATCGCACCGTAGAGCGTTTTGGGTGTTGTCCTGAGCACTAATGATAAGGCAACACATATCGCACCACAGAGTGTTGTGGGTGTTGTCATGAGCACCAATGACAAGACAACACGTATCGCACTGCAGCAGAGGGCCAATGAAGAGGGAAAGTGTCAAAAGAGAAAGGAAAGAAGAACCGACCTCAGACTGGTCAGTCCCAGGGAAGCTCGTGTCGCATAGACCTTAGCATATGCAAGACAATGCAAATGGAACCCGCAAAGAGAGCTTGGTTAACCTCGAGTATTAAGGACATCATTACCCACCGAAAGTAACATCACAGATGACAACTTCCTACATGCCAGAGCACCCAACGGGTCCAATCACCGCTGCAGTATAGGCCCCCCCTGTCTGGTCACTTCGAAGGCATGTTAACATTTAATGCACATTACTTTATTCAAAGGTCACCTTTCTTACGTCCAATCAAGGAAAATCATTGCAGGTATCAAGTCTTGGGAAGCTTCCTCAGCACGCAACCGAGATTCTTCCTCCACAAGGTTCTAGGTACAAATACCCCCACTGGCAAAGGAGAAATGCCATTTTCTCCCCTAAGGAAACTGTGTCAAAATAACGTCAGGATAGCGATTTAGGCATTAGAGGCTCTTAGGCGAGGCAACCACCCCCAGTTTTCTTCGCCCTCGAGGTCTTTATATTTTTTTTTTTGCAGACATTCAAGTCGTGGAGAGCTCCAACCAGAGGGAAGAATGCATCTATCCCACTAATTAAGTTTTCAGTTTTAATAGTTGGCGTCATCTATGAGAACAACGACAAAACCATTCCTGTTTAAAGCACTCGCAACCCCTCCTCTCCCATAAGGAGGGGAAGAGACCCCTTTCTTCAACATAGGGGACATGAACCCTATCTTTCCCTATCTACTTTCCCATTAATTCTTACCAGGAAAAGGCATACCAAAGATTTTGGGAAAGATAGATTGAAATGGAAGTTTGAGGAGTAGGTGCCTGATCAAAGGCCTTACGTGATAGGGGCTTCGAGGTCTAGAGCTTTAGGAACAATAAGAACATGTGCTTACCAGAATAGTTTATCAATCAACCCCTTGAACTTTTTGACTTCCTTAACTTACTTCACTTTAACTATCGCTTCACGGAAAAGAAGTCGCTTTCTATTTCTACTCACAAAGCTAGGTCTTACACTCGAAATGGAATCCTACGCCGATGAAGTCAAGGATGAGAGGGAAAATTCACCCTTTCCCCTGGCGGAAGAAGAACATTCTGCCTTCATATTGATTACACGGGGAAAGAAGAACATTCTGCCTTCATATTGAAGAAGGTTGTCTTCAATTCTCCACCCCAACCTTCCCCCAGTCAGAGCAGAAGAAGCAATCCCCTTTTTAAACGAGTGACGCCAAGGTGTAATGGACAAGAAAGATAGTATACTCAGCGACGTTTGTCAAATAAAAGGAGAAAATCGACTCTTCCACAACGCACCACGGAGGATTAAAAAGTGATTATTAGTACGACATTATAGCCCACCAGTCGGGATTAAAAAGTGATGACTGATGCGGCTCACCAGCCCACCAGTCAGGATTAAAAAGTGTTGACTGGTGTGATATTCTAGCCCACCAATCGATATTAAAAACCTGATTGGTGTGATACTCTAGCCCACCAGTCGGGATTAAAAAATGATGACTGATACGGCTCACCAGCCCACCAGTCAGGATTAAAAAGTGCTGACTGGTGTGATATTCTAGCCCACCAATCGATATTAAAAAGCTGATTGGTGTGATACTCTAGCCCACCAGTCGGGATTAAAAAGTGATATTGGTGTTGTGCTTTAGCCCACCAGTTGGGATTAAAAGGTGATGATTGGTGTGACACTCCAGTCCACCAGTCAGGATTAAAAATTGATAACTGATGCGGCGCTCTAGCCCACCAGTCGAGATTGAAAAGTGATGGCTGGTGAGGCAATCTAGCCCACCAGTCAAAATTAAAAAGTGCTTGTTGAGCACTCTAGCGCGCAGACGGGAGCAAGGGTCTAGCCAGAGCAGACACGTCTGGCTAGACATCAAGGTAAAAAGTGATGTATGTCGAGCATTCTAGCTCGTCATATGGGATCAAGGGTTTAGCCAGAGCAGGAACGGCAGGGTAGACATCAAGGTAAAAAGTGATATATGCTTAGCACTCTAGCTTGCAGACGGGGTCAAGGGTCTAGCTAGAGCATGCATGCCTGACTAGATATCAAGGTAAAAAGTGATGTATGTTGAGCATTATAGCTCGTGGATGGGATCAAATGTCTGGCCAGAGCATGTACGCTAGCAAGACATCAACGTAAAAATGATGTTTGCTAAGAACTCTAGCTCGTACATGGGATTAAGGGTCTAGCCAGAGCGGGCACGCCTAGTTAGACTTAAAAAAAGTGATGTCTACTGAGCACCTTAGCTCGCAGATGAAGGGTCTAGCCAGAGCAGGCACGCCTAGTTAGACATCAAGATAAAAAATGATTTTTGTTGAGCATTCTAACTCATAGACGGGATCAAGAGTCTAGCCAGAGTAGGAACGCCTAGCTAGTCATCAATATAAAAAGCTATGTCTGGCGGAGACCTTTAGCCCACCCGACATGATCAAGGAAAAGTCTTCTGGCCGAGTACCAAAGAAAAAGGAATTCAACTTGCTTTCTAAATCACCATACTGAGAAAAAGCTCAACTAAGAGAATATATGCTTGACTAAATGTCAAAAGCCCAATTTGAGCAAGGTTCATTCGACCAGACCCCCCGAATGGGTGCACATAGACTTCGTAAAGGTTGCGACAGGTCTGTATGAACCCTGGCCTCGTTCAAATGGGGCAGAAAGCTAGCTTAAGTCCATTTTAGGGCTCACTCAGGCTCAGGGAAAGAGAAACCCTGAATGCTTAGAACATTCATAATTCAGAGCAAGAAAGAAGTAGGAACGAAAAAAGGATTAAGGTCTTGTCCAGACCAAGCTCGACTAAGGTAAAAGTGAACTTTACCTACTCGAGGTATGTTTATTACCTAAAGCATAGCTCATACATATACTATTACAATTTTTCTAAAGAGCAAGTGTACACTATCATCGTCAAGTAATAAAAATTTCTATGAAAATAGAGTATCGTTCACAGGATTGATTAATATTAAAAATATTAAAATTAATTATACCTTAAATGTAATTGAGAATGATGAAAAGTTAGGATCTTTTAATGAAAAATTGAAATAAAAAGATTAATACTAAAGGAGAAATAATTCAAATTTGAATAGTTAAAAGGTCTAGGATTTCGATTTCACCAAACCAAACATGCTCTAAATTCTAAATCTCAATCAAACAATGTTTATCAAATTATTGACAGAGAATTTCTCTAATGTAATTATCTTTTTTCTAAGTATCGATAATAATGAATCAAAAATACTAATCCCACACCTATGTTAAGATTAAATAAATTGAAACTCATTAAGCACACGAAATTATAATTTCTATACTAGATCTATAATTATCTCTAACTTATGAAATTTCAATGGTGTTATAAACAAATAGCAAATTTAATCATCAATTCTCAGTCTTAGAATTAAATCCAAAATCATGTAATAGTTCGTCAGACGATCACAAGAATAATAAATGAATTATAACACTTAATAATATTGAATAAACATCGATTGAATTGAAAACCAAAATATATGAACAATCATAGTTTGGCTACGTCGTAGCCCTAGATAAGACATTTAAAACATACTGAAATAAGAAAACATCCTAAAAAGAACATATCTTATTTCATTTAGCCTCTTCATGCCTACTATAACTAGTTATTTCGGTTTTCTACTAGCAGTTTTCACTATAACTTCAGCTCTATTTATCAGTTTGAGCAAGATACGACTTATTTGGAATTAATTGACTGCATAATTCATAAAAAGAAGTATTTGTATCTGCCTTACTGGGTAGAATGCCTTCCACTGTGGGTTATCAACCCACTCTTAGTACCGAAATGGGCTCTTTACAAGAAATAATTACTTCTACCAAGGAAGGGTCCATAACTTCTATTCAAGCAGTTTATGTACCTGCGGACGATTTGACCGATCCTGCTCCTGCCATGACATTTGCACATTTAGATGCTACTATCGTACTATTAAGAGGATTAGCTGCAAAAGGTATCTATCCAGCAGTAGATCCTTTAGATTCAACGTCAACTATGTTGAACATAGAGGAAAAAGAAAAAAAAACTAGATTTAAAATGAATTGAAGTTGAGATCCGTCTCTCGATTGGATCCGTCTTTGTTTCCTCTCTCAAAAGCTTTCTCCTCTGCCTTTCATGTCTAAAGAGTCCCTCCAAGAATCCTAAGATATTATATTTATAAACTAGGGTTTGTCAAGGATTGGATTGGAGCAAAAAAATCTAAAATAACGTCTGCGTCGCGACGCTGGGAAGCCAGCACTGTGGCGTTGGCTTACTGCTTTTTGTGGTTGCTATCGGCGTCACGGCGGTGGAAGCTAGCGCCATGACACTGGCCATTCTACCAAATCCGTCTTTTTCTCATTTTTTCTACATTTTTGCATTCCAAATATTTTAAAATCAACCTAAATGCATTTGAATATCTAACCTACAATACAAAAACAAAAATAAACATAAATCAACAATAAAACTCAAAGAACCAATAAAATTAAAGTTATGATTATCTAAAATATGAGTATGAAACACACTCATCAGATACAAGTTGCGATAAAGGAAATAGGCAAAAGCAAAGCTAGAAGGAGTCAGAATTACTGAAGAAAGTACATTCTCATTAATAAGGAGTAATGATTAAAAATACAAGTACAAGAAAAACAAAGTTACAAAGATTTCCCCACTCTGGGACCGGTGGTCGTAAGGTTTCCATAGCTTCTTGAACTCTTTCGAGGTCTCGAGGGCTCTGGTTTCTTGTCGACCAAGGATCCATGATCAAGATAACTTGGCCTGAAGATCACACCAAATTGGCTAAAAGTGGTTCAAACCATGTGCAACACCTAATTTCTAAGCTGAGAACAAAAAAGGCCTCAACCTCTCCCACAACGTGAGCAGGGAGGGAAGCCAACACACCCCAATTCGAGATGATCCCAAAAGATGTGAGTGGAAGGGCTACTCCTAAGGCATGCTGGAGTAAGTTGATAAAAGATCGAAAGGACAAAAGTGGTGAAAGAAGAGAATGGTAATGCGGGAGGAAGGAGATGGATTGTGGCCATTAAAGGTGCTCCATTATGGATGAAAGGTCAAAGTTAACGGCTGGGTTACAAGCCTTTTTCAAGGATGATGTAACTACAACCATAGGTCGGCAAGCAACAAAAATAAGGGGTTCTCCAAACAGGCTTACTGACAACAGGAAAATCATTGCAAAAAGGACAACAATGACTTTAAGGCATGGCATTTAAAAGATAATAGAGGAGAAAGCAACAACCATGGAAAAGAAAATAGGAAAACAACCTATTTATTGGCCTTAAGAAAGGGTAACTACTCTTTTGATGGGCATTAAAAGAAGGTCATGATGGCGATCGTTGAGGTTATCCTACGCCAATAAGTGGTAGTTTCGCGTACCAATAATTTTTTTTAAAATAAACATCATTCAAACGTCATGACACATCAAGGCGATAGGCTCCTCTACGGCCCCCATGCACCATTAATGCATCAGAGATTGATGGCCTGAAACCATGTAGAAGGTGAAATGATGTAGGCGTGGTGGATAAGTCGCGACAAAAATGGTCAACTAATCAATGCCATTCGGTACGAGTCTCACGATCAAATGAACTTTAAGCGCGCGCGCGTACACGCACACACACACACACACGCATGCACACACACACACACACACATATATATATATATATAGAGATAGCGAGATTCAGGTAGAGAAAGCGAAAGAGATAAATATATTTTTGGAGAGAGAGAGATCAGTGAGTTTATAAGGTTTTTAAATTTTTATAAAATAATTATTAAATATTACGTAAAAGGGCATAACAGGAAAATGCCTCATGTCATGGAGCATAAAATATGGCTATATATAAATATGTTTTGAAGATAAATATTGCATTCATGAAACACATTCAAACATGCTTTGAATCTACCATACAAAGTATATGTCAATATCAACATATTCATCTGCATACGTTTAAATACACAATATGCATATTAAAAAAAGGCTATGATACCAATTGTTGGATCAGGTTTTAGATTTGTAAAAAATTAATGAAGCATGACTAATTCATAGGCGGAGTATAAAAAAATTTCATGCAAACTTTTAATCAAATTAAACACAAATCCAACCAATGAACACGCATAATTGTATAAACGTATCGAGAATTGATAAATACTATTTTGACCTTTTCTTGTAATTGAGAAATTCTAATTTGGTGGGATCCAATTCTCTATCTCGCGTTCCTCGTTCCTGAGATTCATAGAGCTTGTAATTGATCTTTGCACCGGTAACCACTCGTTAGAATCAGAAGTATATCTCTCAAATGATATTAGCAGGAATTGAGTGTGGGCTCTCAAAACAACTGTGAAAGAGAAAATAAATATTCTCTCTTACCCTATATATAGATTTCGGTGACAATAGTAGGGAGAGGGAGAGAGAAACTTTTCTACTCTAACTAACACACTTAAGTTAGGTTAGAGATGTAATCTTTTATATATTAATTACAGAATTTACCCATATATCCATATATGTTAAAAATTGAAAATCCCCTCTCCTTTGACTTGCATATGCGATTTTAACATTTTCGCCCGGAGCCAAAATTGTGTCCGTATTCATCCGTCTAAACTGATGAATTTAATTGATCAATATCAGTTAATTAATTAATTTCATTTATTTATTAATTATCCAATAATTAGAAAATAATAAAATAATTAATTTTAACATTAATTTTGATCTTTACTAATATAGTGATGACATCCATCTCATATGAGCTTGGGAGGTGTACCTTGGTCCAATAAAAAATTTTGGTCCAACTTACGTTGTTTCTTATTCATGTCTTTATAAGCTACTCCTGAGACCAAATGGACCTACACGAGCAAAGATATGAGATTCAAATATCCCTTAGTCCTGGCTTATTTAATCCAGAACGTACGACTCCACTATAGGTCCGATGCTGGATGAACTCTCGATTCATGCACGCTACAGTTTCTGTTGATGCAAATAAACAAGTCCACCTAATATTTTACGATATTACCCTTCATGAATATCAGTAACAAGAGTGTGATATAAAACTACCATTTTACCCCTCTAGTTATCATTTCATTATCTCTTTTTTTATTGTGAACAAGAAAGACATATCTGTTAAGTGTCTCGTACAATTCAACATGTCTTATTCAATGACTCATGTCATCGCGTACCAGCCCCAGTTTATTTATTCACACAGTCATCAATAAAGCGTAAGGATATATTGTTACTTTTATAATCTTGCCATGAATTACATATATGTGAATCACGCAACTCCAACATAGTTGAATCGCGGTCCTGACAGCCGATGTATTTTCTAACAATTTGAACTCACTACTTTGGTGAATCAAAGATCGTGAGTAAATAGGTTGAGTTCGTATTCACCTCAAGATTAAGATAATTATGAAAATACTCTTAAGGTGTAACAATTAGATTTAGAGTTAGATAAACAACTTTTCTCAAAACTAATTAGTTACTGGTCTATTTAACATGTTCCACAACATGTCTAGGTCAAATGTTAGAGTCTCCACTCCCATGCCCCGAGACCAGCATCCTTTGCTTCAACCTAACAGTTGTAATTGCATTCGATTGTCCAATCAACCGTAAGACTACGAATAACATTATGAATTATCTGAGAAAAGTTTGTCTGAAAGATCGCTCAGTCTTTACTCTTCTTTCTTTGATAATAGTTTCAAGACTTAAGTAAATTACAAACATACTTTAATTTAAACAAAACTTTCATTTATTCATAAAATTCAGTAATACATAAATGTCTAAGAAATAACTATTTACTCAAAAATAGTTATTACACCATACTTTATTGACGTAATTCTAACAAACTCTCACTTGGACTAAAATAGGCGTGTACAATCTCGCATCATCATGCCGTTTAGATGACCATAAACTTTTTTACTGTTTAAAGTCTTTGTGAATGGATCTGCCATGTTATTAACCGTCGATATGTGTGTTACTTCAACATCTCCAAACTGAAAAATCTCTTCGATGAGGTGATACTTTCGCTCTATATGTTTGGATCTTTTGTGGCTCATTGGTTCTTTCGCGTTTGCTATGCCCTACTATTGTCACAATAAATTTTCATGGGTTTGTCAGCATCTGGAGTAACTTTCAGAGTCTTTAGGAACTTTCTAAGCCAGATAGACTCATTTACAACTTCATAAGCCTCCATATACTCAGCTTCTATGGTAGAGTCAGCGATGCAAGATTACTTAAAACTTCTCCATACTACTTCTCTACCATTCCGGATGAGCACCGATCCTGAAGTGGACCTCCTAAAATCCTTCTCCGCTTAGAAATCAAATTTGGTATAACCCGTCATATTCAGGTCAGTACTTGAATACATAAGCATGTAATTCCTCGTTCTCCTAAGATACTTGAAGATATGATTTACAACATTCCAATACTCGAGTCTAGGATTAGATTGGGAACTACTTACTACGCGCACAAAGTAGAAAATATCTAGTCTAGTGCAAAGCATTGCATATATGAGATTTTCTATGGCTGAGGCAAGGGAATCTTTCTCATGTCTTCCTCATCTAAAGGAGTCTTACAAAATTTCTCCTTAGAGAGGGTGAGTCCATGTCTAAAGGGAAGAAATCCCTTCGAAAATTCTTACATACAGAAGTGATACATCACCATATCAATATAAGATTTTTGATAGAATGCCAACTGTTTATTCGTTTGATCCTGAAAGATCTAAATACCTAGGACAAAAACAACTTCTGCAAGATCCTTCATATTAAAATGCTTTGCAAGCCAGATTTTGACATTAGATAATTTTTCTATATCATTCCCAATTAGTAGAATACCGTCCACATACAATATCAGAAAAGCCACCTTCCATTCGTGTATCAACTTATACACACAGGGTTCATCCACCAACTACTCGAAACTAAAGTTCTTGACAGTTTTGTTGAATCTGAAATTCTACGAACGAAATAGACTTCAGCAATTTGCTAACCTTGCCCTCTTGGCCTTTCTCCATGAACCCGTCTGTTTGATCCATATAAATGAGCTCTTCAGGATTTCCATTCAGAAAAATAGTCTGACATCCATCTGCTAGATTTCATAATCGACGGCAGCAGCAATGAACAGGAGGATTCAAATAGATTTAAGCATGGCCACCGACGAGAAGGTATCCTCATATACTATACCTTCCTTTTGGTTGTAGACCTTGGCTGCAAGCCTAGCTTTCAAATGTCTCCACATTTCCATCTAGACCTCTCTTCTTCTTATACATCCATTTACACCCTGTGGGTTTTAACCCTTTAAGAAGATCTACAAGCTTCTAAACTTCGTTCGAGTACATCGATTATATCTCATTGTTCATGGATTCTTGCCTTAGGTTTGCTTCAGGATCAGCCATGGCTTACGAGTAGGAAACATTTTCATCATGATCCATATCTAAGACTGTTATCAAAGCATATCCATTTTACATGTACCTGTCAGGTTGTCTCGCAACCCTCCCACTATATCGAGGCTCTATAGGCTTCAGCTCCTGGTGTGGTTCTTCCATTATTGATTCAGGATCAGGTCCCAATTGGGGAGTTGGTGTTCTCCCACTCAATAATCCCTCTAGCACAAGTGGGATTCTCGACTTCCCATATTTTATGTAGCCCTCTTCAAGAAACCGCGCATTCGTTCTCACATATATTTTCTTGTCGATCGGACTATAAAAGACATATCCCTTCATTTCCTTGGGGTATCCTACAAACATGCATGAATCTGATCGACTGGCCAACTTGCTCATCTTCGATCTTAGCACATGTTCCGGGCATCCCCATATTCTAAGGTGGCTTACGGACGACTTTCATCCATTCCATCTTTCATATCTAGAGACCGTCTTTGATGGAACTTGGTTCAGAATATGTGCCGATGTTTTCAAGGCCTATCCCCAAAACAAATCTGGGAGAGATGAGTAACTCCTCATGGATTTAACCATATCCAACAGAGTTTGATTTCTTCTCTCTGGCACACCATTTTTTTCTGGAGTGTCAAGTGTTGTAGCTGAGAAAGAATACATTCTTCCTTAAGATAGTCTTCAAACTCTCCAAGCAAGTACTCTCCACCACGATCGGATCACAATGTTTTGATTCGTTTCTCTAATTGCTTCCTAACCATAGCCTTGTATTCTTTTAACTTTTCAAAGGTTTCAGATTTTAGGCGCATTAGATAAATATGTTCAAAACGTGAATAGTCATCTATGAAGGTTACAAAATACTCATAACATCCTCTTGCTTGGATATTCAATGGCCCACATACATCTCTATGTACGAGTTCAAGGAATTGAAGGGCTCTTTTACCCTTTGCTGAAAATGATCTCTTGGTCATTTTGACTTCTATGCAGGATTCGTATGTGAGTAGTGATCCCACACTTAAGGTTTGCAATGGATCATCCTTTACAATTTTATTAATCATTTTTAGGCTAATCTGACGAAGACGCAAGTGCCACAAGTAGGTTAGATCGATTGAGTGTGATCTCAACCTTTTACTATCCATTTGTAAAACAATATTTACCTCAATGTCATATATCATTGGAACTTTTGATTTTACATAGAAAATGTTGTTCGTCATGCGTGCAGTAGTAATCAAGCAATCATTTCTAATAATATAAATAACATTATTAATAAAGTTTAAAGAAAATCCTTCCTCTGAACTAGCTACTGAAATAAGGTTTTTCCCTAAAACCTAGATATGATAAACATTATGGAAAACCAAATAACTGCTCTCAAAAAATAATTTAATAGTTTCAACTAAAACTGCTGATACTAGTGCTCCACTCTCCCAATGGAAGCAAAACTCACCCTCGTTAAGCCTTCTACTTTCCCTGAACCCTTGCGGGGAAAAATAAATATCGTTAGTAGTTACAAAGTCTACAATCTACGAAATAGTTGAGACAATCACATAACAGGCTTCGGTTTCAAGTATTGTAACCAAGTCTTTGACCAGGGAACGGGAGAATTCCCACTACCGCTGGCAGGCCAGCCGGGCCATGAACGCGGTGGGACCGGGCTTCCCAAAAAGCCATCCCCGGGCCGGAGTCAGCATAGAATGAAGGGGACAGCCCTAATCTTGTGTTTGCAAAGCCAACTTCTTGGGCTGCGGGCGGAGAAGAGCGGACATGGGGACTCGGGTCAGGGCGCAGCGTAACTAAGAGAGCCATTCCATTTAGGGCGAGACAGAATGGGCGGGCACGAGCGGTCTGGTGTCCGAGCCAATTGGTCAGATGACGACTACTTCACTTATTAGATTAGTATTAGCCGCTTATCCCAAAATGAAATGGGATAATAGAAAGAACGGGAAGCGCTAGCGCTATAGGATTGGTTTTTTTGGGGGGAAAGCTTGCTTCTTCACAAGCTTACCCTCGCCCCGACTAGCGGTATAAGCAAGCTCGGGTAAACAGATGAGCCGGCAGATGGAGCTACGGTCGTTAAGGGAAAAGATCTGTGTCTGTGAAACAAGCAAGCTTAGCTTTTTGTAAACTGGAGTTAGAGCATGGTAGTTCGTAGGAGAAGTGGGAGATTGATTCGTTTAAGTAGTTAGGGTAAACAAGCTAGGTAGCTTGCTTCTTCTTTGAGTTGAATATGGACTTTCAAGTGGTATTTCAGATGGGAGTACAAACAAGTAAGTAAACTAGCTAGCCACATTCCCAGCAACTTAGTACCCTTCTTTCACTTACAGCTATCTAAGACATTCAAGGGCTGGGAAACATAATGTAATCGCCGCCGAGAATAAAGATGAATGCCCAAGGCCAGGTTCTTGGCGCAGTAGTGCTATCAATGCCGGGTTCTATAGTCGAGCCGATCAAGAATTCTACGGAAGGTCAGGGATGAATTGGGACCTCCGAGTGGTGAACCAGTCCTATGAGTGGGTTGAGAGGGCTATCGTCTTTAGGCCGGAGCTCAAGAATTGGCAATCGGCAGTCAGAGACGGGCTATTGGAAGCCGGTGTTGATCCCTATAATGGGTTTACTTTGGATCATTCAGTGGGTACCAAGATTGGTAGTTCGACATTCGACAGTTCTGGTCGTAGACACAGTGCTGCTGATCTCCTCAGCTATGCGAAAGCTTCGAATATTCGAGTGGCTGTCTATGCAAGTGTTGAAAGCATTTTTTTAGCCTCTTCTTCGCCTTATTATGGATCGAAGAAATTGGCAATCCCTTTGCCCTTCTTTTATGGGCACTCAAAACTCAAGTGACCTTTCTTCTTGCACGACCAACACTCTATGTTTTTCAGGTCCTTCTGCACTCACTTTCTGCTTCTTCTTTTTTAATCTTCTTTTGCGCAGCATTAGTCTTTTCAGAGTATCTTATAAGGGGAGCAGCCGGTGAGATTCCTGTTATAATAGTTGGCTTGACTTTTATGGCAGCTGCAAAGAAAAAAGAAAGGAGACCAAGATAGGCACACTTACTTCAGGTACGCAGTAACTTGCTCGGAACAATGGTTGAGACTGTAGCTGCGAATGAGAATTCTTTCCTGACTTTGTGCTATTGACTGATGCTGTCTGTAGCACAAGGTCAGGGTATTGATGCAAAGATCATCAAGCCTAAATGGAATGGGTCTAGCCAAGTATGGGATAGCAGTTCTGCTAGATATCTAGAGAGAGAGAGAGATCCGCTGCGTGAGCATCCCGACTGTGCCTTACATGTGCTCTACATGCCGCACTCCATCTTTCTTCCCAACGAGCCCTTTTTTCTTTTGATTCGCAGCTTTTCAGTCCGGCTTCTTAGTTTTCTTCAGACCTCTCTTACATTTCTTTTTGACACCAGAGATGGAATGCTTACTTTCAGTAAAGTTTGTCTCTCCATTTTTCTTCTTGTCTTTCAGAAATAGGGTCTCAGCAGCTTGCAACTCCTTCACGAGTTCCGAAAGAGAGTACCTCAACTTATTCATTGAATAATTAAGTTTGAAATTCTCAAAAGTATCTGACAAGGTTTCAAGGATCACATCAACTTGGGTCTCACCACCTACCTCAGCTCATATGATCTCTATCTCATACAGATAGCTAATGATCAACATCATATGTTCTCTGACAAGAGTTTCAGATTTTATCCGACAGTTTATGAAGTTTCACAAAGTGGCTTGTTTGACTTGACGACCCTCACCCCCAAACATCTCGGTGATGTTCAACATCATGTCAGTGACAGTCTCCAAGTTTTTATGTTGTTTTTGCAACACCTCACTAACTGCTGGTAAGATAAAACATCTGGTGATCTCATCAGAATGCAACCAAGAAGCATAGGCATCATTTTCCTCTTAAGTCGATTCAGCAATAGGCTCAAGGGAACAAGGGGTGGTGAACACAAGCTTGTGCTTTTCTACCGTCAGTACGATATCAAGGTTGCATTTCCAATCAACAAAATTTTCACCAGTAAGTTTGTTTGCATTCAAGATTGTTGAGAGTGAGGATAAAGACATTATTACTAAAAAGAATAAATATAGCGGTGTAAATAAATACTTAATCATTTAGGAAAGTATGATGCATGATGCAAATATTTAAATATTTTTAAAATCAAATAACAACATATTTCTTCCACGATGTTACGATCAACAATAATAGCTCGCCTCATCTAGGGACAACGCTCGAGCTACCACATATCGCATCGAGACTCTTCTCATTTGTTAACGCTTCTCAAGATATCACTACATCTTGCTCAACCAATCACCAATGGTTTGGTCACCTTAGCCCCATTTACTAGCTCCTGTGAGAGATTCCAGTGTGCTTCAGTCTAAGTACTTAACCAACACATCAGCTTTAAAGGTTGCTATGAACTAACGGTCTGTCTAGGGACGATCGCCTCATCACTTCCTTTACAAGCTTTAGCTTCGCAAGTAACTCGATGAATCAAAGTGACACGATTCCCAAATTTCTCCCACTGAACAGAGGACCGCTAGGGCGGCTCTAAACCATTCCTCGTACCACGATCAAGTTTGCGCAGGGGATCTTGGGAACGTTTCAACGTAAACTGAATTTTTCTTTACTTTTTAAAAAATCATAACTCTTTATATATTTGAATAGCAAGTTTGAAAAATTATAAACTTTTATAAAATTTAAATTTTATAACTTTTATAAAATTCGCATTGCATTTAAAAATATAATACATTATAAATTAAAACTACAATGATGCATGTACATATTACATGGTAATTTGATATGGGCATATCTCTATTCCTATATGACATGTTATATGTGGATGCAAGATTAATAATAAAGTCATACATTCAAAATTAATCTCTCTATAACTCATTTCTAATTACAACCTATAAAATAATAAATAAATTACAATAATTTAAATGCTAGGCTTCATGCCATCTATAATTATATCACCTCCTTATAACCCTTTACCAAGGTCCAGACCCATTTTCAAAATTCAAATTTCAATTTAAAATTAATTTTCAACAATTTTTACTTTGATAAATAATTACCAAGTAAATTAATATATTGAATAATTTAAAATTGATAATTTATAAAAGAAATACTAATTAATCAGTGTTGAAATATTATCAAATTAAATAAATTTAATTTTTGGGACTTGGATGGGCTAGGTATCAAATCCCAAGTCCTTGCGAATCATTTGGGCCAAAGAACCCTCACTCAATCCAAAACCTCAATAGGCTTGGTAGGTCTGTGCTAGCCTAAGACCCAACATGGTCTTAGGCGCGCTAGGGTTTCCAAAAACCTAGTGCCGCCCCCTAGGGTTTCCTAAACCCTAGTGACAGTGGGGCAATGCGGTAACGACTGACAGCGACGATGACGACGGCGATGACTATTGCGACTAACGGCAGTGACGCGGCAGCGCGACTCACTGGGCGAGGCGGTGGTGAACAACATCGAACGACAATGATGAATGGTGGTGTGCAACGGACGACAACAATGAACGGGGGTACAATTATGGATTTACATGGAATTTGACAACACAACTCTTGCAAAATTAAAGTACATAAAGTCCTATGCTATAATTTCACCGTACATAAATTCTAAAACGAAAAAATAGCACCTAGAGCCGATCAATCGAGATCCATTCATAAAACATATTCAGACATGTTTTGAATCTATCATATAAAAACATATGTCAATATCATCATATTCATCCATACATACGTTTAAATACAGAATATGCATATTAAAAAAATATAGGCTCTGATACCAATGGTTGGATCAGGTCTTAGATTTTGTAAATGATTAATCAACCATGACTAATTCATGGGCGGAATATAAAAATTTTCATGAAAACTTTTAATCGATTTAAACACAAAACGAACCAATGAACATGCATAATTGAATAAACGTATCGAGAAGAGATGAAAACTATTTATACATCTTCTTGTCTGATTTGACAGGATCCAATTCTCTATCTCGCGTTCATCGTTCTTGAGATTCGCAGAGCTTGAAATTGATCTTCGCACTGATAACTACTCATTAGAATCAGAAGCATATCTCTCAAGAATATTAATAGGAATTGAGTATGGGCTCTATGAAAGAGAAAACAATTTTTTTTCTCTTCCCCTATAGATTTTGACCGCAACAATAGGGAGAGGGAGAGAAAAACTTTTTCTACTCTGATTAACACACTTAAGTTAGCTTAGAGATGCAACGCAAATGCAATCCCTTATATATTAATTACAGAATGATCCATATCAATTGATTAATATACGCATATATGTTAAAAACCAAAAATCCCTTCTCTTTTGACCTGTATATGCAATTTTAACATCTTCCCCTGGAGCCAAAATTGTGTCCAAATTAATCTGTCTAAATTAATTCATATCAATTAATTAATTAATTAATTTTATTTAATTTATTTACTAATTATCCAATAATTAGAAAATAACAAAATAATTAATTTGAACATTAATTTTGGTCTTCACTAATATAGTGATGACATTCATCTCATATGGGCTCAAGAAGTGTATATTGGTCCAAAACACGCTTTTGGTCCAACTGGCGTTGTTTTTTTATTTCTGTGCTTATGGGCTACTCATGAGACCGAATGGACCCAAATGAACAAAGTTAGGAGATTCCAATACTCGGTTAATTTATCTTCATAAATTCCTGACTTATTAATCCCGAAATCGTACGACTCCACTATAGGTCCGATGCCAAATGAACAATTGATTCATGCGTGCTACATTTTCTGTTGGTGTAAATAAATATTTATATTTCACGGTCCATAGAATATTTTATGATATTATCCTTCATGAATATCAATAAAAATATTGGGATGTAAAATTATCATTTTATCCCTCTAGTTATTATTTTCTTAACTTCTTTATTGACTGTGAATAATAAGGTTCGCGCCACCCCGAGGCCCAAAATGCCGAGTCGATCCTAAGACTGCAAATAACATTTTAAACTATCTCAAAAGATTTTATCTAGAATAACGCTCGATCTTTACTCTTCTTACGTTGATAATATTTTAATGACTTAAGTAAATTACAAACATACTTTAATTAAAGAAAACTTTCATTTATTCATAAAATTCAGTAATACATAAATATCTAAGAAATAACTGCTTATTCAGAAATAGATATTACACCCTAGTTTGTGGACATAATTCCAACACATGACCCATTTCATGATTTTACATGCAAGAAAAACTATTTTACGTTTCATAGGCAAGAATGACCCCATTTAGTCGATACAGAAAACACTCTCTTCTGCTCTTCTCTCTTTTCCCCTCCCCATGTTTCTCCTTTCTTTCTCTCTTTCTTTCCCCTTTCTCCTTGTGTTTTCCCTTTCCTCCGTCCCTCTCCTCTAATTCTCCCTCTCTTCTCTTTCCCTCCTCCTTCTCGGTTTTTCTTTCTTTTTTCGTATGTTCTGCATCTGTGCAGATTTTCTCCTTACGATTTGGAAGGTTCCGCTTCTACTTGTTGTGTAGATTTTATTTCCATCAGATCTAGTCTTTATGGATTTGGAAGGTTCATATGCATTTTCAATACTAGATGGCCGAACCAAGTTTGGTTGGTGGATGACCTTTAGAACGAGTTGATTGAGCTCTATCTTTAAGTACTGTTTATGTACATGTTTCTCTCCCTATACGTTAATATGTTTATATTAGTTTTTTTTACATTTGTAATTGTTTATTGTATTTAGATCTAATAATTTTATTTCAGATCTTGATATGTTTGTAACTCTGCCGTTTTAATGAATGGTTCCTTTATCTTAAAAAAATGAATGACTCATTTTAATTGGAGAGTTACTATTTTGCCCTTTTTTAGTTGTTTTAAAAGAGTAAGTTTTTTTTTTTTACATTTTTAATTAGTTTAGCAAATTAACCTATCTGAAGATACTTTTGAGGTAACTACATAAATAGACTCAAAATAAAGTAATTACAAATATGTGTGAATTTTAAAGATATATTTATCTTATATACTTACTATTTTATTGATTGATTACCTATTTGGCTATATTATTGAAATGTTAGGCGCAAAGTGGTAATAATATATTTACGTTTCTATATATACTACTTGCAAAGAGAGAAATCTATCATTTTTGTAATTTGTTCAAAAAAATATTTTTTTAACATAGTTCTTAAAACCTGTCATTTATTGATATTTCTTCTACGTTTTTATTCCCTCTTTTGAAAACTAATAATTAAGCTTGGGCTTAGGTCTAAAGCCCTAATTTACAGGCCAAATTAAAAAGAGGGCCCATATATATTCTGGAGAAAAGAGCTGGGGAAATTGGTTTCACTTTCTCCACCATCCCCTCTTTCCATTTCTCTACTAGAAACTAGAAATTCCTCTTTTCCTTTTGTGTCTTCCACTGCTCAAGTTACCTGCCAAGCCACTTCTTCATATCACCATTTTAAAGTTTGTCTTGATAATAAATTTGTCCACTCAGTGTTTTTCATTTCTTCTCTTTGTCAATCTCAGAAGAAATTTGCGAAAATAAAGTGATGTTTATTCAACTATTGTCTTCAAATTCAAGCAAGTAGCTGTTTCTTTTAAAATATAATGTTGGTACTGTTTGCTTATATTTAATTTCATTTTTGAATATACTTACTTGAAAATATGAGAAAATATAAAAATGTTAGATGAACCATGGATTATATAGCACATCAATCAGAAATCCATACTTAATGATATATTAATAAGAAAAATCTTCTCTATAATTTGTTTGAATGATACATACACACATATCGAGAACCGGTAGTTTGACACACCCACAAAGTTCTCATAGTCACATACATAAAGTTCAAATGAATTCACAGAGAGAGAACCCTTCCTTCTTGTGCTATAATGACGTTATCCTGAATTTGTCTTCCACCTATAAAATCCCCCTGATTTTCAGATTATCAGCTCAGGTATCAAAAGTTTCAATTTATTTACTATCACTTTCGAAACAATTTTCTAAGAAAAATTGCAACAACAATAGGCCTATATTGTGAAGGATACACAAGATGTTATTCTTTAGGAATAAAAATGATGTTAGCTTCATTCATTGTCTTTGGCATGCAACACTTAGCAAAGAACTTCTTGACTGCTTTGTGTACATCTAGCTTAACAAGCTACCAGTGATTTTGATAGAAAATACCGAAGAAGCCATCAGGATCAGGAGACCTGTCTCCACCCAAACTGAAAACAACCTCATGAACTTCTTCCATAGTGACTTCTCTAAGCATATGGCTAATTACTTCACTTGATTTAACTGGATAAAAATGCATGATCTAGAACTTATTCCGATTCATAGATAGATTCAGATTTCAAACATTCTGAAAAGAAGCTATGGATAATCTTCAAAACTTCTCCTTCATCATCCTGCAAGACATCACTATGATCCTTCAATCTTATAATATTTTTCTCCATTCTTCTTGTAATCACAAACTTATAAAAGAAGTTAATGTTCTTATTAGGGGTGTGTATGGTTTGGTTCAGTCAGTTAGTTAGGTATTTTTATACTCGAACCGAATCCATCAGTTACCTAATTACCAAACCGGTGTAACCAATAGAACCAAACTGAATGAAATCAAAGTAATTGATTCAGTTTGGATACTTATAACCGGTTCAGCTGAAACTGTACATGTTACCAACTAAGCAAATAGAAGGAACATTTATCATTTTCCTCTTAAGAATAATAGCATCCATATGTGGGGTTTGACATAGACAAAAAAGGTAGCAACAAACAATAGACCTATAATTTTCTAAGAAAAATTGTAACAAACAATAGGCCTATATTGTGAAGGATACACAAGATGTTATTCTTTAGGAACAAAAATGATGTTAGCTTCATTCATTGTCTTTGGCATGTAACACTTAGCAAAGAACTTCTTGACTACTTTGTGCACATCTAGTTTAACAAGCTACCAGTGATTTTGATAGAATATACTGAAGAAGCCATCAGGATCAGGAGACCTGTCTCCACCCTAACTGAAAATAACTTCATGAACTTTCCATAGTGACTTATCTAAGCATATGGCTATGTACTTCACTTCATTTAACTGAATGAAAATGCATGATCTAGAACTTATTCTGATTCATTGATAGATTCAGATTTGAAACATTCTGAAAAGAAGCTATGAATAATCTTGAAAACGTCTCCTTCATCAGCCTGCAAGACATCACTATGATCCTTTAATCTTATGATATATTTCTCCATTCTCCTTGTAATCACAAACTTATAAAAGAAGTTAATGTTCTTATTAGGGGTGTGTACGGTTCGGTTCGGTCGGTTAGTTAGGTATTTTTATACTCGAACCGAATCCATCAGTTACCTAATTACCAAACCGGTGTAACCAATAGAACCAAACTGAATGAAATCAAAGTAATTGATTCAGTTTGGATACTTATAACCGGTTCAGCTGAAACTGTACATGTTACCAACTAAGCAAATAGAAGGAACATTTATCATTTTCCTCTTAAGAATAATAGCATCCATATGTGGGGTTTGACATAGACAAAAAAGGTAGCAACAAACAATAGACCTATAATTTTCTAAGAAAAATTGTAACAAACAATAGGCCTATATTGTGAAGGATACACAAGATGTTATTCTTTAGGAACAAAAATGATGTTAGCTTCATTCATTGTCTTTGGCATGTAACACTTAGCAAAGAACTTCTTGACTGCTTTGTGCACATCTAGTTTAACAAGCTACCAGTGATTTTGATAGAATATACTGAAGAAGCCATCAGGATCAGGAGACCTGTCTCCACCCTAACTGAAAATAACTTCATGAACTTTCCATAGTGACTTATCTAAGCATATGGCTATGTACTTCACTTCATTTAACTGAATGAAAATGCATGATCTAGAACTTATTCTGATTCATTGATAGATTCAGATTTGAAACATTCTGAAAAGAAGCTATGAATAATCTTGAAAACGTCTCCTTCATCAGCCTGCAAGACATCACTATGATCCTTTAATCTTATGATATATTTCTCCATTCTCCTTGTAATCACAAACTTTTAAAAGAAGTTAATGTTTTTATTAGGGGTGTGTACGGTTCGGTTCGGTCGGCTATAAGTTTTTTTTATAATCGAACCGAATTCATCAGTTACCTAAACTACCAAACAGGTGTAACCATTAGAACCGAATTGAATAAAACCAAAGTAATCGGTTCGGTTGAACCTGTACATGTTACAAACTAAGCAAATAGAAGGAACAATTACCATTTTCCTATTAAGAATAATAGCATCCATGTGTGGGGTTTGACATAGACAAGAGAGGTAGCAAACTGTTCTTAGACCAAATTCACAACAATTGGAATAATCAAATTAGCTAAGGTACAAGAATTCCATACAAACAACCGAAACTTCTCAAAACCAGTAGAGGTAGACGAATATGGACAAAAAAAGTAGAGGCAGACTAATCGAAATAAAATAAGCAGAAGTAGAGTGGCACGCACAAAAGCATACCAACTTAAATCCTTGCAATAAATATGATAGTTATTGAGTATGGTAGCAAGCAAGGGTCATTCCCGCAGGAGGTTGTTTCTAATTAAGTGTTATTAACACAAGATAAACACGAGACTCTATACTGACAAAAAATTAAAACGTGATTAAAAATCCTACTTAGACTTAACAAAATTGAAAGAAAACTTGTAGACACGCTAATGACACTCTAAAAGATAAAAAAAATAAAAATGGAGGGGGGGGGGTTGAAGATTGTTTGATACCTAAACAAAGCAAAATAAAATAAAATTGGAATTTAGAAAGATTTAAAGAATTAAGAATATGATAAGAAATATGGTTAATAATTCATTCTCCACCTCTAGAAATACGAAAATAGTCAATAATCAGAAATAACTTTCTTAATCTTTCAAAAATAACAACCTTAAAACAATCACAAGTTCGATTATCTTAATATATTCTTACCTTGTCGTTAAGTAAAACAAGTTCTTTACCTAAACTCTTTCCATTAAACAACCTAGAACAACTTCTCTAAATTCAGTTTAATGGAAGAAATTAATTAAGAAAGATATGGGTTGAATCAGGCAACAAACACACAAGTTCAGTTTATAAAACTTGATTTATATTCCTTATGTAATCAAACAAAAATATTTGAAAACAATTTGCTACTTTTGCTTAGAACCTTGACAATTACGGATCAAAATTCTAAACTAGCAATAAAATTACTAACATACTCAACTAGTTGCGCACCCAAGCAAACAAGAAATAATTTATAGATAATGGAATCAAAGGAATACAAACATAATTGAAAGAGAGATTAAAGAAAATTTCTGAAATTTATTAACTAATAACCATGTCTAGGGCTTTAAAATTACCCTTAACCAAAGAAAGAAATTAGATACACATGGAGATACTGAAGAACATACTTCTAAACTAGAAAATAACTCAAAATCCTCCTCCTTTTTTGGTTGGGGCGTGCCCCCATTTTTATAGAGGTTATGTGCTCATCAATCTTCACAAAAATCAGCAACTCCTCCCTAGAGTCTCTCTTTTTCAAAGTCAGCAAAATTATCCTTTTAAGAACTCTAAAAAAAGTAGGACTCTTTGTCATTTATCATGAGAAGAATTTAAAATTCAAACTTCAACATAAAAGATGGTAGACTCTAGCTCAAGTGAAAAGCTAAGGTTCTGATCTTTATCTTTATCTTTAACTGATTCAAAATCGTAATCAGATTTGATCCCACCTTTTGACCATGTTGGAACGATCAGAAAAATATGAAAAAATATTCAAATGAAATATTAATCTCTTATCTTTCCAATAGTATAAGCTTTGCATTGTATAAAAATCAGGATCATCGTGTCACGTTCATTTATCTTTGAGTGTGAAAATCTGCCGAATTTGATGCTTAATTTGAATTTCAAATTTTTTATCTTCAAATTTCAAATTTCAAAATTCATAAGGTGGCACATGGAGACTTAGAGGCAGCTGGAGACATAGAGTTTTAGACGATTTTGAACTCCTTTTCAAGTTGCTTATTTTTGTAACCTAAAAACACATTAAAAATAAAATAAATATCTGAATGTAACATTTGTGAAATAATTACATAAAACATCATATTTAATCTCTTCTTTTCATAAATGTTATTATTTAAATAATGAATAAAATGTGTTTTTACGCACTTATCACAACCCCCAACTAGCTTATTGCTAGTCCCTTAACAATCCAAGCGTAGACAAAAAGAACTAACCTTCTAACAATTTGTGTCAGAGAACAATAAGAGATTATAGCCTTGAGTGTTTGTGTTTCATAGCCAATGTTAACGATAATTTATGATATGTATGCTTCGAACAAGTAAAAGCTCCATAATCCTCACAAAGAAGACCACTTAACTATTTATTCTCTCAATCTTTTCAAAGGATACCATTACTTCAGTGAAAAGATCAGTGACACTATATGCTTTCTCTTGGGCACAATTCTCCACTTATTTGTCAGCATCACCCAAAATCAAAAGGTCTTCAATTATGGTTGTAATGAGCCTAGGGGTAGTGGCTAAAAGAAATGATAGAAAGAATGCAACAAAGGTTCTAAAGACTCATAGAGTGAGAGACGTCATCAAAATATTCAAGAAACACTTCTCACAACTCGAGGCAATCAACTAAGAACATAAGCCAAGGATCATTGCATCGAGCATTTTGTTTCATCTCAACTAACCTTATAACGTCCAAGAACATATTTAATTAATATAATTTTTCTTTGCACTTCTCTTTTTTTTTAATATTTCCATTTTCTCAAAGAAAGTTTACAAGAATAACTTTTCACCCATGCTTCTTCTTTTTTCCTTAATTTTCAATTCCTTTTTCTTTCTTCTTCCTCTTTTCTTTTTTTGACAACCCAAAGTGTTTGCACATTGTATATAAAATAAGTCTCTTCAACATTATCTCCATTTCATATTTAGATTAAGGGTGAGGATCAACACTATGGATAAGAGGTAAAGAGATGGGGTTAACAAAGAAAAGGCTTAATGAAAGCTCAAAGTGGCTCACTGAGGGGGATGTTCTCGTGATAACATCAATGGAGCGCTGGCTGATTTGACTATGGTGGTAAATCATAATGCCTTTATCATTTTTTGAAGAGGTACTTGATCAACCATTCATTTTGAAAGACCTTTGGAAAAGTTCTAGCATTTAATCCTCGTGCTGCATGTCAACTCAAGTAATAGTCAAAGTAAGAACAAGAAAGAATAGGATCATAATATTACACCTCTCAAAAGAAATTTAGTGGCTCAAATATGTCTCACAAGGGTAATAAAAATGATAAAATCATTTTACTCATCCTAAGATGCGTGCTTTTATATAAAAAAACATGGCTATTGTGCATAATGATGATTTGTGCATAATTATCATAAAAACATATTAACCAAGGAATAATATCAAGATCTAAGTCCTTGTTCGTAATCAATCAAAGCCATAACATTAAAACTCAGTTCTCATCATGGTTGTTAGAAAGTATATAAGACTCACGAAAACAATACTTAACTCAAACTAATCAAAATAAAGTAACTAATTATATATTTTAAAAGAAACAAATGAAAAGAAGTCTGAAATCCCCCCCCTCTCCCCACACTTAATTCTTACATTGCCCCAATGTAACGTTAATTCATCCCATGAGAAGAATAAATGAAGCAAAGAATTAAAAAGAGAAGAAAAGGGAAGGGAAGAGCAAATATGAGTATGGCGTGCCCTCCATCCTTTGGGTTGCCTCCCAATTAACGCTTGGTTTAATGTCCTCAGCCTGACTTGTAACTGCATTTATCCGTCAAGAGACTCAGGTTCATGGAGAGGTACATTCTCCACATCTTGCGTTACGAAGGACTCATAGTAAGGCTTGAGTCGATGTCCATTCACTTTGAACTCATTGTTTGTCTTCAAGCTCTTAATTTTCACTGCACCATGAGGATAAAACATTAGTAACAATAAGAGGACCAACCCATCGAGAACGTAACTTACTAGGAAATAAATTAAGGCGTGAATGAAATAGAAGAACTTTTTGTCCAATAACAAAATTCTTTCTTGAAATCATTTTGTCATGGAAAACCATAGTTTTCTCCTTGTAGATTCATGAGTTCTCATAAGCATCATTTCTGATTTCCTCAAGCTCATTTAGTTGGAGCTTCCTTTGTTCACCCGCAACTTCCATTTCCATGTTACATTGCTTCACCGCCCAAATGCTTTGTGCTCCAATTCAACCAGAAGATGACATGGCTTACCATACACAAGGCGAAAGGGTGACATCCCAATTGGTGTTTCGAATGTTGTTCTATATGCCCAAAGTGTATCATCAAGGCGCAAGATCTAATATTTTCTATTAAGATTCACCATTTTATCTAAAATGGACTTGACCTCTCAGTTTGATACTTCCGCATTGCCCACTAGTTTATGGGTGGTATGGTGTGGAGACCTTATGTGTAATATTATATTTCCTTAGCAAAGCTTTGAATGAACGATTATAAAAATGGCTTCCTTCATCATTGATTATCGCTTTTGGTGTTCTAAACCTTGTAGAAATGTTAGTCTTCACAAAATCTAGAATCATTAGTACAAGTGATTTTGTTTCCATCCATTTTGACACATAATCAACAGGAAGAAGTATGTAAAGATTACCAGATGAAGAAGGAAAAGGTCACATGAAATCAATGCTCCAAACATCAAAGATTTCAACAATGAGTATAGGTGTTTGTGGCATTTGATTTCGTGCACCTAGGTTACCTGTTCTTTGACAACGATCACACAACTTAAAAAAAATGTAAGTGCCCTTGAACAATGTAGGCCAAGAAAATCTACACTCAAGTACTTTCAGAGCGGTCCTTTTTACTCTAGAATGCCTACCACATGCATAAGAATGACAGAAAGTTAATATAGATGAGAATTCACAATTAGATACACATCTTCTTATCATTTGATCGGTACAATACTTCCATAAATATGGATCGTCCCACACATATTGCATTACTTTCTTCTTTAGTTTATCCTTTTAAGCACGAGTCAAGTCATCAAGCATCTTCTTGGTGACCAAGTAGTTCACAATGTCAACATACCAAGGGGTCAAAAATTCCAAAGAGAATAGTTACATGCCGGGAAAGTTTTCACGCAAAGGAATAAATTCCTCATTATGAATGAGGCAACTAAGATGATCAGTAACTATGTAATCACTTCCCTTTTTATCCTTGATGTCTAAATCGAATTCTTGCAAGAGAAGTATCTACCTTATAAGTCTCGGTTTAGCATCTTTCATAGTGAGCAAGTACCTAAGAGTTGCATGATCAGAAAACACAATTACTTTAGAACCAATTAAATAAGAACAAAACTTATCTAAAGAAAAAATAACCGCCAATATCTCTTTCTAAGTTATGGAGTAGTTAAGTTGTATATCATTCAAGGTTCTTGATGCATAGTAGATAACATGAGAAATCTTGCCAACTCGTGCCCTAAAATAGCCCCCACGGCGTAGTCACTTGCATCATATATTGACTCAAATGGGAGGTTCCAATTAGGTGGTTGAATAATGGGAGATCTGGTCAAAAGTTCTTTAAGCTTTTTGAATGCCTCCTTACACTCTTCATTGAAGTCAAACATCAATTCCTTTTGTAACAATCTGTACAAGGGCCTTGTAATCTTTGAAAATCCTTGATGAATCTTCGATAGAAACCTACATGTCCAAGAAAAGAATGAACCTGCCTCACACTTGTGGGAGGTGGTAAAGAACGTACAAGATCTATTTTAGATTTATCCACTTCTATCCCCTTAGAAGATATGATATGACCTAAAACTATACCTTATTCTACCATGAAATGACATTTTTCCCAATTAAGCACAAGATTGGTTTTCATGCAGCGTTTAAGAACAATGGTGAGATTATCTAAGCATTTGTCAAAAGAGTCACCATAAACACTAAAATCGTCCATAAAAACTTCTATGATGCTTTCAACATAATCTGAAAATATGCTCATCATACATAGTTGAAAAGTACTAGGAGCATTGCAAAGTCCAAAATGGCATGCGTCGATAGGCAAACGTTCCAAATGGGCATGTGAATGTTGTCCTCTCTTGATCCTCCGGTGCAATTATGATCTGATTGTAACCTGAATAGCCATAAAAAATAATAATGAGTATGACCAGCTAATCTTTCTAACATTTGATCAATGAAAGGTAAAGAAAAATGATCTTTGCGAGTAGTAGAGTTAAGTTTTCAATGGTCAATGCAAACTCGCCACCCGGTTTAGACACGAGTTGGTACTAGCGCATTCTCTTCATTCTTAACCATGGTGATACCAGATCTTTTTGGAACTACTTGGACCGGGCTCACCCATTTACTGTCTAAAATTGGGTAAATCACACCAACATCTAACAACTTCAAGATCTCTTTCTTTACAACCTTCATCATAGGAGGATTCATTCGGCATTGAGCTTCCCTAGTTATATTTGCTCCATCCTCAAGTAGAACTTAGTGCATGCATATGGATGGACTATGTCAGCTATTGTCCAACCAATTGCTGTTTGTTGATCCATTAAAACACGAACTAACTTATCCTCTTGTAATTTCGTGAAGTTCCTTGCAATTATTACTGGCAGCATGTCTTTCTAAACTAAGTAAACATATTTGAGATGCTACAGAAGACGTTTAATTTCCAAAGTAGGGGCCTGCACAATAAAAGGTAAAAGTTTCTCGTTAGATAAAGGCAATGAAATAAAAGAAGCATTGTACCTATATAGAGCTTTTAGCAATGATTCTAGAGATGCGACGGTATCCTTAATGTCCATAAATTTGCACGCCCCATCTTGGCTTTTTTAGATCTTCTAACTCGAGGCCTTTTCCAATAGCGAATTCCAGTGTATCCTCACTTGTTAACTCAAAAAGATGTTGCGCTAAAGAGTCAAGTATATCAACTGAAGAACATGAATGTGAATCATTTGGGTACCTCATTGCTTCAAAGATATTGAAGCGTATAACCTCTCTATCGAACTCCATGGTTAGAGTTCCATCACATACATCTATCTTAGTTTAGGTTGTTTTCATGAATGACCTCTCTAAGAGTAATGGTGTTGGCATAGGTGAATAGTCTTCTTCCATTTCAAGAACATAGAAATCAGCAGAGAAAACTAACTCATCAACATGCACTAAAACATCCTCTAAAACACCTTTTGGATAGACATAAGAACAATCGGCAAGTTGACTAACTACATCGGTTTCCTTAAGTGAACCAAGATTCAAAGAAGCATAAATAGAGTAAGGCATGACATTGGTTAATGCTCCTAAATCTAACATAGTTTTATCAAGCTTCGTAGTACCGATTATGCATAACATGGTGAAGCTTCCTGAATCTTTGCATTTTGGGGAAGCTTTCTTTGCAAAACAGCGGATACATTATCCCTCACACTTATCGTTTCATCACCCTTTAACTTACGCTTGGTGGTACACAACTCTTTGAGGAACTTTGCATAATGTGGTACTTGCTTAATTGCATCCCAAAGAGGTATATTCACTTGTATTTTATGAAAGGTTTCCAAAATCTCTTTTTCATGTTCCTCCTTTTTAGACTTTGCAAATCTTCTACGAAAAGGTGGAGAAGAAACATTAGTAGAAATAAGAGCGTTAGAAGTTACCTTGGGTGTCGAAGTACTCGCTATGGGAGTCGTGGCTTCATATTTCTCAAGGGTCAAATCCCTTTTCTCCTTTGCTCATCTATGAACGCTCCTTCTATTTTTGGTGTTTTTGATACTTCATCGAGTTGTTTCCCACATCTTAAAGTCATAGAACTAGCATTTTCCCTTAGATTGATCACAGTTTTGGATGGAAGATTTCCAAATCTTTGCGCTTCCAATCTGCCCACGGTAGTAGCTAATTGGCCCACTTGTGTCTCTAAGTTCTTGATGGTGGTCTTTGTCTCCTGTTGAAATTGTAAAGAGTTAGAATCCAAAGATTTAACTATTTCCTTTAAGAGACATATCTTGGTATGGAGGCATGGCTTGTGGTCGTGGTTGATATGGTTGTTGAAGCTTTGATTGGTTGAAAATATGTGGACGATTGAAGTTAGCATTTAAGGCAACTTGTCTATTTTCTGAATAGCTGAAATTAGGATGGTCCCTCCATCCAACATTGTAAGTGTTGGAGAAAAGATCATAATTTTGTCTTTGTGGCACATACTGCCCTTGAAATCCTCCTATAGCAATGGCTTGCTCCCAATTACCCTCTTGCAAAGATTGACACATATCAATTGGATGACCAACCATAGAGCATACTCCACATACCTTTGCTTGTTGAGTCGCACACACGGCCATTTGTTGAACTAGGGTGGTGAGATTAGCTAGTTTTTGCTCAATGTCGGTTGTAATACCAACCTCATTCACCTTACCTTGTGGCAATTTCGATCGGGTGCTAAATTATTGTGAATTAGCCGCAATGTTAGCTATCATAGTCATTGTTTCCATAGGTGTCTTATCCACTAAAGCTCATCCATTTGCTACATCTATCATGCTCATTTCCATCAGAATGAGTCATTCATAGAAGTATTGAATAAGAAGTTGCTCGTTGATTTGGTGATGGGGGCACGGTGTACAAAGCTTCTTGAACCACTCTCAATACTCATACAAACTCTCTCCATTTTGTTGTCGAATGCCACATATTTATTTTCTAATATTTGCAGCCTTCGATGGGGGGAAATACATTTCGAGAAAGGGCTTCTTCATCTCATTCCATGTGGTGATGAATTCGGATGGTAGATAATAAAGCCATTCATTTGCACTATCCGCTAAGGAAAATGGAAAGGCTCTCAACTTAACTTGCTCTTCATAAATACCGGTTGGTTTCATGCTTGAACACACTATATGAAATTCCTTTAAGTGCGTGTTTGGATCGTCTTCCGCAAAACCATAAAAAGTTGGAAGAAGATGGATCATTCCCAATTTCAGTTCAAACGCACCTTGAAGTTTGAGATATTCAATACAAAGGGGTCGTTGATTTAGAGTCGGTGCTGCCAACTCCTTGAGTGTTCGGTTCTTCATTTCCATCTCTTCTTCTTGTTGCTCTTCTTCTATTTCTTTCTCGATTTGAATTGGATGGTTAGAAGACTCACTTGGTGAAGAACTAGATCAATGAGAAGTATGTAATGCTTGATTGAATTCAATAGGTGGAATGGAAATTGGATGTGAATATGATGGTGAAGGTGGAACCAGCGTGGACTCCTTGTTGGGTCTAAAGATAGATTATATGTATTCCAAAATCTTTTTGAGTTGCTGATCTTCTTCTTCTTCACTATACTTGGACAGTCATGCAAAAATACTATAAAAATTAAAAATAAAAACTAATTAGGATGAATAAAATAAAATAAAAAAACAAAAGAAAATAACATGTTAATTAGGCAAAACAATCCCCGGTGACACGACGCCAAAATTTGGCATGCACAAAAGCGTACCAACTTAAATCCTTGAAATAAATATGATCTTTATTGAGTATGGTAGCAAGCAAGGGTCATTCTCACAGGAGATTGTTTCTAATTAAGTGTTATTGACACAAGATAAACATTAGACTCTACATTGACTAGGAATTAAAATGTGATTAAAAATCCTATTTAGGCGTAACAAAATTGAACGAAAACTTGTAGACACACTAATGACACTCTAAACAATATGAAAATAAAAAATGGGGGGGGGGGGGGNGGGGGGGTTGAAGATCGTTTGATACGTAAACAAAGCAAAATAAAACAAAATTCGAAACTGGAATTTAGAAAAGACAGATCTAAGGAATTAAGCTTATGATAAGAAATATGGTTAAGAATTCATTCTCCACCTCTAGAAATATGAAAACAGTCAATAATCAGAAATAATTTTCTCAATCTTTCAAAAATAACAATCTTAAAACAATCACAAGTTCGATTATCTTGATCTTTCCTTACCTTGTCGTTAAGTAAAACAAGTTATTTACTTAAACTCTTTCCATTAAACAATCTAGAACAAGTTCTCTAAATTCAGTTTAACGAAATCAATTAATCAAGAAAGATATGGGTTGAATCAAGCAACAAACACACAAGTTCGGTTTATGAAACATGAGTTATATTCCTTATGTAATCAAACGAAAATATCCCATAATCATTGAAAATAATTTGCTACCTTTGTTTTGAAAGCCTTGACAATTACGGATCAAAATTCTAAACTAGCAATAAAATTACTAACATGCTCACCTAGTTACGCACCCTAGCAAACAAGAAATAATTTATAGATAATGAAATCAAAGGAATATAAACATAATTGAAAGAGAGATTAAAGAAAATTTCTCAAATTTATTAACTAATAACCATGTCTAGGGCTTTGAAATCAGCCTTAACCAAATAAAGAAATTAGCTACACATCGAGATTCTAAAGAACATACTTCTAAACTATAAAATGACTCAAAATCCTCCTCTTTTTTGGTTGGGGTGTGCTCCTCTTTTTATAGAGGCTGTGTGCTCTTCAACCATCACAAAAATCAGCAACTCCTCCATAGAATCTCTCCTTTTCAAAGTCAGCAAAATTATCCTTTTAAGAAGTCTAGCACAAGTAGAACTCTTTGTCATTTATCATGAGAAGAATTTAAAATTCAAACTTCAAGATAAAAGATGGTAGATTCAAGCTCAAGAGATAAGCTAAGGTCCTGATCTTTATCTTTATCCTTCACTAATTTATAATCGTAATTAGATTTGATCCCGCCTTTTGACTATATTGGAAGGATCAGAAAATATGGAAAAATATTCAAATGAAATATAATCTATTATCTTTCCAACCATATAAGATTTGCATTGTAGAAAACTTGGGATCATCATGTCATGTTCGTTTATCTCCGACTGTGCAAATCAGTCGAATTTGATACTTAATTTGAAATTCAAATTTTGAATTGATCTTCAAATTTCAAATTTCAAAATTCATAAGGTGGCACATGGAGACTTGGAGGCAGCTGGAGACATAGAGTTTTAGACCATTTTGAACTCCTTTTCAAGTTGCTTATTTTTGTAACCTGAAAACACATTAAAAATAAAATAAATATTTGAATGTAACATTTGTGAAATAATTACATAAAAAATCATATTTAATCTTTTCATTTCACAAATTTTATTATTTAAATAATGAATAAAATGTGTTTTTACGCACTTATCACAGAGAAGGATGGAATAAGCAGATTTATGTTCTATTTTCAAACAATCAAAACAAAATAAAAAGATGGAAAATTTTCGAAGTTTGGAACCTTAGTTTAGCTTCAAAGAGGCAAAGAGTGACGAGCTCAAGCTCGAGATGCTAGACAGGCTGAGATAGTGTTTTGACAAAGACGATGGAAGCTTCAAGCTAGGGAGACTTGATAATGGAAGATGGGGAGACGACGGTGAACTCGCTACAGGGAGAGAGGCAGAAAGAGAGTGCTTCGACATAGACAATGGAAGCTTCAAGCTAGGGGGCAGACGAGGGAGACGACGACGAACTTATGTAGAGAGAGGCAGAAAGATTGTGCTTCAACAAAAATGATGGACAAGCGAGGGAGAGAGGAGAAAGCCAGAGAGGAGAAAGCCAGAGAGGAGAGGCACGGGGGAGAAGATTAGGAATTTAGGGTTTGGATTGGAATTGTGGCCTTTCTTCTTTATATTTGATTTGATAATTTAGGTCTAATATTTTAATTAATAATATATATATATATATATATATATATATTAAAAAATAATTGTAATCAGTTCGAACCAATTATAAATTTATTATAGAATATAACCGAACTGAAAGTTTGGTTATGTAATTTAACCGAACCAACTACAATTAGTAAAGTAAAAGTACTGACCAGACCGATTCGGTTCGGTTTGATTCAGTCAGTTCACAAAAATTCTGCACACCCCTAGTTCTTATCACCAGATTGAAGCCAAAGCAGATGAAGTAACCTTGTAGGTTTAGGAGAACCTCAATCTATGGATGAATCAATAATTATTGGAGCAATTTTGTTTAGGGCTTTATACAGGACTAAGAATGTTTTAGAAATTTAATACATAATTAGATAATTAGTTTCATAATCATAAAAAAATATCAACATTTTATGGGCCCACTATAAAGAAATATGTATATGCCTATTATCTCCATTTACTAGCATATATTAAATTTAACAAAAATATAAATCTCTCTATGTGGAAATCCATAAATCTGGAGATTTTTTATTTCTCTCTCTTTCTCCCTCTCTCTCATTCTCTCCCCTCATTCTCTCCCCGTCTCTCTCACTTATATATAATATGTATATACATATTATATATATATATATGCTTCAGTTTGTAAACAGAACGATAACACAGACCATCAAATCTGTAGATTTTTAGTCAATGGTTTTACAGACATTCTTAAAGGATGGTGGGATAATTATCTCACTGATACTCAGAGAACTGAAATTCTTAATTTCTTTAAGATTGAGATAAATCCTCTTACCAGAACAAAAATTAAAATAGGAGACGCTTGTTAAACCTTAGTAGTTTTAAACACAGTTAGACATAGGGAACTTTTACAGAAACTTATATGTCCATCTTTGACCCATTTTATATGGTACAAAGATGTTTTCCTAATGAAAGTCATGCAAAGAAATGATGCTAACAGTGATCATTGGAATGCCAAGTTCATTGATGGACTTCCAAGCCTTTTGCAGAGAAGGTTAGGAAATAGCTTAGGGACAAACACAACCTAATGGAAATTCCTTACAACCAGTACTCTTATGATCATATCATTGTAGTTGTCATAGAAGAAGGATTGTATTTATGCAATGACGAAATTACAAATGTTAATGAAACACCAGAATTTAACCAACAAAAAAGAGTTAGGAGAATTTTGTTATCAATTCGCTTATGACACAAAGATCCAGTATCCTTCTAAATCCAGAAGTCAAAACCTTAATAAACCTCATAGAAGATATTCCTCCAGAAAATACCTAAACAGGGTTATCGGGAAAAACCTAAAAGACAAACCAGTAAAATAAAATTTTATAATAAAAAAGATAAATCCCAAATCACATGTGGTACAACAGGACATTACGCGAATAAATGCAAATCTAAACTAAAACAAAAGCTTAATGAGATGTCCTTAGATGAGGAGACTCAATAGCAGATTTTAAACTGTCTCTCAAATGATGATAGTACTTCTGATTCTTATTCAGAGAATGATTTAGCCGATATTTATTCTGACTCATCCTCTGATAATCCACAACCCTGATGCTCTTCCAACACCTACAACATGATACCTGAAGCCAATTATTGGAAAATGATTGTCGAGATGAATGGTCTTGATCTTGGCCAACCTAGTATAAATGTCTTAACAGATACTCAGTAATCCATGCTTGCAGCCGCTGACCATATAAAAAATCCTGAGATGAAATTAAAATTTTTAGAAACCTGCTATAAGTGTCAAATTTTTGAAGAGATTCTTCCTACAAAAAATTATAGTATGGGGGAATTTATGAACAGAAGACTCTACTATTGAAAAATCAGTAACTATTCAAGATTTAAAAATGGAAGTCAATGTTTTAAAGAATGAGATAAAACAGTTACAAACTACTAATCATATAATTTTCTAAGATCTTAATAATATCAAACAACAATTATCTTCTAAAGGTAAAAGTCTTAAAGAAAACCTTGATCTTCTTCTACCCAACATGAAGAAAATCAATATTTATTTTTAATGAATAAAGTTATTTATTAGAAATGGTATATCAAAATTACTTTTATTATAAAACCAGATTTTATAATAAAAATATCATCGCCCTAGTTGATAGTGACGCTGACATGAACTGCATTCATGAAAGATTAATCCCTACTAAATACTTTTAGAAAACTACCCAATCACTAACTAGTGCTAGTCGTAATGTTATGCGTATTCAGTATGAACTTTTTGAAGTTCTTATCTGTAATCAAGGTATTTGCCTACCTACAACCTTTGTTTTAATTAAAAACATGACTCAGAGTATTATTTTAGGCACATTTTTTTATGTTTAATAATGCATATTACTGCAATTGATACTTCAGGTATACATTCTCATATTAATAACAGATAAATTATATTTGAGTTTATAAGTGAACCTTATACTAACGAATAAGATCAAATAAAAGATCTAGTCCAATATAAAGAAAAGCAAATAAACTTTATTAAAAAAGAAATTCAATTTCTTACAACAAACCAAAGAATTCAGCAGCCTACTATACAGAATAAAATTAAAATAATTATAAAAGAATTTCAAACAGAAATTTGTAGAGATTTTTTGAATGCTTTTTGGCATAGAAAAAAGCATATCATATCTCTACCTTATAATAGGACTTTGATGAAAACAATATTCCCACTAAGTTTAGGCCAGTTAGATGAAGAAGGAATCTTTAGAGATTTGTAAAACAGAGATAGAATCCCTGTTACAAAAGTAATTAGTCAGACCTAGTCACTCTCCTTGGAGTTGTACCATTTTTTATGTCAATAAATCAGCTGAGATAGAAAGAGAAACACCTAGATTGGTGATAAACTGTAAACTTCTCAATGTTGCCTTAAAATGGATAAGATATCCTATGCCGAATAAAAAAATCTTTTAGCTAGATTGCATGATTCTATAATATTTTCTAAATTCGATCTTAAATCAAGATTTTGGCAAATCCAGATCAATGAACATGATAGATATAAAATAACATTTACAGTGTCTTTTGGACATTATGAATGGAATGTCTTACCATTTGGAATTAAAAATGGTCCTTCAGAATTTCAGCATATCATGAATGATATCTTTAATCCTTATACAGAATTTATCATATGTTATATTGATGATGTTTTAATATTTTCATCCTCTATAGATCAGCATATTAAGCATTTAAATATATTCAAAAATGTCATTATCAGAAATGGATTAGTTGTTTCTGCATCTAAGACGAAACTTTTCTAGACAACAGTTAGATTTCAAGGACATAATATTTCTAATGGAACTATTATTCCTATTAACAGAAGTTCTAAATTTTCTGATAAAATTAAAGATAAAACCCAATTACAGAGATTTTTAGGTAGTCTTAATTATATTAGAGACTACTATCCTCAATTATCCTAGGATGCTTCAATCCTATATACTAGACTTAAGAAGAATACTTTACCTTTGTCAACGAAGCATACTCTTACAGTAAGAAATATAAAAGAAAAAAAATCAAACATTTGTATTGTTTATCTTTTTAGAACCCTAATTAGAAAAAGATAGTTGAAACAAATGCTTCTAACCAGGGATATGGTGGGATACTTAAACAGTTTAATCCCAACAGTAAAAAAGAAGAACTCCTTAGATTTACATCTAGAGTATGGAAAGGACCAACATTGAACTACCCAACTATTAAACAGGAATGTTTATCGATTATTAAATAGGTTTTAAAATTTTAGGATGATCTTTAAACCAGCATTTTTTAATTAGAGTCGACTGATCTGCCACTAAGCAGATATTTAAAAAAGATGTACAGAATCTTACTTCTAAACAGATATTTGCCTTATGGCAAAGTATATTATCAGTATTTGACTTTGACATAGAATATATCAAATGTGAACAGAATTCTTTACCAGATTTTTTAACTCGTGAATACTTGGAAGGTTCATGTGCAACAAAAGTCACGGCCGAGGCAGAGGCTATTATTCAACAGAATTTTGAGCTTTAATAGTAAACTAGAGGCTTCTTCAAGCCAAATAGCTAAAGATGTCCTTCTGATACCCGAACAATATATTTTTAACAATATTATAGAAGAGACTATTCTCTATATTGAAATAGCAAATGAAACATGGATGGAAGATTCATGAGAAATTAAGAAGAGATATCTCTCTACCTAACAATTTTTCACTCATTTTGACCAGTATCGTTACATCTATGAAGCAATCATGTTTGAAACAGCAACTATGGAGTTTAAACATACTCTCCATGATCCTAACAAAACTACTAGCCCTCTCACTTACAGTAAGGCTGCTATCTGTTCTATTATGCCCATTCATCAGTGGGGTATCCATCCACATACTACCCAGAGCCTCGACATCCGTAATCAAGAAACCAAATATAATTATTGGGATTATATTGATTCATTTACCTATGTTTTTTATTATCAGAATCTCATACATAACCATACTTGGTTTATCATAATTTGTCTTGAGGTTCTTAAAAATGAGCTCTCAAATTGGTTCCTCGTTTGGTGGGATAAATTTGGTATCACTTTGGAAACCTTACCCGAATAGGTCCAAACAACATTCAAAGAATGGCAAGCCGTCTATTCTCTCTTACCAGTAAATAAGGACATTTCAATGTCTAAATCAGTAGTTCATTTTATTATCCGTTTCAGTATCCTTTGGATTTAAAAATGGGATTTGCAGTGTGACTACCAGAATAAGTTCCCTCGACTAAAGAGAGTTTTTTATACTAAATGGTGGGATAAAGGAATGAATCATAATCTAACAGAACTTGTCAAAGCAATCAAAACTCATACCCAAACTTGTTTTGATGCCATTCCTAAGGCTCTTCCACCTCCAACAGAAAATCCATTTATCATGGCCCAAATTGAATTAAGGAAGAAATTTCTTGAAATTACAGAAAATGAATTAATCATAAAAACCATGGAATTTATGAAGGAAGAAATTCTCCTATCCTTAGTTCCAGAAGATGCTTCCATGAAATATGTAAGCAGCCAAACAGGATTTGATCATGATGATAATGAATTAAACATCGTAGTTGGTAAAACTCAAAAGCCAGACCTATTTGACCCTTCCATTGCCGATTTTTTGGATTCTCTCACCAGTATGATCTTAGAAAAAATGGAACACGACAAGAAGGGAAAAGGTCAGGCCTAATTCTTGTCTCCCACCAGAAAAAGGAAAACAGTGTTGGTATAAACTGACAAACAACTTTTAGAAAAAAAAGATGCCCACTATCTCCAACAGGAAAAGTCAGCATAAACAGACAAATCTACTTTTAATAAAGTAGATTCCCACTACCGAAGACAACTGTAAAGATAAGGATGAACGACTCCACTAGATTCCCACTACCGAAGACAACTGTAAAGATAAGGATGAACGACTCCACTCTTCAAGGACACACAACCTTATCTTTTCTTCTTTAGTATTATAAAAGTGAAGCTTCACCATTTGTTGAGGACATCCGACTTTGATCGGGAATTCGCATACTCTCTCTAAAAATTATGCGCACACACACTCTCTCTCTACAATAATAATATTTGAAGATTTGGCCTAGTTCTTCTTGACCCTCCTGCACATCACATGCTCCTCTTACTGCATAACTCCAACAATATCTCTTACTTTGATTATACTACAATTTTTTAATTTCTAATTGTTTATAGATATTAAAATAAATTTGCATAGGGCGGAATGCCACCACCACCACCACCACCAAAATAGTAAGTTTATGAGATTATGTGTGTAGCAATTTAAAATTAATATAAATATTAATTTGCCCTTTAATATTTGTAGATCTGTACTGACTGTTGGAGCACTTAATTTATAGCTAGTGGGACGTCACTCAAGTCACGTTTTGGTAAAGTCTGTGTTGTAGGGATTTCTTTAGGAGCGTTGACCCATTTAAATCATTGACAGACGTGCTTGTTATAGGTTAGTTAGCCCCGACTATTGGTATCAGAGCCACGAATATTTTTGGACATATTAATAATTATATTTATTTTAAGTTATGTATACATGGTCGCCATACAACATGTCTTAAATAAGTTTTACATTTGTCACTACAGTAGCTAACACAGTAGTTTCTTCCTCAGAAGTAACGGAACTCATTGCCTATTAGGATGTTAAAGAAGCTTTGGATAAATGGACTATACCCAAAGCTAAACTTGAAACAATCTATAAAATTGGAACTTTTGATTTTATCAGTAGGAAAATAATTAAAACTTTTGAGCATGCTATTCCTTTACAGAACAATGATGATATAATTTATTTATTATATATTCAAGATCTGTATTATTTTATGAAAAAATATAAACATCTGCATATAGGACTTGTTCAAATAGCTTTAAAGTCTCTTACTTTACTTAGTCAAAACACCAGTATCTAGTGTACCCTCCAAGATGGACGGTGTCTTAACTGGAAAGCCTCCCTCATGAGAGCTATAGAAACTAGCTTATCCCATGGTCCAGTTTATTTTAATATCTATCCAGATCTGAGTGTTGCTCTCTCTGGCAGTAATTTATCTAAAGTCATAAAACGTAGAGTTATATCTCATGGTTATGAGTATATACTAGGATCTTCTCCTTTTGCTATATTATTCAGAATTCATCTTATGGTTCTTTCTACCTTAAATTCTTATACCATAAACTAAAATGAGCAAGGACACACAGTCCTTATAGACACTAACCTTTTCAGCAGCCAAGTAGCTATTCCTCAGATGATACCTTGGGAAGAGATTAGTTTTTCAGAAAAATGACAAATTCCTAATGTTGTACCTACAAGATCCATCATTAGGCAAACCACTAAAGATGTTATCCAAACTCAAGGAGGTAACGTTTATCTCAGATTCTAGAAACCTTTAACTAGAAGTCTTTCTAGTATCAGCAACAGAAACATTCCACCCTATAAGGTAGACTTACCAGAATCCTCTAGACAATCCACATCTGAACTGATAGGATCCGTGTATCAAGTGAGGACTTCCAACGAACCAGAAAATTCATTCAATAATAATAATACTCCTGAAAATTATATAAAAAGAATCTATATATTTAAGAATTAGATACCCCATGGTGTTTATGATACAAACACTCCTAATAATAGAAGGCCTAATAGCCCAACCGCTAATGATATGCAATTCGATATTTTATGGATTTTTCCCCTAATAGTGAATTGAGAAGGCAGCTTAACCAGGATTTTATGCAGGATAAATATACGAATTTTAGAAGATGGTATTTTCAGTTCCATACTCCCAAACAGTTAGAAACCTTAAAAACCAATATTATTATAATTTATATATAAACTAGTATACTAGATCTTTCCCTGGTTGGTATTGCAGCTTTGCTCCTAAGCTGCAACTTCATGATAAACAACAATTAAATATTCTAAATAGAATTCAAAAAGACTGGATAACTACTAGTGGAAGGATTATTCAATCCATACATCTTCCACCTTTATCCTTAGAGCTCGCTCCAGGAAACGATAATCTTAAACCGCTAGCAATCAATCCTTATGTTGAGATTCCTGAGAAATCCACCCAGCAGGATGCTATAAAGGTTAAAGATATTTTACCTTTAACAAAATAAAATAATTATACTAATCTTTTCCTTCAAACCGTAAGAAAATAGTTAACCATAATAGAAGACCAGATTAAGAACATACAGGATCAATGTCAAATTCAACCTAAGCCAGTTGAGCTCCAACCGATCACTATAAAACCACCCCTTAAAGTTAGTAACTTTAAGATGAAATCCAGTAAAAAGGATGAGGAATTTATGACTACTCTGATTGAAAAAATAAGAGATTTAAAGGTTATTCAATCAGAGTCATCAGGACAAATCAATATGATGAATCAGGAAAATTCATCACCTCCTCCTAAGAAAGAAAAGAGTGAAGATTACTCTCTCCCAGAAATATTAAAAATTCAAAATAACTATCAGGAAAGTATTAATAAACTTTCTTATTCTCAGAGGCCAATCGATCGTATGGCCTTAACCGGACCAGGTAGGTAATACTATCCCAGACCTACTCCCCAGGATATCCTTTACGAAGAAGATTTTCTTCATACCCAGAAATCATATTATGGAAAAACCATCTATGAATGGAATATATATAGCTTATCAGAATATCAAATCTTTGAAACCATGCATCATATGATAATGTATGCTTCAGTTTGTAAACAAAATGATAACACAAGCCATCAAATCTATAGAATTTTAGTCAATGGTAGCTGTAAAGATAAGGATGACCGACTCCACTCTTCAAGGACACGCAACCTTATCTTTTCTACTTTTGTATTATAAAAGGGAAGCCTCGCCTTTTGTTGAGGACATCCGACTTTGATCGGGAACTAGCATACTCTCTCTCTAAAACTTATGTACTCTTTCTCTCTCTACAATAATAATATTTGAAGATTTGGCCTAGTTCTTCTTGATCCTCCTGCACATCTCATGCTCCTCTTACTGCATAACTCCAACAATATCTCCTACTTCGGTTATACTGTAAGTTTTTAATTTCTAATTGTTTATAGATATTAAAATAAATTTGCATAGGTCGGAAGACCGCCACCACCACCAAAACAATAAGTTTATGAGACCATGTAGGTAGTAATCTAAAATTAATATAAATGTTAATATGCCCTTTAATATTTGTAGATCTGTACTAACTGTAGGAGCACTTAGCTTATAGCTAGTGGGGAGTCAATCAAGTCGCATTTTGGTAAAGTCTGTGTTGCATGAATTGCGTTAGGATCGTTGACCCATTTAAATCGTTGACATACGTGCTAGTGATAGGTTAATCAGCCTCAACTAGTGGTATATATATAATGAGAGTAGACGAAGACAGAGAGGGAGAAAGAGATAAAAATGTTAATTAATAACTAATTAAATATGCAAGATATGCATGATCTTCGATGGGAGGGAGGGAGGGAGGGAGGGAGAGAGCGACAGATAAAGAGAGCCATGGGGGATGGAGACGGATAGAGAGAGGGGGGAGGGAGACAAATAGAGAGAGATAGATAGGGGTGAGAGACAGAGATAGAGGGAGGGAGAGAGAAAGATAGGAGAGAGAGATATTTTAGGAGAGAGAGGGAGAGAGTAAGATATATATATATATATATAGAGAGAGAGAGAGAGAGCTAGTTAATAGATCTAGAAGATAAAAATAGATAATTAAATATTGAAAGAGAGAGAAAGATACTAAATGAATATATTAGTAACTAATTTAATAGAAAAATTATTAAATTTAAATCAATTTGTTAGATTTATTTTTATTTTTAAAAAGTGATATACTTTATGTTTTTTAAAATGTGGGGTAAAATTGTACATAGAATTCAAAACTTATTTAAATATTATCAATTCTATTTTGTTTATTCTTGGAGCATTCTATAGAATCGAGTCACTCTATGATATAAGAAAAATTCGATCACCATTTATATAATTGGAATCCATCACATTTGAGATGTCAACCTCCATAATATTATGTCCCATCAATCTTAAAAAATTAGCTCCCACAATTGGATTGGGCCTTTGGCCTTCCATAACTCACACAAGATCATCAACCTTAAAATCTCTGATTGGAAAAAACGTAATCGAATTTGCCCTTGGCCCTCCATTATACGAGCTGTGCTCACTGCCAACAAAAGTGGCGCATGCGACGATCAGAACCCACCTACTGTGGGGGGTATCAATGAAGGGATCTGATCGCACGGTGTGACTACCATTTCTCTTGTATTAATCGTACGTACACACATTTTATTAGCAAATCCTAATAATTCGGCTGTTAAGTCTTAATCAATTGAAAAAATTTCAATTCTGAAAGCAAAAGATATTATTTATAACGAGATTTAGCATCTAAATGTGAATTAAATTATTACGAAATGACGGTCTACTCAATTGAAATTTTTGTTTTTTTTTTCTTTTGGAGGTTGCAAAACATGCCCCGACTAGGGGTGTAATCGATTCGATTTTACGGTTTTGTCCTGCGAGAAAAAATATATAAAAAAGAGAAAAAAAAATAGACGAGAAAATGTTCATCTTAACAATGTCTCATCCTTTACAAACATACATGTGTTTTTAAGAACTATTGAACTTATTTGAAATCAAAATCCCAAAAGCAATTACCCATCAATAGTAAGGCATATATTGATTCTAATTTTAAAAAGAACATACTGAAATTTCTGACTAAAGAAAAAAAAAATTTTGTTCATAATTTTTCATCTAAAAAGTGAATAGTAATTTAGTAAAAAGAACAAGAAAATAGATCAACAAAATCATGAAAATAGGTGAATATTGATACCACCAAGGATGTTGAATAGTGCAACTAGGAAATAGAACAACCCTAGACTCTAGACAATGGTGTTATTTACTCACCAGTTCTTTACACAAATATAGATTTTAGACTGGCCTATATGAAGTGTCTAGTGGATGTAAACTTGCATTGGAGTAGGCAAATCATTGACTAATCAAATTAGCAGAATCATTATTTGTACATGCATTTACACGTTAAGAAAACACATATGTTATATCAGATAATTTCTACACAAAATTCAACCACTAAAACTTGAGCGGTAAATAGCAATCACCTTTAGGTAAGTTCTTTTAGAATATTAGGAGTTGACAGTGCCTGCAGTAAACCAACTCCATACATATGAAAAACCTGTAGAAACAGATCAAGAAGACAAATTATAGCAAAAAGCTGCTTTTGTCATAGGTACACATTCATATTCATAAACATAAGATCACTCTATCCATTGGAGAATATATGTTCCTTCTTTCGTCCTTCCCACCCTTCTCTCTCACATAAAAGTCAATATCTTTCTATGCACATCTAGCCACAAATCATCAATAGTGAACTGATTTACGCATCAAGCAATTTAGGGAATATATTGGTGAACTAATAATTTTTCAGTATATGCACTGAATAGAATTTGTGCTTTGCCTCAACTCAACAACAGTGGACACTTACATGTATAGGTATCCTTCTATCATGTAAAGCACAATCAGACGCAAAATACACATCACCAACGCTAGCTCTTTTCGCCTAAAATATTTCAACTATCTCTATATCAGTTACATATATACATGTACAGAGACTGTCACTCATTTCAAGAAACTTGAATGAGAAAACCAGTGCTGAAGAAGAATAAGAAAGAATAGAATGAGAGGGGCAGGGGGAGACTTAAGCCATTAATATTAATTGTAAACCAGTAAGAATAGTGATTCTGCCAGTAGGAATACCTTGAAGCCATCAGCAGTTCTTGCATTAATGATGAGATCTGGTTGTAATGCTTCAATCAAAGCATAGGTTACACAGATGCTGAAACTGTACCCACACTATCAACTCCTGGAAAGTAGTTTATGAAGTTAGCAAAAAGAACAAGAACTTCATTGAATACATTCACTCTGACACACTCATATACTTACCCTAAGCTACATCTTTTCCAAGCCAAACCAAATTAATTTCCAGATCCTTGTAAGTTCCTCGATACCGGACCCAAGGGAACTCTTTCAGAAAGCTGCACAGTCATGAATTGGCAGATTAAAATATATACGGATGACTGAGGCACATTGTGCTCAGGTTGAAAACATATTCAAATCAAATCCAAAACCCAAAAACATAAATTAATACTAGTAATCTCTCATTGTGTATGCAAGAAGTATTCAGGTTTCATATAAAATATAGGCAAATATTAGTCACAATTACATAAGGTAGGTAGAAAAATCACCATTGATATGTTTCTTTCTTTCAAGCATCTCATACATAGTAAAATTACTTCGGCAAAATACTTCCAACCTAAACTACCCAACAATGCATCAAAGTCATTTTTAAAGCAAGATTGATTGAAATTCAGAGTAAAGTGAATTTTTTATATGAAGAATAATGTGAGAATTAGTTATTACATAAGGAGAAAAATCAAACGAACAAAACACTCACATTGTCCAGATGTACTGACTTTAATTGAAAATGCATTCATTTAAAAATCAAACATCTGCCTTTCGTTGTTGAGAAGTCGAGCAGTCGAGCAAACAAATCTCCCTTTCGTCGTCGAACAATCGAGCAAACAGGTGTCACTCCATCATCGCATGAGCAACCGAGTAGAGTAGGTGCCACTCCTTCGTTGTTGCGAGCAGCCGAGCAGAGCAGGTACCACTTCTCCATCATCGAGAGCAGTCGCCTCTCCCGTCTCTCGTGTTGTCCTTCGAGGGTGGATGGGGTTAGGGTCTGCGAGAGTGTGAGTCGTGAGGAGAAGGGGAAATTAGGGCAAATTATAGAGGTATTATAAGCGTGGTTCGGTCCGATGTAGTTTTTTCACAAAAACCGTACACCGAACCGAACCGAGCTTATTTTTAACTGATACAACGGAATCGAGCCCCCAAAAGTGTAAAACCCGACCGAACCGCATCGGTTCGGTCGGTTCAAGCGATCTAGTCGGCTCTTTCAATTTTACTTACACCCCTACTACCCCGGCTGCATGTCAATTAATATCACCATTTTTACATACCTGATTGATGGACGACTTTAACACTATATTTAATCTTTGAAAATTAATCAAAAGAATAAAATAAAATCACGGAGGATAACTTTTTATTGTTTGTTTTTTCGGATTGATTTAAAAGGAATATTATACTAATTAAGTTCCTAACTATATTTATTCTATTAATGAGATGGATTAAATGAAAAGTGAAAGATTAATATTGAATAGTTTTACACAAAGTTGATATACTGACTTAATTAAATAAAACTTGGGTAATTTACAAAAATATTCTCTGAATAAAGATTTGGAAGAAAACAAAATAACAATAAAAAATTAAAATCAACGAAAATATCTATTACTTGATTATCTAGACTTATACATTATATTCTTACCCACTACAATGGATAATTTGATCAGTTTTATGATGGTAACACTAGAGGCGAGATTGCTTGAATTGACTATTCATGTACACGCATTTCTATATAGTGTGCTTTTATGATGCAAGATATTGATGACTACAAATCATTTTCAAACATTAAAAATATAAATATCTTTAACATTTTGAATTATTATGATTATTTAAGTATAGTAACCTAACATTTAATAACATAACATTCAATTTCTTTTTTCAAAATAAATTTTTGGTTTGTTAAATTTATTCTGATTCTCAATTCAATCATTGTAAGTATAATATTTATAAAATTTTCTGGAAGAGCTTTACAATCAAGTCTTTCTATTAGTTTAAACTTTTATGTTTTTACATAATTGATCATCTAGACAACCAAATTAATTAAAGATACTTGCTTGTTAATTATAATGCTCATGTTATCAACATACAAACGATTTCAAGGTTATATACATACTGAAGGCCGGGCTAAAGGTCGCGTGACCTGCATCGAGTAATGACTGGCTTGGTTTTTCTTTGACCAGACCAGAAAAAGTCTTCTTATCATCAAATGAAATAGGTGGTCGGGTTCTCCTTTCTACACCCCCTTTGATATGATAGACCCAACATTAGATAGTTTTGAAATTCTTTTTATTAAACCAAACCAAGAATAATAGAAAATAATTGTTTCAGTCGATTATTTAGACATTCAGTTCGGTTCAATTCAACAGAAATAAATAACTAAAGTTTTAGTTCGTTTTAAAATTTTAGTTATTTTCAAACCGAATTGAACCAAACTAGAGTGTTAGTTTTCAATTATCATCTTTTATTTTTTATTATGTAATCTCATACAGCCAACCAATAACTAGAGCTGTACGCATTATATGAACAGAAAGTAAATGATTGAGATCATTCAATATGACGATATGAACACGATCCAAGGCAACCCCATGGAAGTACCCATTTATCAACGAAAAATAGACACTATGTAACTTTATTTCACTGACAAAAAAATGCTATGCATCTCCCCAAAACTTTAGTTTTTCTTATATTGTTTTTAGTAATTTTTTATTAAAATTTTTAAAAATATATTTGTCAATTAAGGCCAAACATCTTAACCGAATTGAAACGATTTGGCTCGATTTATTTTTCATGAGTTGTTCGATATAGTTTAATTTTTATGCAAAAAACCAAACAAAAAAGAATGTGAACACCCTTAGGCCCGCAAGAATCAATTTGAGATCACAGTAAACTTAAAAGTAATTACATTAAATATACATGTTTTAAAATTCACTTAAAAAATAACGGTTTTTTCAACTTTAGAGGAATAAACAAGTTTTTTTGTCATGTCATCAGTCATTGATTGATTGAGATTTGAAAATACAATATTACTCCAGATTTTGAAAATTTTCAAACATGATTTTATTTATTATATCAATATTTAATTAAGGAAGTTAAATTTTCCTTGATTATAGCTAATATCAAAATTTACAGATTTTCAAATCTAATTTTATTTTATTTTTTTATTAATTATATTAAAGTTTAATTAAGTATATTAATTATTTCCTTGTTTATAGCTAACGATGATTATAGAAGATATTAAAGAAATTGGAATAGTCAATTAATTAGTTGTTGATTATATAAAAAATCAAACATTTTCGGGCCAATAAATGAGATGATTAATCCATTCGCTCCAATAATCTATTGAGACGAATGGACTGATCGTTAATCAATGGGATGATCAATCTATTCGCCTCAATCTATCATAAGAGCGCGTTTGAAATATCTTTGACTCATCTCTGATTGACCCGAAAATATTTTAAACACCCTTATAATAGATTGAAACGATGAATTGAACGCTATATCATCGGTTGACCTGAAAATTTCAAGATTTTTAGCGATTTCTAACAATTTTTAAAATTTAAATTTTTTTATTGATGTCTAGCATTAATTAACTTCTTATAATTAATCAAATTTTAAAAATTATTTTGAACATTAATTAGTTCCTCAATTTAAATATCTTCCTTATTGATATATTAACTATATATACTACTGATTTGCCTAAAAATCTATTAAACACACTATATTTTAATATATATATATATATATTATAATTAGATTATAGTCATTTTGATCTATAATTATTATCAATTATGAAAATATGTTATTTAACTAAAAAATTTAAAAAACTGACATTTTTTAAAACACCACTCTAAAATTGTGTAATCGGTAAAATTTTCTTAAACTTAAAACAGCAGGATGAAAAGTGTATTCAAATCCATTCCGAGTTGGTGCTAATTTTTTTTTTTCAACACTTCGTATTTAGTTCATTATTTATTTTATTGGTTAAGAAAAGCGAGTTGTTTAATAATTTAAAAAATTCTACAACTTTTTGGAATTCAATATAAAAATAATCCTCATGTTATATCCGAATCTCCTTATATTTGTCAAAAGTGGAAGAGTTATAGTGGATCTGAATCTTCTTATATTTTTAACGTTTTTTATTTTCGTGTTTGGCCAATCTGAATATTATTTTTTAAATGAATAGTCTAAATCAGCATAATCACCTCCAGTTGATTAGAAAGTGATTCATTTTTCATAATATATAAACGTATACTACTATATTAATGGTAAACATAAACTAAACAAATTTCACAAGAAATCTTTTTAGCGGTCATCCATTTAAGACTTTTGAGTTAGGTTTAGATTATAAAAATCAAGAAGGAAAATCATTGTTTGGAGAATGGAACATATGAGTGGAGAAAGTATTCGATACACATAAAGTATTGAATATTCAGTACTATTTCATATCATTAATTGTCACGTGTGTAAAATTATTATATTTTATTCAAATTTTAAGGAGAGTAAATAAATAAATTCTTAAAATTTATAAAATATGTACACATATCATTAAAAATATGAAAAAATACTAAATATTCGATACTCTAAAAATACCAAAAATTTCTCCGCTGAGTGAATCAGGTAGATATTATATCTAACATCATCTTTCCCTCATCCCCACCTAAAAAAATCTATCCCTCCTCCTCTTGTTTTTATTTCTTTTAATATTTTTGCTGTCATCACGTTGGGCCGATTCCCTAAGAAATTTTACAAATAATTCAAATCTAAAAAAAGAGAGGAGATAAGGTGGGGATGGAGATGACATATGGAGGTAGTGAAGAGAATAGGTAAGGTTGTCCCTCCACATTGACATCCATATAAATAATTGAAAAGGTGGGTATAAGTCGATCAAGCTTAGTTGATGAATGTTGATTGACAAATCTTTTTACAAACTAGTAATTGTTAAAATAACCAACATAAATAACATATATGAGATTACACAAAAATTATTTGATCACCTTTGATTTATTGATGTCAAATATTAAGATTTCAATCTATTAAAAATATATGATATTTTTTTGTTAAAGATTTTGTGTTACTATATAGAGTTAATAACTTTTTTCGAGTTAATATTTTCATTTGCAACGTTACGAGTTCTCCAATTTGACTGTTGATCGTCTGATGAAACTAACATTTGCTTCGGTTCCTTGTCGTATTTAGTTTAATGTGATTCATCATGATATTTTTAGCCTGACACTTATTGACTATTGTTCATAGTAATCAATTCCGTTTCGGTATTCGTTTCAATTTTCTGAAAACATGTAAAGTTTTAGATATTTCGATGCGCCATTTCAAAAAAAAATCGATCATCTAAAATTATGTTATAAAATTTATTATATATAATATAACTAAGAAAAAAGTGAATATATTATATCATGCAAATAATACGTAATTACCACTAAAATTCAACAAAACATCATATTTCCTTATTTCAGACATTTCCCTGTTTCGCTCGTTCAGAGCGAAACACATTGATTTCGGTCGGAACGAGACATTTCAGCCGAAAAACACCGAATTTTCGGGCGACAAATTACTATCCCATATCATTTCGGTTCATCGCCGGAACTGGAATGTTTCGGCCATTTTGACCGAAACGAAATAAAAATGTCAACAGAGCCATTGTTAGCTAGTTTCATTTGTTAGATTTTATCTATTTAAATAAAAATGTCAAAAAGAATATGAAGTGTTAATTTTAATATCAAATTATTCACTTATACAAATTTTAACATAATTCATCTATTTAATCCAATATGTTTCTTAAATTTTCACAACTAATATATTTTTAATAATTAAGATGATAAATGTTATTGTGGCGTAGAATATCAAGAGAATTATCAATCTAGAACTATATAATAGTTACAAAATTTTGTGTAGAAAATGTTTATCCCCTCTTAACCTCATTTGTATAGATTAAAAATAAAACTTGTTCTAAAGCTTGATTAGCATAAAAGTATTTAGATACACCGAAATTAGTTACTGCACATGTTAATTTGAGTTGTAGCGCATTTAGTAAAACACACTTGAAGTAAAAGAAAAGCTCATCAGCCTAGAATTATTCCTGAAATAATTGTAATTGCAAACAAAAGATATCCAATTATTGAGGAAACAATCCAAGTCCACAATTGTCATGGTGGAGCCCAAAACGACGGCGCGTACTTTTCATTAATAATATCTAATTAATATGTAATTAAGCAGTGGTTTTAATTAACCACGTTCTATAATTCAACTGCAAATTAATTAGTTAATTAAATTAATACGTCAGAAATTAAAAACCAGAAACCATAATCAAATCCCACTGCAACGCAACAACTGTCTGTTGTCTATAAATTTCAATACCTTTCACATTTGTTATCAACATCTTAAGGCCAAGAAATTTCTCCAACCAAATAAATATTATTGAAAGTTAAGAGTTAGACAAAAAAAGAGTGCATTGTTTTTAAGGTTTTGTAGCAATGGAAGTGCAAAATTTGAGGAATAACGAGATTCGAAAGATAGTCGTCGCGGTCGATGAGAGTGAAGAGAGTATGTACGCGTTATCGTGGTGTCTGGGAAACCTTACTTCCGATAACTCAAAAAATACTCTGATTCTTCTTTATGTTAAGCCTCCTCCTCATATTCACTCCTCATTTGATGCAGCAGGTTAGTATTAGCCACTTCTCGTCTTCTTCTCTATAATATATGGTTGTAGTTGTTTAGAAATTTAAATGATTTTTACAGGGTATGTGTTTTCCAAAGATGTGATTGCTGCCGTGGAGAAGTATGGTAAAGATTTGGTAAATTCAGTGATGGAAAGAGCTGAATCTGTCTTTAGGAATTTCAGCACCAACGTAAGTCTCTCTCTCTCTCTCTCTCTCTCTCTCTCTCTCTCTCTCTCTCTCTCCGGTGTTTCTTTACATCTTTTTTAAGCATTCTGATCTGGTTGAATTGGCAGATAAAAGTGGAAAAAATAGTAGGGAGAGGAGATGCAAAGGATGTGATATGTAGTGCAGTGGAGAAGCTAAGAGCTGATACTTTGGTGATGGGAAGCCATGGTTATGGTTTCTTTAAGAGGTATATAAGTCGTATAACTCATGTTTTTTGTTCAATTTCAAAACCATGAGTGAGACAGGCCTTAAAGATGATGTTTTGTCTTGGTATTATTGGGCAGGGCTCTGCTGGGAAGTGTGAGTGATCACTGTGCCAAGCATGCCAAGTGTCCTGTTGTTATTGTGAAGCATCCCAAGGATTTATAATGAGCTTCTGTCTCTCCTCCCACGATCATTCTCTTGAGATCACCTATATGCTTATTTGAAGAAAAAGAAGAGAGTACTTAATTAATCAGGTGTTCATGAGAGTGTGGTGTGTAATTGTAGTCCAAAATATGATTATCATGTAAATTGTAATTAGTTTGCACTTTTAATCAGATGTTAATTAACTTGTTTCTCACTTCTTTGTTCCCAAAACATGTGATATCCAGTTTTGTCAAACCACTCTATTTATTCTTCAAAAGATAATCCAGAGAAATCCGAAGAGCTTTATGTCAATTAAGCTTGATAGCTCTCATTTAGATTGTTTCATTCACTAACTTTCCCACCTCAAAAGATGATAGGTAGAGCTTGCAGGTAGGATGTCAAATCACCTGTGGATTCGAGACCCGCCCCATCTTCCATCTCATCTCCCACCCCTTTATATTTTCTTCTAAACAATACGTCAGTATTGTTTGTCTCTACCATGACTTAAGAGTGTGCAAGGAGGATATTTCTTGAACAAAAAAAAAAATCCCCCTTTCCCACTCCTCACTCAACTGGAATAAGCCGAAGCCTCTGGCCTCTTCAAGATATTAAAGAAATTTTCTTTCTTTCATTTAAACTAAAGGAGAGTTGAATGGATTTTGTGAAAGGTGAGTGGGAGAAAGAAAGAGGCAAGAGACAGAGAGAGGAGTGGGGAATGGACACGATGTGCGCGCCCAAGTGTTTAGGCCCTTTAGGGTTTGTCTGAAAATTTAGGTATATATATAGTTGGTTCGGTTTGGTTCAAATTAGATAAAATCTTAAACCGAATTGAGACTTCGGATCTTCAATAAATACGAACCAAATCGAACCGTAGATGTCTGTAGAACTGACCGAACTGGTCATTTTTTGTTCAGTACAACTTTGAACACCGCTACACCACGTTAGGGAAATCTTGGGAATTTTACAACCAATTCAAGTTTAAAAAAGGGACAGAAACTCGTGAGTAACCTGATTTTAATGGAGATTATTCATCCATGCCCTGTGTCATCTTAAATGTGGATGTGAGGGGGTGAGGTTGATATATGAACACTTATTCATAAATGCTTAATAATGTATTCTTAATTATTTTGTTGTGATTTTACAACAAGTATCAAGTAAAATAATATTTTCCCATTTAATGCACATGTTCCTAAATCACGGTTCATGTATAGAATCGAAATCAATAAGTATATAGTACAATTATATATGAATCTAAATTCTAGGCATCTTTCTCTCTTTCACAAAATTATGTCTTACATTTATTATTTTACACACTATTATGTATTACATTTATCGATTAATAATTGTTCACTATTTAATGAACATGTATATCCCCTGATGTTGGAGGTGAACACCTTTAGTTTTGTAGTGAACCCCACTACATTTTAGAAGAACACCTCGAAGAAAAATAATTTTTAAATTTTGGTGAAAATCTCTAAATATTATTAATTTTACACGTGAAATATTTTGGTGAACCTTTTCAAGAATTATTAATTTTGTACGTGAAATATTTTGGAGTATTTGTTATACGCGAAATATTTTGGTGAACCTCTCAAGATTCTCTTTGCACTCCCCTATGTTGTGAGGTTCACCAAATGCGTACAAATTAATAATTTTTGGAGAGCTTCACCAATTATGTAGTGTGGTTCACCAATTACGTACAAACTAATGATTTTTGGAGGGGTTCACCAAATACGTACTGGGGTTCACTAAATAGTACTAGTATTCACCAATTAAATAGTAGGGTTTACCAATTACATAATGAGGTTCACCAAATACGTACAAAATAATAGTTCTTGGAGGGAAAGATTGGGAAACTGCAAACAGGCACAGTTAATAATGATCCAAATGATGTTTGAATGAGAAAACCCAACCTTCCAAATGAATTTTTTAGACAACTTAATGGCAAAATAAGTAATTCAAAAATTGAATGAGAACACCCAACCTGCAAAATGAGATACGACACCCTTCCTAGTTTACCCGTTTAATGTATGTAAAAACTATTGAACACTGCCATGGAATTGAAGCTCTGTATAGTCATTCAAAATATAAAAAAAATCCAACAATCATCTGAAGGATCTAGAAACAACGCAAAGAGACTTGAGGTAAAACTCATACCTCACTTCTCAGAGTATCATATATTCGAAAATGGAGTATCTCTGGAATTATTTTATTTGTTTTTACAATGTATCGACTATATCATATGCAGCTGTAACACCAATTCTTGAACCCGTTCTTGCTGGTTTTACCTGGATTGCTCAAAGAAATAAAATAAAATATTTTGGCTTACATAGCAAAATATAGTATACCACAAACGTGCATTACAACAGTGAAGTTCACAACCTCTAAAACGTGTTACTTACCAGAACTTTCCAAATTCAAGATCAAGTTGAGTTCTTGCAAACCACTTTGAGAGTTTAGATTTGCATGCATCGCCACCCTAAAATAACTATTCACATGTTACTGACAACAAATATTTCATCTCTAAAATAACAAAAATAAGAAGAAATTACAGGTTAAAGCTTTACCCAAATGCTCCATCAACCGTCAAAACTCCATCTTCCTCACATCCACCATCTATGTTAAACTGAAGAGAAAAACAACATGTAAGTCACAGAAGAAAGGAAAGAAAGAAAATACCCAAAACATGCTTTACAATTTGCATCCCAAGCCAAATAAAACATCTTAAACAAAATGCTCAAAACCCATATATTAATCTCGCTCATAGCATTTCACTTCCGATTCTCTCTACAAACCTGTAGATCGGAGGAGGTGAGACCTAATTTGGGCTTTGGGTGCTTCGTCAAGGCAACTACAACTTCATGGTGCCAGCGAATTCTTGGCAACGACGGCAACTCTAGGGCAAACTCATGGGGTCTGATAAAGATATGACCATCGTGAAGAGAGATAGAGAGAGGCTTTGCTTGACAAGGAGTTGCTCATGAACGAAGACCCTAAATTGCGCAAAGAGAGAGAATAGAGCTGATGACAGAGACAACAAATGACAGAGAGAGCCGACGATAGAGAGAGCACAATGATGAAAGTATAGAGAGCAGATGAAGAGAAAGCTAGACGACGAGAGAGAGTTGCGATAAAGAGAGAGTTGCAGAGAAGATAAATAGTTGCGAAGAAGAAAGAGAGCTGGATGAGTTTGGTGAGTTTAGGGAAACTTGGGTAAAAATGAGATTCGCCAAAAAATGGTAAAACGTTTTAAGAAAGTTTGGGGTGAGAATATAATTTAAAATAAATTTGATGTTCCAAAGGAAGATTGAGGTGAAAAGTAGATTTTTTAAAATTTTAGTGAAGTTTCTCAAGAAAAATTGGGGTAAGAATGAAATTTATAAAATCTTGGTGAAGTAACCTGCAACTTGTACCTCCGGTTGTAAAGGGACTTAATCCTTTAATTGATCTAATAACTCGGGGTACAAGTTGCAGGTTACTTCACCAAAATTTTCATAAATTTTATTTGTACCCTAATTTTCTTTGAGAAGTTTCACTAAAGGGATTTAATCCTTAAATTGATCTAACGACTGAGATTAACCTGATCAGATCTTACGGTTAGGATTAATTTCAGTATCAATACCGGAAAAAAAATTTGACACTGAAGAGAGATCCTATTAATAGTGCTTTTTTGTTTTGTTTGGAGACAATAAATATGTACTTACTGACACAGTTAATACTTGCTAGCTCTTATCCTGAGTTTACAACCATCCAGAACACAAACATGTACTGCCAATGATTTTTTAAAAAGAAAGCTAAACCAATACCAAATTGTCCAAACTAAAAAGAAGACAAACAAAAGACTAATCCCCACACATGCTAAAATTATGGATTCGGACCCGCTCAGGTTAAACATCAAGTGTTAATATTTTATCTAGGCCGCTCATTTTTAAAATGAATGGTCACGATTGAATTAATTAAAAGATAAATAAAGTTATAGCAGTTCTTCATCTCACTTTAGAATATTTTCATAATGATATAGTATATTCTTTTTGTTTTCACGTTCATTAAAATATTAATCTATAACTATTTAATGATTCATTTATTTATTTAAAATTTAATTAATTATTTAATTATTTTTTAAGTTAGTTGATAAAAGTAGGCAGCTAACATTAAATGATTTATTGCTTACATGTGTGTGTCCACTCCAAAAGTTATGTTGACCCAAGTGAAAAAAGAAAAGTTACATTGGCCCACACTACACATATACCAGTGTATTATTATTACAGAAATTACATCAAATAGTGACTTTCAAAATTTCAATTAAATGTTTATCAGTTTTTTAACTTTCTAGATTTCTATCCATCTTATTTTTTTAAAAATTATAACATTTTTAATGGATCATATTTACCGGTATAAGATATTTGTTAAGATTCTAACCTAATCAGATAATTCTTTGACAAAAAAATAATAATCAGGTAGTTATTATTTATGTCCCTTAATTTAATGGATACAGACAAGTAAATGTTTATTTGTATCTTTTTAATATAATATATTCTTTAAACTATTTTTTAATTTCATATTAAATCTTTTTTAAAAGAAATATAATTTTATTTTTTTATAGCCAACTAATATTTAAATACATATTTAATAGTGTTTTTTTATATATGGGAAAGTATTATTGCAATACGTGTGATATTTATTTATTTTTAATTTATTGACTTTGTTTTTTTATTGAAATTCTGTAATTACTATGTGAAATTTTTATTGTCCTTAATTAATTTTTCTTTGTATTTAATGTAGTTATATTAATAATCCTATTCTATTCATATTTAAGGTAAAATACTCTATATTTTATAAATTTTAAATTTTTAAAAAGTCATAGATTTCACTTTTTTTTCTTTATCCCGATATTTATGGGTTGAAATATTTTGAATTAGTAATTGTCCTATTTTTTTACGAATTTTAAAAGATTTTAATATTTATTCCTATATTTATCTCATGAAAATTACATGAGAGATTTACTTATTTGCTCATTTATGAAAGTTCTTCATTTTCAAAGAATTTTGATATTTGTTACTATATTGATTAGTTTTACTATACTTATGTCATGAATATGCATGTTAATACATAATTTTACATTTATATTCATGTTAATTGATACAGAATTAGAGATAAAATTTTCAAATTTGATGAAGTATTATTAATGTAAATACTCATTGACTCCAATAATATATATAAGTAATACATAAAGACAAAATTTTCATGCTAATACATAATTGTTGAAAAAGAAAATTTACATATTTAAAAAGTATAATTATTGTAAATACGCATTAATATTAGAATTATGTCATGTTGTTTACATATAATTAATTATTTATATGTAAATAGAACCAATTTATACAGATTCAAATGATTTTTTACACATCATCTAAAAATGGTTTACACATTAATATTTATCGAGAAGAATCAATTTACAAAGACTAGAACCACTTTATAAAACACATATCCATTTTGCATAGTATCAAACAACTATTTACACATATACAAATAGATTCTAATTGTTATCTATTTTTTCAGATTACTAGGTTCATTTGACGGTACTTCTATATATTCCTGATTTCTTTTTTGTAAAAGAACTTACATTAACAATTGTTTTTTTCAGATTTAAGAATATGCAGCCTAAAATTTGAAGTGTAAATCATAATTAACATGAAAACTCTTTAATCATGTAAGCATGCACGTAAATGATATCATTTTGTACCTAACAAATGAATTTGAGAGAGAGAGATTTTGAAATTAGAAATATTTGTTAGTAGATCAAATTACATTAATTAGTAGAAATGTTTTTTTTTAATTTATAATTTATGAGAATTAGATTTTTTATTTGTTAGAATTGTCTATTAATGATTTTAAATATATGATGAAGGGTATCTATGGTTTATAAATTGCAAAAATTAGGAAATTTAATCAAACTTGAAAAAAAAATATAATGTTTATAAAAATTTGATAAAAAGCTAATTAAATGCTGTAACTTTGCTAGTTGCTTAAAAACCTTCTTCTTTAGTTTATAGAATATTTTCGTAAGCATTAAAAGTATCAATTTGCTTTCACAAAATTAAATCCACAACATTTAAACAATAAATTCAAGAGGGTCATTTGTCAAACCTCTATATGGTCGACAGATCAGGGCCAAGTGGATCAATTATTGGGGTTTAAAGTTGAGTGAAATTGTTCAATTGTAAATACAAAAGGGTATCCCGAGAAGCAAGGCTCCAAAGATTGTGGAGCAAATTAAATAATAAAAAAGGAATGATTTGACATTTACAAATTACAAGGTCAGGTGGGGTGGGACTCTGAAACAGCTACCACAATTGTCATTTTCATATCACCCCATATCTCTATTATTACCTAAAAATGGTTGATTTTCAGAATAATATAAAAAGTATAAAACTCAAAATTTGTCATTTATAAAATATTATAAGCTAATTATAGATTGCACTCTATAATCTCTACTATACTAAAATAAGTTTAAAGAAGATTTTTTTTATTTCTATTCTTTACTCTTTAAGTTTCATTAAATATAAAATAAAATAAATTTTTTAGTTATTTAAATCATTTAAACTCTATTTTCATAATTATTTTTTTTAATACTTTATAAATTTAATATTAAAAAATGATCAATTTGATTATTGTAGTTTACCTATTTTTCAATTTGACAATTATATTTTAAAAATCTCAATAATATTTTTCAATTTGACAATTAATTTACTCAGCATCTCAATAATATTCTTCTGTCACTCTCCGTGAATTTAATTTGAAGGAGCCGTTGATGTGGACGTGAGACCCATGAATGAATGCATAATTATCAACAAAAAAATCATTGTTCACTCTTAAAACTCACTTATTTTACTTTTTAAAACATTTTAACCATTTCTCTCTCTAAAAAAAAATCTAATCTCTCTCTCCCTCATCCCTCTGGAATGAAGGGTTTCCCAGGCCTTTAGTTCTTCGATTCTGCATCTTATTTTTCTTCATTTTTGTTCTTGCTTTATTTCACCCAAATATTTAAATTTTAAATCTGATTAAGATCAATTTGTATAAGATGGAGATATGATGATCAAGAAATGAAGAAAGAACAAGAACATCCATTTTTTTTCAAAATCATAGTGTCTAGATCCACCATAGTTGAACACTCCCTCACAAAGTGCCCAAATCCACCATAGTTGTAGCAGTTCCCACCCCTACCGCCACCTTCGCCACCACCAAGAACTCCTCAGAAAAATATAAAAAATGATTTTGATGTAGAGGATAAAATGATTGCCCAAAAATAGATCACCCAAATCTTATCTAACGAGAAGACGACACTGCAAATAAATCTGAAACTCGGAATTACCAAATACCGAAATGCAGAAAAGTAAAGATGAAACTCATGGAAACAACCAAAACAGATGTGAAACTCAGAAAACAACCAAAACTCAGAATAACAATAACAATCAGAGAGCAATAACAATAACAATAACAATCAGAGAGCAATGACAATCGCAACATAACGCGCGGCTAGAGCTCTGTTCTATGTCGTTCCAAGGAAATCTAGTCAATTGCAGCGGCTGCGTACTTTCTCCGTCGTTGCGCGGCTAGGGCTCAGTTGGAGAAAATGATTTTCTTTTTTTTCTTGAAAAAACATGGAAGGTGATCGGTAGGTAATGAGGTGGAGGGTTGAGAAAAAATTATTTTTGGTTGACTGTTTAATGTTTAGGACCATTCGTGCAACATGTACACATAACATGTCATGTGTGCACATACCGCGGTATATCAGTAAAATTGTCAAAGTTCAATGACGGCGCATCCCGCGGTATATCAGTAAAATTGTCAAAGTTCAATGACGGATGTTGGTAGAATGACAAAGCTCAATGACGGATGTTGGTAGAATGACGGATGAAACCTTAACTAAAGGTAGATGACGAAATTAAGAATTTTTAAAATATGATGGTCGAATTGGAAAAAGAGGTCAACTACAATGATTAAATTGATAATTTTTCTTTAATATTATCATGTTATTAGGAATGTCATGGATCATATATATATTATTTTAGAGATATTTATATTGTGAACATTGTTTTGTCAATAACAATAGAGTTATCCATTATCTACGAGATTTTTATTTTGTTGTTTAGTTTTCTTAATTTTATAATAAGTGTAATCATTTTTAATATTCATTAGCCGTAGTAGAATAGTTTGTTAGATGTAATTTTCTCTTTTCAAATAATTGTACTTTTTTTATCTCATCTTACGATATTTAATTTATTAGGATTGTGCGTTCTTTAATTTTATAATAGTTTAGCTGTAAATATGAGAAAATTATAATTTTTGTTTTATTGTTGTTTTAGATTTACAATTTTTTGAACTAAATGTATTTATTTCAACGTTAATAATAATTTTAACACTTATTGTAAAATTTTAAAATTCTTCAACATGTGTGAAGCATGTGCTTTTCTACCAATATTTTTAAAGGCTTCAAAATCTATTAAATTTACATTGCAATACATGTCATATGGCGTCTTGCTCCCTAATGTGATTAGTAAATTGTATTGGACTGTGCTGCATGTTCATCTTTTGGTTATTTGATTTCGCATTAGAACCGTTATTGTATTATATATATAATGATCAATGAGGATATTTGTATTGAAGCTATTTTTCTATTATTTCTTTCTGTCATATCCTTAATAGCGGCTTGGTTACACCTACAACTAAAATGGAAACCCAATGTTTGGTGGTTTAAAAATGATGTAGATCGTCTCAGTCATCAACAAAATGTCAGAGGGTGTTGGCATAGTTAAGCCTTTAAACTTTGCAACTAGGGACGGTAAACATGCACGTGGGTAATTGTTGATGCCGAAAACTTCACAGTACATATGCATGTTTCCCTTGCTAAGTGTGGGCGTCCTCCAAATTGGGGGATCTGCAGCGTTGGAGTTACGTGTGTTCTCCCTTTTGGTTGGAGCTCCTCACGACTTCAATATCAAAATAGTGAGGCGGCATGCAATCTCTCCTCCACGTAGGAATCCTCTCGGCCTAAAATCTGCACAACAGAAACAAACAAATCTAAAGAAGAAGAGAATTGATGGTGATTTCCTCGTCGAAGAGCCTCTGATGCCTAAGTCTGTATTTGGTAGATATTTGGGCATAATTTTCTTAGGGGAGAATGGGCATACATCTTCCTTTTATTGGCAGATGTATTTATACCTGGGTCTTCAGGTAGGAGGAAGCGTGTCAAAGAAGCCTATCGGAGACGTACTGGGGAAGCCTCATAAGACACGAAGCATGTTTCGATTGGACAAAAGGGAGGCGACATTGACATAAAGCGTTCATCATTAAATGTCAAAATGACTGGAACCGAGACTATCCTGACATCTTGTCATGGCTCTACTCCAACAAGTAATGATGGCCTTGTTTTCCAGATTATTCGAGCTCTCTTTGTGAACTTTATTCCTATCATTTTATGTGCCCTGTTTGTGCGTCCCGAGCTCATAAAGCCCGACTAGACGAGGTCAGTTATACTCCTTCCCTGACGTCAGGAGCTCCCTAATTTGGCGTGACACATGTCACTGCGTCATTAGTGGTTGAGAAAACACTCATAACAGTAATAATACCTACATGCATCTGACTTAATGGGTGAGTTTAAAATATTATAAATGGGTATGTATTTTTATTGGGTGGGTAATTTTTTACTCATTATAAATGGATAGGATATGTGTAATAACCAATACTCATTGGGTACCTATTTATTCTAAAACATTGTTGACTCAAGCAACCTCGATTAAGAGCATTTTCTATATCTTTGACGATTCTCCAAAAAATAACAATATATAATGAAAATTGTGATATAATTCTCGTTTTCACTCATGATTAATAATTAAATTTCATCAATTTTATAATTTTATAATCGAACTAAACTGAATCATGAATTGAGTACTCAAACTAAAGTTTATCAATTTTATAATCGAATCGAACCATAATTCATCAATGTTATAATCAAGTAATACTTAAATTAATTTTTTTAATAACCGAACTAAATTGTATCGCAGTTTTATAATCCATCAAATTGGATCATCAATTTTATAATTGAATAACCAAACTATAGTTCATTAATTTTATAATAGAACTAAATTAGATCGTCAATTTTATAATCGAATAACCGTACAACAGAACTAACTAAATCATCAATTTTATAATCGATTAATCAAATAAAAATTCAACAATTTTATTAGGTTTAGTAAATAATTTTGTCAACTCAATTACCAATCTAAGTTATTTATGATCAAAATTCTTGTCCAGCCTGTCACTTTGAAGAGAGAGTAATTTTAAAATTTAACTGAACCGTTAATCTTCATGGTTATAATTCCGTGAAAAGAGGGGAGTGAAAAGTGAAAATAGAATTGTTGGTTGAATAAAAAAAAATAAGTAATAGTCTTTTAATTTCAAAACAAAAAGAAAAAACATATGACACACTAACTATCCGTCGGGTATTCATGCATCAGTGAGTATTATACCCACACGCACCCATTTAATTTAACATGGGTATGAGTTAGATATGGATAGTAACAATTTAAGATCAATATTTAATAAATATACTCATACTCATAAAATACTCACCCATTGACATCCCTATTTCCAACCAAGTTTGGCTCCTCAGATTTTGCAGCAGAGCTCTGCAACTCAGCGAAAAAAAATGATTTTGAAGTTCAAATTATGCAACCCTCCATATAGTTTTGAAAGATGAGTTTTGGCATCGAAATGAGAAATAGTCTATGTTTTGAGAATAGGTGAGAGGAAGAAGGAGAGAGATATTTTTTTTCGAGCACTAATTCATAGTATCGGCACGTGAAAAGATGATAAGTGTAGTAATTTCAGTCTTTCGAATATTAACGGGAGTTCGAAAATAGACAGAGAGGGTCTGAGTGTAACGAGTCAAAAAGAACATGGCTAAATCTATTAATACAATCCTTGAGTGGATGTTCGTTGAAAGTAGTTCTTCAGGTTGTATTGATCGAAATACTTCTGTGGCAGTCTAACTGACGGACCAAACAATGGTTAAATTTAAACGTCAAAACGGAAAAATTTTCCTCACTTCTGAGTATGCACAGAAGACGGGTGAAAAAAACGCCGTCGATATTGCTAATTTGATCATTAAAGATCAAAGCAGAACACCAATTACCAACTAAAACACAAAACAAAGTTATTATTATTTATGCTACTAGAGTATCCATTTTCTTCTGACCAAGCAAACATAAAGAATGGGTACGTACTTCATAAAAAGCACACTCTTCTTGCTAAGCAGAGTACATTCTTTAATGGTTCAAATAATGTTTATGACTACTTGAACTCAACTTTTCATTTTTTATTATGGCAGTAAGCAATCCAATGAAGAAATTATTACTTGAAGGATTCAAGTAGTTGTTTATGACTACTCAAACCACTCAAACCACTCAAAAAGTCACTTTGATTCTGGCACTAAGCAAGCCATTGATCATGTGTCTATTTGAAGAGTTCAAGTTGTTATTTATGTCTACTCGAATCCCTCAAGTAGTTAGTTCAGTTCTGCCAGTAAGCAATCAGGTCAAGAAGAAAAAAAATGTCATGATCTAAAGTAGAATATTATGCTTGGATGTAGAATATTGTTGGTAGATTTGTAGAAGTTTAGTAGTTGTAGAATTTATCAAGCTTTTGTATATGGCAAGTTGTGCTTCCCCATTTCTCATATGTACATTTTTCTATAAGATTTAAAACAATTCAGTTCATATTCTTTCTCATTTATATCAATTAGTTGGGCAGCAAGCAGTGTCTACCATAAAGTGCAACAAAAAAATTAATTAGGTACAACTATAATCTACATACGTGTTTGCACTAAATACAGAAGAATTTTGATGATTCTTTACTATCTCTTGATCTGAATGGACCACTTATTGTTCTGATTCTTGAAATTCAGAACCCTCGATCTATGACTGAATGCAAAATTATATAAGAAAATTTTGACTAATGACTTGAGAGGAATGATGGATAAAATTATCAACTCAGCTCAGGGTGCTTTTATCCCTTGTAGATTCATTGGAGATAATATTCAAATGGCCCATGAGGTCCTACATTCTCTGATAACCAGGTCTGGTAAAGGAAGTATGGTGGCTTCCAGTAAGCTGGACATGTCCAAGGCTTATGATAGGATTGAAAGAAATTTTGTTATTAAAGTTTTGAGAAAATTGGGCTTTTATGAAAAATGGTGCAACTGGATTTTCGCTTGTATATCATTTGTTTCGTATAAGATTCTCTTTAATGGGGATATGACTGATAGCATAACTCAAAAAAGGGGATCCTCTATCTATTTTCTTTTTATCATCTGTGCAGAAGCTTTTTTGGCTTTACACTAGGATGTTGAAGCTTCAGGTCATATCCATGGTTTTAAACCGTCTGTTAAGGGACCTCCTTTATCACACATATTCTTTACTGACGATTCTATATTATTCTATCTAGCTACAACCTCTGAATTCTCTACTGTCTTCTTGGTTCTCTCATGGTATTATACGAGTGGTGTTGTTTTCAGTCGTAATGTTCCGAGCATCAAAAGGAATTTGTTGGCAAGTATGCTTCAAATTTAGCATGGAGATGGCCCGAGTAAATACCTTTGGTTGGAGCCCAATATCGGGTTGTCTAAGAGGATTATATTTAATGATGTGAATGACAAGGTAATGAACAAGATAAATGGTTGGGCAGAAAAGTTTTTATCTTAAGCTGGGAGAGAGGTTCTTATTAAGGCAGTGGCTTTGGCGACTCTGTGTTATGTTATGGCTTGCTTCAAACTTCCCACCACTCTACTAGATGATATTTGTATTCGAATGGCTAAATAGTAGTGGTCTTCAACATAGAATAAGGAGGGTATCACTTGGGCTTCGTGGAAAAACTTAACATCCCTAAGGGTTCGGGTGGTATGGATTTTCAATACCTTAATTGCTTTAATTATGCTATGCTGGCTAAACAAGGGTGGAAGATTTTATCTGATCCAGATTCTCTTATTACATAATTTCAAAAAGGTAAATATTTTTAAAGATGGGTGTTTTCTAAATGCAAGTTTGGCAGCAAACCATCATAGAGGTGGAGAAGTATTTTGGAGGGGGGGGGGGAAGTACTTCTCAATGGTACTCAGTGGAAAGTGGGGAATGATGTCTCTATTAACATATGGTCGGACCCTTGGATCCCTAGACCACATCACTTTAGGGTCAAATCCCCCTAATGTTACGCATGTGAAGGAGTTGATAAATGCGAATGGTGGTTAGAACATGGAGCGTCTAGAATAAACTTTCCTCATGGAAGATGTGACAGAGATTCATAAGATACCTATCAGTCAATTTGGCTGTGATGACACTCTTATTAGTACTATACAAAGGATGACTCTTATGCTGTTAAGTTAGGATACAAGATGGCAATGAATCTTTCATGCAACGACAAGCTTGGCAGATCTGCATGGGGTGAATCTACTATTGAAATGGGCAATGATCGATACAACCTGGAAACGTATTTGGAACATGAAATTCCTCCAGAACTCAAGGATTTCCTTTCGAGATGCTCAAGGAATTTTTTGGCAGTGAAAACAAATTTTTAGACTAGACGTATGAACATTAATGTTGTTTGCCCGCTGTGTGGAAGAGATGAAGAAACGATAGTTCATTTATTTTTAAATGTGAATTTACTCGAGGTTTTTGGTTTGGCAGTCCCATTTGTCTTAACACTAGTTGTATTGTGGGGTCAGATTTCCTTTGCATTTGGGCTAATTTGGTAAATCAATAAATGGAAGTTTCTCTCAGTTCATTTTTCAATGATGTCTTTTAGACTATGAGGACATGGAAGTGCAGGAATTATAAATGCTTCAAAGATGCTCCCCAATACCCTGTGAAAGTTATTAGTCTCATTAATAGCCAATTGATGGAATTTCTCAGTGCTAAAATGGTTCTTGAGCTGAATTTATAGAGGCCTCCTATGTGTCCCTCTGTCCCGAACCTTTTGAAGTCTAACCAGTAGAAGCTCTTTATGGATGCGACATGGAAGAATGACAATGGCGTGTTTGGATGGGTCCTATTCAATCCCGAACGACTGATCTTAATATGGGCTATAAGAGAGTGGATTACATTTCTAGTGTGCTAGCTGCTGAAGCTCGGGCTACTCAGTGGAGATTGGAAGCATGTGTATTGGACAAGGAGATATCATTATGTGTTTATTCGGATTCCATGAAGGTCATTTCTATTGGAATTAGCATATGCTCGCACGGTGAAAGCGTCTGAGCTTTTAAAAATTTATAAAAAATAATTTTTTTTTCGATAAAAGAAAATAAGCGCGACACAAGGGTTTTCAAAATAAATTTTTTTATTAAAAAACTCTTTTCAACCGGAATCCTTTATATATTTATATATTAAATCTAAGACATACATGAATAAGAATCATATACATTTTATAGTTTATATCCAACGATCATGCATTCCCACGATCAACAGACTTCGAGATCCACTGCAAGATCTTCCAAGCCAATTCTTAAAAGCACTAGGACGTGGGTGGGCACGTAGAATAATTCAAAGACACTAATTATGTCTCTAGATGTACTCAACATATGAGATCTAGAAATTTACTGAGAATGATTAATTTAGAGAGACAATCCTCTAAGAGAATACGATGATTATTCTTTCAGAGTTTTTTATTAACTTTTTTAATCACAGAGAAAGTTCACTCTGATAACAACTGTGTTCTCAACTCTCAACCAAAACCCTGAGGCCATTAGAATAATATTATGTTATCAAAAACCGTCATCAAAGGTGCCACCAAAATACTTTTGATGACGTGGAATCCCCATCATTATAGGTGCCAAAACACCTTTAATGACGGGTATTTCCCGTTATTATAGGTGCCGCCTACAATGACAGGTAGTTCCCGTCATTAAAGGGTCAATTTAAAAAAAATATATGTCATGAAAATGCAAAAACCTATCTTTCCACGACAACCCTTCATCCCTCAATCTCGTCATCACTAATATGACAAACATTCTTCCCAATTTTATCAAACAGATAAACTGCATAACCATTCTTTCCAATCCTTTCCTTGAAATCCCAACTCTTTCTCACTTTGTTGAAACACCACCCATTCCTAATGCAATGTAGAAAGGAAATTCTACAAAGACTGTATCTGTAAGGCATGTGAATCAATATATCGTAATCAATATGAAAATAATAGGCTCATTATTTATTTAGAGCCTAGAAAAATGAAATAAATGATAAAAGACCACAAGGAGAAGAAATGTCTTACAATTAACTTTGCTAGATCCAAACGATTACCCTCATTGATTAGAATCATTATAGTCAACCCACAAAAGGTGTACCTGATGAACAAGAACTATCAAATATATGAGAGGTTTCCTGAGAAAAAAAGTATAAGCACATAGGGAAATAATTTCTGGAGGTAAGAGCTTAGCACTTACATATATACTACTTACTGTGTCTAATCAGAATAGAAGAGGAGATGACAAAATCTAGGACAGTGTGAAACGTACCCATCATGAGCTAAAAAAGGATAACCATAAGGGTATGATTGTTGGAGGTAAGAACTCAACAATTCCATCATGTATACTACTTATTGTGTCTAAGCAGATAATAGAGGGGAAACAACAAAATTCGACCTGTGTGTAACCTACCGACCACGAGCTTCAGATCTTGGTTTGTCCAGCAATGCCACCTTCATAAGTTTGGCAACTGCAGAGAAAGAAACTGCATGTAACTATTTGGACCGACAACATCATGTTAAGTCATAGGCGAAAAACTTTCAGTAATCAATTTGCTTATATGATAGCGGTCGCAATATCCTAAATTTTTAAGTTATAATCATCTAAAGTAAACAAACATGGGCTATTTCTTCCTTTAATTCTATAAAATGTTTCCATAAATCCATGCATCATCCACTCGGACGTCCACACAACTTCATTGTTATACCACCATGAGAGTGTCTTAAGTTTCCGCACATATGTACTTGGTATCACCAGTTAGAACCCAAATCATTGATCATGCATTAGCTTCATCAGAAGTCCTCATTGAAATATACATGCATAGACACACTTATAAATATGTAATTATAGTGGTTACAAAAGAGAAAATAAAAAGGTATATACTTGCAACCAACCTTAAGATGTAATCCCCAACATTTTGTACTAGCTCTTCATTCAAATATTCAGAATACTAGCAACCTGGAGAGGAGACGGACAATTTATTCCAACTTAGATAGTATAGACTCTAAAACTACTATGTCAGAACGCCCATAATAAAAGTAAAACTTAAGTTGTAAAAGCAGTACAGAATTATTGGCATGAATATATGACAACAATAACTAATTACATACCGGGGTATGGATGTGAGTGAATAAAGAGTACAAATTTAATTAATGCAAATATTTTACATGTGATTGTAATTTTGCTAGAAAATCAACCACTTTCTCGGTGCAATTAATGCATAATAGGAGCAACATAGTATTATATTTAAAAAATTACATTGAAATAAATAGCCAGAGAAAACAATGTGTACCCACAATCACATCATTTGTAATATCTACCCTAACCGGTTAGCAGTGGCTGGACTAACGCGCATAAGCAAACTATGACAATTATATTTGAGATTTGAAATTTTTTGCTCAGGGGAGAGTGTACCACCATTTAATTAATGAGTACACCAAAGGGTAGTCCTAAAGAAAGTGTTGATGCATGTATAAGGGTGTAATGCTTTCTGGGACCTAGATAACAACTTACAGAAATGGCAGTGTAACAAGCTCGTACATCAATTTCTCCTGCATCATGCATCATGAGATAACCGATGGCATAATTATCATCAAGAAGACTTCAAAATTAGAAAAAAAATTTTATTAGTCTCTGACTCTATCTCCAAAAGCGAAAGAAACCTCATCCCTCTCTTTCCTTTTTTACGTCCCCATGTCGCCACATGGGGGGTTGAGAGAGAGAGAGAGAGCAAAATGATAGACCTGTAGCCTCCACTGGGGTGTTTCATTCGTAGCAAGAACCAGTAAAGCTTCTGTGAAAGTTTTTTTCAAAGGGACATAAACTGACCACCTATTAATTGAGGACAAAGATTCAAGACCACCCAAAAAATAGCATACTTATAAATTATTGTGTTAGTGGAAAAACATAAACAAGAAAAGCATAACACTTCATCATGAACAAGAGAGGTCGAAATTCCTAAATGAAACAACGAGCAACTTTAGGTATTGTTTTGCAGACGCACACAGATGCCAAGGAGAAAATTAACAAAAAATACTTCCAAGATAAATATATTATAGAAAATAAAAGTCATTATCGTTTTCTAACCTAAGATAAGCCCATTTCTAGTATCACATTGTTTAAAAACCAATAATCAATATTCAGTTAAATACGAAAAAGGAACAGTAAACTAATTTTCAAGTTACATTGCAAATTGGACATCATATCCAGTTTCCTTCTTAAAAAATAAAAATTCGTCACAACTATTATCAAATTAATCCAAAAATTGAAAATGTTATCAATTGAAAAGACCATTCCTAAAAAGGAGAATATTTTTACTTGCCTACCTAGGTCCGCCTCCATATCCACCATTTGGGTCCTTGAAGTATAAAATAGAAGCAACAATGCAGTAAGAAGGTCATGCTAAAATATGTATGTGTCGAAGTTCATATTGACATGAGAAGATCATAAATAGGAACTCAATTGATTAAGAGACACGTTTGATTAAAGAAATCTTCTATCATATTACTATCTTCAAAATCAACCTACCAATTACCAGAAAGTCAATAACATATTGCAATTCCAAAGTAACTAATTCAATTTGAGAGGCTTCACAAAGATTTATAAAAAAATACACTATTTGAAGTTATACTTTTAACATAAAGTAAGTGAGCCGACAGGTTTACTTAGCATCCAAAATGCGAAACGATAAACCAAGTTATATGAGACCTCTGATAAGGCATTCCATGTGTTTATCATGCTTAAGCTCCATCCTAAGACGAAAAAGTAATCAATCATCCAATTCTATAGACCAAAACATAAACAAGTAAAGAAAACAATTGGGAATGTGATAAAACCCTGAATTATTTACATTAATTTCTGGGTCCTGCGAGGAACACTGAAGAATGCACCATAGATGCAAGAAATCTCAGTTTCCACCCTCTGTGCAGTTTTACACACCGCGCTTTTAAGAATTTTCAAAGACTTTACCAAAATTAATATCATATCTCTCTATCACAAAGATAATCAAACAGATGATAACTACTCTCATTTCTCAACATAAAAAAATATCAAAACAAGTAAAAACACCAATCATTAGTAAGATATAAAGAGCCCGAATTAAATCACCAAGTAAGCACCTTAGACTTACAACATATCAATCATTGCGTCCTTATGATATATCACTAGTCTACATACATTGTTAAGTGCTTCACACAACAGAATCCAATCTTTAGAGTTTAGTCTAGCTAAGAGTGTTTCGAATTCAAACATAAGGCATAATCAAATCCCAAGTTTCCTCGTAATAGAAAAATGCACAATTAACACCAATCTCTCCTACTCCCATCTTTAATCGTCCTCCACACATGTGATATTTTAAAATCCTTAATGCAGGAAATATTTTACCCTCATTGTTTCTATAATAGTAAAATTAGAACAAACTTACACACTTAAGTCATTTATGTATCTTGGAAGTCAGGTCGTACATATCTAGGTAAGCTTCTTTTTCCCTAATCTCAATGCCAATCTGGAGAAATAAATTAGAAAAACACACTATATACAGGATTGACTTACATCTCTAGCACTGCCGAATCATGAACGGCTTATGACCTCCATAGCAAGCCTAACCAAACGAACAAGTTCCTCCACATCTCGGAAGCTGAAATCAAAGAGACTCTTAACAAAAAGAAACAAAAATCGCAACCCTTACTTTAGGTTGACCACCGTGAAATTCAAAATAGCAAACATCAGAGGGACAAAACCCACCTCAAACCCTTAGCTTTGGTTATGATCAACGTAAAGCCTTAGGTCCCAAAAATGGAAATGATAAGAAAGGAAAAATTCAAAACCCTAGGTCAGAGATTCAACTATCGTGAAGAAGGAAGGAGAGAGAGAGAGAGAGAGAGAGAGAGAGAGAGAGATGAGAGCTTCGATTGTTTGAGAGATGAGAGGGAATGCTATGGTTGTGAGAAATTTGAGTTTTATATAGATGGCATTTTCATAATTAAAAGGAAATATGAATATATGATATTTATTATCATGCTGCATCTTTAAAAAAGCAAAAACATTTTATGGCATCTTAAAGAATAACTGTCATAATAGATAAATATTTGATGAGAGTGTTTGTAAACACTGTCATATTACTTTGAAAAGTAAATTATCCTCCTCCCGGAGTCTTTTTTCTTGACATTTTTAACAAACCTGTCATTAAAAAAATTATAGTTGTCATTGTAGCCCACTTTTGTAGTAGTGACGGCACTGTAGTGTGCCGTGAGGTATCACAGTGCCTCACGACACTGTGATTCACAGCACTACTGTAGTATCATATGACACTACAATATTGCGCGCCTACTACTGTAATGCCACGTGACACTACAGTAGTTCATGTCAATCTTTGATTCTCCATCAGTGATTGACACATGTCAATTACTGTGAATTAAATATTTATTTTAATCAGATAAATATTCACATATCAATTAATTCAAAATTAACTTATCTAATTATCCATATCAACTAGCTTATAAGTTAATTCACGAATAACAGATTAAGTTGATTCAAATTTAAATTATTATCTAATAATAATTTAACATTATCTAATTCACAAATTAGATATACTATTTCACTTATCGATAATTAAAAAATAAATTGATGTAATTATTTATATATAATTTCCAAAAATTAATATAAATAATTTAATTAATTAATCACACATAATTATCTCATAATTATGTACTTGCCCTAAAATAAAAATCCTTTTGCAAGTCGGTCTTTTTCTCATGTCCTAAAATATTCATATCTTCGACTGCAAGTACAAATGTGACTTGAGGACTATGGACCTATGATCCTAAGTTTTAATAAGTCAGATTATTAATTAAACTCTTTAATTAAATAATCTTATCTATTAATTGAATTATTACTCCACTATATATAAGGAATTGCACTCTTATAGATTATAAAATGTATTTACAGAGTATTCTTGTGTAATCCATTATTATAATCATTTCACGTAGTTCTGTCATCCAATTATTGGTTTATAAATTAGAGCCGATCAAAATTATCATTTTACCTTTCTAATTATTTCTTGATATTTAAGTATCATTAATTTACTAGTGAATGACTAATTTATAATCGTATTATAAATTAGAGCTCAATAATCATTCAGTTCCAGAATTAACACTTAAGGGAACCAATAACACTGAATTTCAAATCTTGTAAGGTCATGTTCCCAGCCATCCATATCACTGAATCTCTAAAAATAAAAGTCAGTAGCTTGTTTTACAAACAAACCTTAACGAGTGATCAAAAGATCCAGTAGACATGTATAGGAGTTCATGACTACTCAGAATTCAGACTGATCTACATATGACCATTAGATAGATGTGTATTAAATCTTTATGATAAACGACAAGAAAATAAATATATTAATTCACATCGATCATGTCATATATAATCTTATTATTTAAATTACCTTAACTAAGATATCTATCAACATCGATGATCTGGATCTAGATCATATGCATTCATAATACTTAGTGAACTGTACTAGCAATCCTTCATTAAATATTTCATACTTTAATATGTTGATGGTAATTTTATTCATTATATATAATCTTAATCTTCTCGTACTAATACAATATCATAGTATCATTTATGAATATAAAATTTTTAGATATTTATATAAATTATTCAACAATAATTTAAAATAATAATTATAAGAAAAATATATTTTAATTAAATTTCATATTAAAATGTCAATACATATGTTTTGAGTACATTATCCCCAACAATTTAATATTTGCAAAATTCAGCAAATCAATGTGGCCATATCCAATATATTGTTCTAATATTTTTGCATTATGTTCTAATTGTGTCGGTATCTCCTTTTGCCATATCTCGAGGGAGTTTAATGGTCTAGCTCACCACCTTGTTAGTCTTGGTTTCCATAGTAAAAACTGAATCTGGTATGATGCCATGCCCTATTGGATATCAAATTTTTTGTAATTCATTTTTTGCAATTGAATTTTGATTGACCAAAAAAAAATTCCTAAGGTGCAACAAAAAATTTTAATTTCATCCCAATTTTCCTACCCCAAACACCAAAATTTGAGAAATGTCAAAGCTAGTCGACAAAATGAGTCTTAAATACTCGAATCGAATCCATGGCCATGGATTGAAAGAACTCAACCTATAGGAGAACCCGACCAATTCGGCACCAAAAGGTACGTAAGAATCTATAAAAGTGACCCGATCTCCCAGGATTCTACTTTCGACAAAAAAAAAAAAAGAACTGTTTCTTCAGTGTCCAATTTTCTCCTTCATAGATCCTCTCATTCAGGCATAGATCCCCAATTTTCTCACTTTGCATCATAAACCATCTCCTTAGGAAAAACTATTTTTATTACTTAAAAATTATCTATATAATTATTTTTTAAAATTATTAAATTAAATTTAATAAAAAATAATTTATTGACCTGGTCAAATTTGGCTCAAATACAATCAATTAATTAATCTTTAATTTTCATAAAATTAAAAATTAAAAATTAATTTTAAAATTTAAAAGATAAAAGATAGAGTTAGGGTTTTCGTAAAACTCTACAGTGATAAAGTAAATTGGTATCAGAATTTCTGTGAAACTTCCCTAGCTGTGACAACAGTCGCCATCGACGACAAGACTCTCCCACCGCCGGCCATATCCACCACCACTGACCACCATCAGCCACCACCGTCGAGCACCGTCGGCCACTACCGACCACCGCCGGTGACTTCATGGCCGTCCCGCCACTGGCAACACTGTCGGGCATCACAGACGCCAATTTTCCAACGGTCATAATTTTATAAAATAATGTTAAAAACATAATTACAAAAATTTTTATACCTCAAAACGACTTACACAAGATCTAAGGAAAAATAAAGAACAAACCTAACTCAATAATCACCATACAATTAACGATCTGTTATTTAATCATACATTAAAAAACACAAAACCATCCATTCATACATATCAAATATAATATGAATAATGCAGAAAAATTCATATAGTATTTAATATACAAATATATAATGACCACTCTGATACCACTTATTGGAAACACGGTGCTCGCGCGGCGGAAGCGTGGAGCTTTTAAAATTTTATAAAAAATGAATCTTTTTTTATAAATAAAAATAAGTGCGACGTAACGGTTTCTAAAATAAAAACTTCATTCGAAACTCTTTTCAATCAGGATCCAATTTCTATATTAAATTTAAGACATATATGGATATAAATCATTTACTTTTTGTTGTCTATATCAAGCGTCTTTACAAATCAACGATCCTTTGTTCCCACGAACAATGCTACAAATTGGTTCGGGATAACCGATTCAATTTCACAATATTCTCCTTTAAAATTTTCGTAAGAAAACTTTTAACGAATGAATTACGAAAGTAAAATTTTTTGTAAAGATGAATAAGCAGGCTTATAGAAAAAAGACGCTATAATATTTTGAAATAAGCTATACTGACTAAAAAAGTTTCATTTTTCAAAAATTCATAACAATTTTCATAATTATTTGAACTTTGATGTAAAAGGTTTATAGACGGATTTAACCATTTGTCTAATATATCCAATTGAATTCCTTGTTGATTGAATTCATTGAAAGGAATTCCTATGAATCCAACAAACAATTCCAAAGAACAACATTGTTCAGCCGCTTACTCCTGCCTTGAGATTGTTGTGCAAATCCGGGAGCATAAGCTGGCCTTTTTTGCACATTTGATGTTCCTGCATTCTGATTGCCCCATGAAAAATTTGGGTGTTGCCTCCATCCAGGGTTATATGTGTAAGAATAAGAGTTTTGTTGCTGCATTATTCCTATTAAAATTTCTAACGTAGTTGACAAATGCTGGATTTCCATAAAGACTCTTAAATAGATGTCCTCCACAATAAACACAAGAAACTTCTACCACTTGATTAATTACTTGCTGCATGCCATGACTTTGGTTTTGGACTGCTGGAGTTCCCACACTCAGATTCTTGATCATATTTGTCAGGGATGAAACTTGAGCTGTCAAAGCAGTCATTGCATCCAACTCATGGACTCCTACAACTCTCATGGTTGCTGTAGTATTGGCTACTCTGGTTGTTGGCCATTTATAGTTGTTACTTGCAATCCTCTCCAAAATCTCATAAGCTTCATTATAAGACTTAGATAAAATAGCTCCATTGGCAGAGACATCTACCATCAACCTTGTTGAAGAATTCAAACCATTATAAAAAGTCTCCATTTGTATGCAATGAGGGACGCCACGATGCAAGCATTTCCTTAGCAACTCTTTAAATCTTTCCCATGCCTCATATAAAAATTCATCCCCTAATTAGTAAAAGGAAGTAATATTGTTCCTCAATTTGGCATTATTTGTTGGTGTGAAGTACTTCATCAAAAACTTCTCAACAGGATCATTCTAAGTACTAATGAAATATGAAGGTAAAGAATTAAGTTAGGCTCTAGCTTTGTCCCTTAAGGAATAAGGAAACCGCCTCATCTTTAAGGAATCTACTGAAGCTCCTAGATTCTTAAAAAGCATCACTAAACTCAACGAAGAGTCTCAAGTGCATATGAGGGTCTTCAATAGGCAGTCCATTGAATTGCCCAATAGTTTGTAACATTTAGAACATCACAGCCTTCAATTCCATTTGTGGAGCTCACTTTCCTGAAACAGAGTAGTAGGAACAATGAAGCTCACAAATTAAATTCAAATTGATCTAAATAATGATATTTCTTCTTTAGTCTCCGACAACGGCGCCAAAAACTTATTGTGTGATTTGTATACGCAAGTGCACGTATCATTAACAAGTAATAAAGTGATAAATGAGTGTCTGTCTCCACAGGGGCTAATGTGAAATATGTAATTAAATAGACCAAAACAGATTTAATTTGAGACCAGGGCAATAGAAACAATGATTAAGTTCAAATGATTCAAAATTAAAGTGAAAATGAAAAATGTTGAGTAAACTAAGCTAGAGTGACACTTGCAGAATATCAAATTAAGTTTAGTACTAATGGTATAACCAATAATGAAGAAGGCTAGCATGGTTAATTCCCCTCGGTTAAATATGTTCATGTTGCTATAGCATCCCGTTAGCGTTAACCTTAGTTTTAAAGCACAATGATCTGTCATCCTTGCGATTATCAATCTCAACCTTAGATCTACACGATACATTTTTCATGTATTTTTATTTTAGTCCTCATGCATAATTCAAGTTGATTCCATTAAACTAAGTCTTTTCAGACATTAATCTAACTTGTATTTTATTAAATTTGATCAGTCAATAATAAAGTCTAAGCACTAAGCACACTTGAATGAAATGCTAACAAGAAATAAGTAAGAGAAACTGCATAACCAGAAATAACAACTTCAAGGTTCATTACCTATACTAGCTTAAATGGCTTAGTTCATAATGAGCTTATGAATAAATTCGAGCAGAGTTACAACCATTAAATACAGAGTTACAAAGCTTAGAAGAAGGAGAAAAATGATATCTTGAAGAAGAACATAGGAAGAAAATAATAGAGAGTAAAAGAATACTTCATTTCTTGTCTTCTTCCTCTAGGTCTTCTTCTTCCTTTTGTGGCTTCGACTTCTTCCTTCTCTACACTTTGTTTCTCTATTTTACAGCAAAAATGTCAGCTCCTCTTTAAGGAAGACGAAGGTCCTTTATAAAGTTCCTCAAAATTAGGGCATCGACTTAAGAAGATGACACTTGTCAAGAAGCAACACTGTAGGGGGACCACTACAAAGCTACAACGCCACCTGACAGGGACCACTGAATGTAGCAGCGCCAACTAGAAGGGGACCATTTGAAAGGCAACAACGCCGCCTGGAAAGATGCTTTTTGGAGCGCATGACCTTTTCTCCCTTTTGGAGCGCCAGCTGGACTATACGACAAAAATTATCTACCATGCACGCACGTCTGCTGCTGTAGCAATATAGCATTCTGTGCTGCCGCATCTGACCAATTGACTGCTCACCTTAAAGCTTTACAACAAAGTACAAATTAGCATAGAATCCACCAACTTTTAGAAAATAACCTAAAATGTAGCTATACTCTAAAAACATAATATAAACAAGAAAATGAAAAAATTAAGATTAGAAACTAAAACTTCACCCTAAAATTCCTAATGAAATAAGTCTGAAAATCAATAGATAACCCAAACTTTTTAGAGTTATCAGACCCCCGAACTTAAAACATTACTATTCGATTGATGCAGACTTAAACTAGAAAGACATAACTCTGAACAACTATTAACTCTAGACTCCAATCAATTCTGCATTTTAAAGCAAGTTAAAATTTCAAACATATCAACCATCATGCTCAACAGATTTGCGTATAAAAGATCAAAAGTATTTTATTTTTATTTTAAACATGCTGAAAAAGATGTTGCTTAGCTCTCTTCATTGAGTGTGTGATAGAAGCTAGAATTGCTTATTTAGAAATCTTAGAACAATTTAAACCAAGATCACTTAAGCTCTCTAATTAGGTAACCCAAATTCAACCAGAAACAGCCTGCATACAGAAGATTACAATCCAAAAGGGGGAATATAATTTACATGAAGTACAAGGGAAAAGTTTTAACTGAAATGCACTTTTTATTAACTTGGCTTCCTTTTCTTTTCTCTTTCTCTTTTTCTTCTTCTTCTTTTTATAAGGATTACAAGACCTTTTATGTCATACTGCCTTTTTACGCAAACGACAACATCGGTGATGAAGGCACCTGGTTACTCAACAGGATAACAACCAATGCTACTATTTTTAATTGTTATTTCTTTTTATTGTTGCAGCAAGCTCATGTCTCTGGCTACCTTTTGGCGTGAATGACAAAATTTGTGATGAAGGCACCCGGTTACTCAGCAGCATAAAATAAAGGTGCTTTTACAACCTTTTTATTCAAACATTTTTTTAAAGCCAAATATTTTTAAGCAACATAATTACATGATCACAATAATTACAAGCATTCCTCCCCCAAGCTTGAATTAAACTATTAAGGGAAATTTTTAAAATTGATTACTAGAAGAGTTGGGTACCTAACTAGAGTATTAAGCCTCTTCCAAATTTAAATCATCCTTAACTTCCCAAAACAGCTCATTCTACTTCTAAATGTAAGAGATATGGAACAAGTCTACACAATCTTAGCCCAACATTTAAAAAGTATGTATTCTCCTTCTTTTTTTTAAATGAGCAATAATGGCCAGCAAATTCAAAATAAAAAAAACTTGCACTAAAAATGCAGAAACAACCACCTAAAAAAATAGAGATGACATTAAAAAGAAGGGCCTAGCCCTTCCTCTAAACTTGTTAATGTAATGTCCTCGCTGCACTAAAGACATACTAGACCAAAAGAAACATAACCAGACATCAAAATATTCAAGGAAACCAAATAAGATTCACTAGCAACTATAGAACAAAAAGAAACAACAAGCAATGTAATAAAAGGAGTTACAGAGGAACTCCCCTAATGCTGCTGCAGGATGCTGCAGTACTGCATTGCCTTCATTCTTTTGATGAGCTCCTAAGCCATCCTCTTCCTTTAGAGGCGGCTTTAAGATCAAATTACCTTTTCTACAACGCTTGGATTTCCTCCTACCTCTTTTCCATGTTTCACTTCTCCTTTTCAGCAGGTTTGAGCTTCTTTTTCACACGAACACCTGAATCTTCCTTTACTGCATCATTCTTCTTCTCAAAAACTTTCTCCTTAGATTTATAATCTTAGGGGTCTCTTCCTTCCATTCTATTGGCTTCTTTTCTGGGATTGGTATGGGTAATTTCATTTTTCCTTTTTTTTGCGCTTCTTTAGCAAACTATTTTGGTGGTTACGTTGGCAACTCCTCTTCTTCACTCTCCTCTCTCTCTCTCTTCCTCCTATTGTTCTTGCTCCACTTCCTCAACCTTACTAATTTCTTTCTTTTCTTCCTCATCAGCCTCTTCATTAACTTATTTTTAAAGTGGATAGGCAAAGTCTTTAGCTCCAACAAAGGTGATGATTCAATGGATGGTAATAATGGCTTGAATTTACTTTCAGATAGCTGCAATGACTACATTTACTTCTCAAACTTTGGAAAAGATCGTTTAGCATCCTTCCATCTCACTTCCACCTCTTCCACATCAACGCTTTCCTCTTACAAATCCTTAAAAGTTAGTGCTAGACATTCTTTCTTGTTGCATCTTTTACTCAAGTTATTTTCCACAATAGGCTCCATTACCGTCATGGCTACACATTCCTCTACCTCATCGTTCAGGTACTTTGCATCAAATTTCTTCTTTTGCAGCCTCTTAAGAAATGGAGGCAAGGGCCTTCCCACATCTTCTATTCTCTGTTTTGCCACCTTTGATGCTACAGCAGGTGGTTCTGCTCAAATTAAGTTTGAACTAGTGGTTCTTGTCTTAAGTGTGTACTCTTTTTCTTCAACATGCTAAGCTGTCACTTTACCATTCCTCAAATAGATAGCCTTACAATTCTCTTTTCCTTCTCTTCATAGGTTTTTTATGTTGCTTGGTAAGGTTCATTGTGGTATAGTGTTCAAGGCATAGACTAATTCTCCCACCTGATTTTCCAAGTTCTTGAGAGACATTGCATTACTATGAATTGTTGCAAATTGGTTTTGGATAACCAAATAATTTTTCATAATATACCCCCTCAAAAGGTTTTCCAAAGAACCAGATTGCTCAGCTGCTTGCTCTTACCCTTGGGGTTGTTGCACAAGTCTGGGAGGGTGAGCTAGCCTGTTTTGCATATTTGATGTTCTTGCATTCTGATTACCCCATGAAACATTGGGTGCTGCCTCCATCCAAGGTTATATGTCTTAGAATAAGGATTGTTGTTGCTACTGTTAATCCTGATTGACATATGTTAGATTACCAGGACAACTCTAAAATAGATGCATTTCTCCATAATAAACACAAGAAACTTCTACCACTTGATTATCTGCTTGCTACTTGCCTTGACTTTGGTTCTGGACTGTTGGAGTTCCCATACTCAGATTCTTGATCATATTTGTTAGGGATGAAACTTGAGCTATTAAAGCAGTCATTACATCCAACTCATGGACTCCTGCAACTCTCTTGGTTGTTGTAGCAGTGACAGCTCTAGCTGTCCGCCATTGATAGTTTTTACTTACAATCCTCTCCAGAATCTTATAAACCTCATTGTACGACTTAGTTAAAATAGTACCATCGGTAGAGGCATCTACCATCAACCTTGTTGAAGAATTCAACCCATTATAGAAGGTCTCCATTTGTATGAAATGAGGGATGCCATGATGCGGGCACTTCCTTAGTAACTCTTTAAATCTTTGACATGCATCATATAAATATTCATCCCTTAATTAATAAAACGAAGCAATCTCGTTCCTCAATTTGGAATTCTTTGTTGGTGGAAAGTACTTAATGAAAAACTTCTCAACAAGATCATTCCAATTACTAATGAAATATGGAGGTAAAGAATTAAGCCATGCTCTAGCTCTATCCCTTAAGAAATAAGGAAACATCCCCATCCTTAAGGCATCTACTGAAGCTACCAAAATCTTAAAAGCATCACTAACCTCCATGAAAAATCTCAAGTGCATGTGAGAGTCTTCATGTTGGGGGTTATGCCCTCAAAGTATATGTATTGACATTTGATATGAAATTTAATGAGGATTATATTGTTCTTATAGTTTTTCTAAAATTATTGTTGAGTAATCTATATAAATATCTAAAAATTTCATATTCATTAATGAAACTATGATCTTGTATTAGAACGAGAGAATTGAGATCTTAGATAATGAATAAAATTATCAGTAACATACTAAAGTATGACATCTTTATTGAATGATTGCTAGTATGATTCACTAAGTATTATGAATGCATATGATCTAAATCCAGATCATAGATGTGGATAACATCTTAGTGAATCAACTTTATATAATGAGATTATATATGATTGGAGCGATGTGAATTAATATCTTTATCAACGTGCCTTTTATCATAAAAAATTAATACACATCAATTTGATGATCATATATAGATCAGTCTGAATCCTAAGTGGTCATGAACTCCTATACATGTCTACTGAATCTTTTGATTCACTCGTTAAGGTTTATTTGTAAAACAGCCTAGTGACTTTTGTTTTGGAGATTTAGTGATATGGATGATTGAGAACATGATCTTAGAAGATTTGAAATCTAAGTTTTTTCAACAGATCGATATTAGTTCGCTTAAGTGTTAATTCTGAAGCTGATTGGTTATTGAGCTCAAATTTATAATAAGATTATAAATTATTCATTCACTAGTGGATTATGGTAGTTAAGGATCAAGAGGTAATTGGAAGGGTAAAATGTTAATTTTGACCAATTCTAATTTACGAACTAATAATTGGAGGACAAAATTACATGACATGATTATATTAGTGGACTATATGAGAATACTCTGTAAATATAATCTATAATATCTAAGAGTGCAATTTCATATTAAAGTGGAGTGATAATGAAATTAATAAATAAGATTATTTAATTAAAGAGTTTAATTAATAATCTAGTTTATTGGAGTTTAGGATTATAGGTTCATGGTCCCCAAGTCACCTCTATACTACGTAGTCTTGGGTGTGAATATTTTAGGACATAAGAAAATGTCTAACTTGCAATGAATTTTTATTCTGGGACAAGTACATAATTATGAGATAATTATGTGTGAATAATTAATTAATTAAATTATTTATATATGTAAATGTAATTTTTAGAAATCATATATATATATATATAGTTATTGATTATTTTTTTAATTATCGATTAGTGAGACATAATATCTAATTTATGAAATTAAATAATTAAATTATTATTAGATAATAATTTGGATCAACTAAATCTGTTATTTCTGAAAGAAAAAATAATTTAGTTGATAAGGATAATTAGATATGTTAAGTTTGAATTAACTGATATCTATATATTTACCTAATTCAAATAAATATTTAATTTACAGTAATTAGCACGTGTCAATCACTGATTGGGTATCAGAGATTGATATGGACTATTTTAGTGCCACGTGGCACTACAATAGTACGTGTGCATCACTGTAGTATCATGTGGCACTACAGTTGTGCACCATTATACAGTGAATCTCACTGTATTGGGTAATTTGAAATTAAATATTAATTTTTAATTTTAATTATTCCTAAAATATCTGATACACCATTATCAAGAAAGATATATATATATATATATATATATTATTCTGATGGCATCAATCAGATCCGCATCAGCGAGTGGTGTGACGATGACCAACTTGATTTAAAATAACTATTTGAATGTAATCTGACTCGGGAAAAGAGAGAACAAGCAGAACTTCTTTCTCTTTTATATGAGATGAGAGGACTGCTGCCACTTCCTTATTACCATTTAGACGATCTCCGATCTACGCCTGGGTCAAAAGATTCTTATTAGTGGAAAATAGCCCTACTTAGATTCACTCTTAGTGAAATAGTAGCTAGGTCCCTTGGTCCCGAGCGCTTGAACTAATCCGACTCTCTTGAGCTCTTTATGACAGCTAGTCTAGATCAATTCCTAAGAGGATTGGAAAATCTTTCTTTGTTAAGATAGAGGAGAGATTTGAAATTATAGAGAAAAGGCAAGGTTTGGAACCCATGCGATGCGCCTTTCTCCCTAAGCCTAGAAGCAAGACAAGTGATAAGAAAACCCATATCCCTTTCGCGTTTTTTTATGATATTATTTTCTAAGATAGGACAGGTCAGGGGCATGTGTCTTCGATATGCGATATCCGAGACTCTTTCTCAAGTAGGTATGAGATATCCAGTATGCGATGCGAGATGCGCTTTCCTTTCCGAACATGTTATATTGCTTTATATCTCTGTCCTTTTCGTCCTTCCGCCTAGGTGAAAAAATCTATCCTTCTTTCCAAGCAGGCGGGGGTGTCTTTGAATTTATTTTTTCCTTCTTATTAATCTTTTTTGCTTCTTTATTAAGAGAGATTTGACTTTACCATATAGTCAAACTAACTATTCTTTCTTCAGTGAATTTCGGGTGTCCCCTTTGTAGGTTTTCCCTTTCCTAACTTCTAATGATAGCTAGAAAAGGTGGGAGATAAATCCTTCCTGAAGAAAAGAAGAAAACCCTGGACCACTAGTATGCGGCTCGCACTGCTCCAAAATCGAGCTGAAATAAGGATCCATCTTGTACTGACCTTTAATAGCCTCGAACCCAACAGCTTCGACAGACATAGCTCCTAAAAGAGAAAGCTTTTTGCTTAGTGCATCAGCAACTTGGTTTTGTTTCCTGTGAGTTTTAGTAAAAAATGAAACAAATTCTGCATGTCTGATATTCAACTTCTTTTGGGCATTGATAAATTTGAAGTGCGGGGAAAAATGATCCCCTTTGAAAGAAAAGAGTGTCCCCACTGTCGCAAGGCCTGGACAATAGCATCAAATTCGACCTATGATGTCGAACCTCATTCAATTTCTCGCTGTAAAAGGCAATTGGTCTACCTTCTTGGCTAAGCACCATTCCAATGCCTACGTGACATAAGGGAACTTCGAATACCTTTGAGAAATCGGGTAAGACCAGGGCGAGATGGAGAAAATGACTTTCTGCTTCCTTGGTCCATTCGAACCCATTTTGTTTCAGACAATCGGTGATTGGAGCTGGTTGGCTGCTAAAGTTCTTGATGAAGCGCATGTAGAAAGTAGCTAGTCCATTGAAGCTTCGAACTTCCGTAAGAGAGTTTAGTGTAGGCCACTCAATCAACTATGGCCGTACCTTTTCCTTGTCTACCTCAACTCCATCTAAGGTGATCACAAATTACCTAAATGTGAAATCTAATATGACATCTAAAACTTTAAAATGTTGGAGTGCTTGAGTCGATGATTTGGAACTTAATAGCTTGCCATAGATAATAAATTGAGCACTTAAAATTTTGATACTCGAGAACTTGTAAATTAAGAGCTTAAATTTTAGCAATAAAATGCGATTCCCGGAACTTGAGAGTTAAAAAATATAGAAGGTATAAGTTTGATGAAAAAATGATGGAAAATAAGGTATATATTGAAGAGATGAGGGTGGGAGAATATCGGTGACCAATTAGGGCACAATTCATGACAAAATAAGTGTGGAAGCGAGCTTGTTAGCTCGATCTAATGGGTCAGTCTAATGTGGCTAATTTAGCCCGGCCTGCGGGCCGACCCTAGAGGTTAAACGTCAGTCCAAGCCCGACCTTAGTATTTTATGGTATGGTGATAAAAACACGATAGTCGGGCTTGGACTGGGCTAAAGCCCACTGTGCTCGGGCCAGCCCAATCGGGCTATCGAGTTTTGGAATTTTTTATGAGGCTTGACCTCCACTCCGCAGGTAACCCCGATTAAGAGCATTTTCTCTATCTTCGGTAATTCTCCGAAAGACAACAATGTATAATGAAAATTATGGTGTAATTCTCGTTTTCACTCATTATGGGCAATTAAATTTCATCAATCTTACCATTTTATAATCGTACTAAACTGAATCATGAATTGAATACCCAAACTAAATTTTATCACTCTTAATCGAATCGAACTATAATTCATCAATATTACAATCAAATAACACTTAATTGAATTAAATTTTTTATAGCCGAACTAAATTGTTTGGCAGTTTTATAATCAACCCGAATTGGATCATCAATTTTATAATCAAATAACTAAACCATAGTTCATTAATTTTACAATTGAACTAAATTGGATCGTGAATTTTATAATAGAATAATCGTACAACTGAATTAACTGAATCATCAATTTTATAATCGATTAACCAAATTAAAATTTATCAATTTTATTAGGTTTATTAAACAATTTTGTTGACTCAATTACTAGTTTAAGTTATTTATGATCGAAACTGTTGTCTAGCCTGTCAATTTGGAGAGTAGTATTAACTGAACTGTTGATCTCCATTGTCATAGTTCGGTAAATAGAGAGAAGTGAAAGGTGAAAATAGAATTGTTAGTTGAATAGAAAAAAAATAAGTAATAGTCATTTAGTTTCAAAACAAAAAGAAAAAATATAGGACCCACTGGGTACATGTTGGATATTCATGTATTAGTGAGTATTATACCCACACCCACTCATGTAATTTAACATGGGTATAGGTTGGGTATGGATAGTGACAATTTAACATGAATATTTAATGAATATTCACTAAATATTCACCCATTGACATACCTATTTGCAACCAAGTTTGGCTCCTCAAATTTTGCAGCAGAGCTCTGCAACTCAGGAAAAAAAAGGATTTAGAAGTTCATATTATGAAACCTCCATATAGTTTTGAAAGATGAGTTTTGGCATCAAAATGAGAAATAGTCTGTGTTTTAAGATAGGTGAGAGCAAGAAGGAGAGAGATCTTCTTTCGGGTGCTAATACATAGTATCGACGCGTGAAAAGACGATAAGTGTAGTAATTTCACTGTCGAATATTAACGGGAGTTCAAAATACTTCTGTGACAGAAGACGGGTTAAATTTGAACGCCAAAAGGGAAAAAATTTCCTCATCAACTTCTTAGTATGTACAGAAGACGGGTGAAAAAAAAACGTTGTCGATATTGCTAAATTTCATCATTAAAGATCAAAGCAAAACACAATTACCAACTAAAACACAAAACAAAGTCATTATTATTTATGCTACTAGAGTATATATTTTCTTCTGACAAAGCATACATAAAGAATAGGTACGTACTTCATAAAGAATAGGTACGTACTTCTGACGAAGCATACATAAGAAAAGGTACACTCTTCTAGCTAAGCAAAAAAGTACATTCTTTAAGCTGTAATTAATAGTAAAAACAAAGGGATTGGATTAGGTCGAGTTCGGTCAAAACCAGAAGTGATTCTTTTGGTCAGATCTGGATCATTGAAAGTAAATACAACTACGCAGATCTGGAATAAACCATAAGGAAGAACGAAAAAAAATAGAATTAAATATATTTTTCTTTTAATTTTTTAGTCTGATTTTAGTCATTCAATAAGCAATAAACGATCCAAAAGAAACAAGATTCTCCCATGTTTAACTGAAACGGCTTGAGAGGACTTGTATCCGTATATCGATACCTTATTTAGATAGAATAAATCTTAGTTTGCACCTGTAAAAAACTTTTTATCCAAACCCCGCGTAGAAAATAAGTAAATCTCTATACTTTCTCCTTTGTGCATGGGAGTCCCATAGGATGATGAAACATGTCTTATTAAGTTTGAATTGTACGTGGCTGCATTATCAATAGACGAATGTGGTCGGTATCCATCACGGGCCCATCCTGTGCCTGCAATGACTATTGAAGTATGTGCTCCTGTTCTTTCTATGGCTACATGTAAAGCATCGACAATCATGTCAAATAAGTTTGTATATTTAAAATCACCATCTTGTATGACCACCTCATCTGAAGAAAATAGAGCAAAATCTAGTGGAATATTTGGATCATTTTTGAAGCTAAAATATGGAAACACGTTGACCAAAAGAGGTGAACCGATGTTGTCTAAAAACTGAAGAAGAGGAGCCATAAACAAATTGTCCTCTTTGGTGAAAGCTGCGGCTGAAGGTGGATGGACGGTATTCACAACAGATGTACCAACAACAGCAGATATCTTAATATGATGCTCAAGACCAACTTCAGCTAATACTTTTTGTAAGTTCTTCATTGCTTTAAGGACCTGTTTGGGTGTAAACATGATCGCTTCGTTTCCAACAGCTATATATCGAAAATGGACATCTGGCCAATAAACCATAATATGTTGTTCAATCCAACGCTTTGATGCACGGTAAGATCGTGCAATTGATTTAATCTCAGAATAGTGTACTCCAATTAGAAGTTCAATTCCTGAATGTCGAACTGCTTCTAATACTTTTACATCTGCGTAATAGAGTCTCATTTTATGAATACCATATGATTTGTACAGAGAAACTCCTTGTTCTGCTGGTCTTACCATGCCTATTGCATCATAACATAGACCAATTGAAGAATAATTGTGTGTACCTTCTCCTATTAGATTAAATCAATACTTAGAAAAAATATTATTAATTTATGTAATCAATCATGTAGCTACTATCAAATGATAAGGTTTTCTCATTTTTAGACGAAGATGAGAGACTTACATCTTATCTGACCGATGATTTTTATTTAATTGGCCAACCCCGTTAACATCCACATTCATTATGGACACGACTCGACATTGTGAGAGGATGCTAATATTAAATGATTAAAAATAAATGAAATTATTTTTGAGAAAGAAAAAGAAAATAAAGATTAGTGCAAATTGTAATTAAGACTAGTATGTAAAAATATTGATGAATTTTTTTTGAACATATGTGAGAGTAGTTCAAGGATTAGTAAATATACGAGATAATAACATTATCATGGTTGAGTATTGTTTTTATTATGTGTGAAACCAGTGAGGCCGAACATTCTGGTCATAAGTGAAACTTATGTTTTCTTTATAGACTTTATGATTGAATTGACCACATACAATACCTTCTGATAAGTATTATAGTTTCAAATAACTTTCGTTTCTAAATGATAGAGCAATGCTATATGTCATTATGATGCTGAGCACTCCTACGAATTGATAACATAGTGGCGTCGGACTATGCTTCTCACACGATTGAAAATCTATTGATTTTTTTTACTTTTCTATTTATCATGTGTGTGAATGTCTAACACCCCAAACACTGCCAATCAATTGTAATGAATACTATTGAGATACCAAAACACAGACATTAAAAGCTCTTCGGCTTAATTACCTTGTGAGGCCAGTCCGATTGCAAGATGAAGAAACAAAACAAAAATGGACATGTTGAACTTATAATTACTAGCCATCACAGTAATTTCCAATATGCAGGACAAAGAAAAGGTTTATTTAGAAAAGGAAAGAAGGAACACACATTTTATAGATAGAAAAGGAAATCTCAAGCAAAAACATATTACGTAGATAGTTTGTAAAGATAGCCAATCATTCCAAGCTAAATGACTGATTTCTTGGGATTAATTGGTCAATTACTCCTAAAGTGCTCTCTAATTTGTTTAGCTGTGATATATAAATTTACATGATCAGAATTTTAGCCAATTTTTTTAATATTGGACCGTGGAAAAATGTTCATGTTTGTCAGTTCCTTTCATTGTCAACCAATAATAATTATATTATGTAAAACCTTATTGGCCTTTGTTGAGGCCAAAAATAAAAATAGTAGAATAAGATTTTGCTTGTTTGAGAAATCATTGTTTTGTCACTCGGGAATATTATTGGATCTTCGAAGGGCGTTATTTGGAGTAATATACCATTTGAGAAATATATTTGGAAAAATATACATCTTTTCTAAAATTAAGAAATATATATCTATAGCCCACAATGTCTTATATTCTCAATAATCTCAACTATTATCTTTGTTTTGTTTATCTTCTCAATGTCCTATCAATCAAATAAAAGTTGTAACTAATGTTTTTTCAAAAAACTCGCGTTTGTTCTTTTTCACCATTTTTGTTTTTCTCTGTTTTTACTTCTTTTGTCTTTGGAAGACCCATTTTTCTTCTCCTTCTTCAAGACTCATTTTTCTTCTCCTTCTTCAATGACACCCATTTTTCATCGTCTACTCTTGAAAGTATTCTTTGCTTTATACAAAATTTAATTTCATAACTAACGATTTCAAAATTTCCAGGGGGTTTAGCTTGGAGATTTTACTAAAAGATAGTTGTTATTCATGTATTTGTGAGTTCTAGGAATTTAAATATATTTTGGATTAAATATTTTGTTGTATGGATGGTAGCAATGTAATCTCATACTTTTAATTATTTATTTTGTTGCATAGATTTAAGTTATGTGAGTAATACAGTGATCAGATGACTACTTGAAAGGTTCAAGTAGTTGTTTATGACTACTTGAATCCTTCAAATAGCCATTTTGATTCTGGCAATAAGTAATCTAGTGAACAAGTGACTACTTGAATGGTTCAAGTAGTTGTTTATGACTTCTTGAACCCCCAAGTAGTCATTTTGATTTTGACAATAAGTAATCTAGAATGAACAAGTGACTACTTGAATGGTTCAAGTAATTATTTTCTACTACGAGCCCTTCAAATAATCATTTTGATTCTAGCAGTAAGTAATCCAACGAGCAAATGATTACTTGAAGGATTCAAGTAGTTGATTGAACCCCTCAAGTTGTCATTTTAATTCTGGCAGTAATTCTGGAGGTATATTCTCAATAAATTTTTCAGATTTGATTTCAAATTTTGAACTTCTGTCTTGGTTAACAATCTTAACAAAAGAAGATGACTCAATAGATTTATTAATTTCTAAATTTTTTTTAATGATTCTTCAATATTATGAATGTTTGAAGATTCGTGAATTGTGGAAGATTTATTGGTGGATTCTTGGTAGTCAATCTTTAATTCTTTAAGTAGTTCATCAAGAATTTTTCATGCCTAATTTTAAATTCTGATCTACTGTCTTGTTTAATGACCTTAACAGTAGAAGATGATTCAACAGATTTATTTTTCAACTCTTGAAGCGTTTTATTAATCTGTTTATTAAGATGAACAATATTTAAAGTTGTTTTATCTGAAAGATTTATTAAATATTTTTCTTTCAGAGTTTCATTAGATTTAGATTCATGAAGATCATCAACCTTATTTCTCAATTTTGTCTAATTATTTTCTTATTGTAATTAGATTTTGATTGGTGTAATTAAATTGATCAACTAATTTTTTATTAGGTAACCTATGGTTATCTAATTCAGAGCTATTGTCTCTTAAAAAATTTAACATTTTAAGTAATTTTTCGTCAAGAGTTTTTTCATAATGAATTTGAAAGGGTTCAATGAATTATTTTTTTGATTGAGAATTTTTTATGATTAATTAGCATTTTCTCAGGTGGTGGATGATTGTCGGTCATTACATTGGGGTCTTCCTTGACCCATCTAGATGTAGAAATTACTTTAATATTTTTGTCATAAATATCCTTGATATAATCAAGGAAAAACATGTAAAATTTATATTTTCGCATGAATGTCTTCCATTCAACAAGTATGATTTTTCTTTGATCCATATTATATGAATCTCTTAACCTATTACGTCTATCTAGATTGGCTAGGTCATTATTGTGTTGATTTAGACTTTCCCAATCTGGTTTGTGTTCTGGATACAAATTTATAGAATGTTTTAATTCTTGTTCTAATTTTTGAATCCTAAAATCTTGATTATTAATAGATGATTTAGAAAAAGAACTCATAGGGATACTAGACTGGCTATACTCTTAAATTGGAGGATTAGAACTAGAAGTTTGAGAATTTGTGGCTATGCCTTTAGGTTTTAAATTTTTTAATTTTAAATTTTTTAATTCTCGTTCTATTTAGATTCTAAGATCTTGATCATTATTAATATATGATCTAAAAGAGGATTTGAAGCTAAAAAATTTATTAGAGATTCTGGGTATATTCCATAACCTATGATTTACTTGATCATTTGTAAAGTATTCAAAATAATCTTCTTGATCATCTGGAAGGTATTCAAAAAATTTATGATCTACTTAATCAATTGCTAATTTAAAATGTTCTTCAACCATTATGTCAGATATTGAAGACATTGTTGACCCAATGCGACCAGAAGAACTACTTCTAGATAATCTACTCATTGGTTAAAAATAACTAAATTATTCTTAAGATTGAAAATTTCATACTGTATTTTGATTATTAATCTATTGTGACTTTTACAACCTCCTACATGGCTCTGTTCTTCACCACTTTACCCCTAAAACCACCCACCCTTGGGATTTACGTCTCTAAGAGGTCTTATTGTGGTGCCTGAAACTAATCAAATAGAAGCTAATACGTCAGCCTCTATCAAAGCAGATTCACAAATTAGGTAAACAAATATTACAGAGAAATAATGAAGCATAAAAATAACCAGCCACTTCAGTGGAAAGTGAGATTAAATAAAAGCAATTATCCAGGTAAGCAATTGAGCAACAATAAAATTAATAACCAGCCATAACAGATGGTGAACAGATTAATTAAATAGATAAATTAAGTAAACAGTAAATCTCCCCACCAAGTTTGGCTCTGATACAAAGAGATGTGGAATTGAGTATAATGGAAGGAACTTTCTTCGTCATACCTGACAGATTTAAAAAAAGTCATAGACATATAGTGGAGTCCTTAACTAAAAGAATCGGCATCACTTTCAGAAAACATATGAAAATGATAAATGATTCAATAATAGAAGAGTCTTAGACTCAACAATTAGCCCCTAAGGCCCAAATCAAATATGGATCTTTTACTCCTAGCCAAGCTCAATCAACAATACTTAGGTCTATCGGCCCTGATTACCAATCAACTCTGGTAAAACAATTTGACCATTTCTCAAATACTCAATCATTTAATACTCAATCACTTGACCAACCAATCTCATATTTTCAAATAATAGACAGCGAAAATCTCTATCAAATTGAGCTTCAATTTTCTTATCTGAAGGATCCAACACAAATAGCCAAGTCCATTTCATTCCTAAATTCAGTTATGTCCCTGGACACAATACCAAAAATCTTAGTTTCTAGATAGATATTCTCTTAGAAACAGAATCCATAAAAATTAGCACAATAAAAAATTCTGAGGAAATAATCTTTTACCATTATTTCTCTATCCTCAGAATCATAACTATGGAGGATTGGAAAATCCATCCTCCAAGTTTCAAAATACTTTTAAATAAAAAAAATATAATTATTTTAACTATATTGATGCATGACACAAGATTTTCTTGCATCAAGATAGTGATATTTCTTATTTTTGGTTTTTAAATTTTGATAACAATTTCAAAATTGATTTTTCAAATTAATTCTTAAAATAATGGTCTATTCATGGTATTACCTTAGAATCTTTTCCAATCGATTTTCAACAAGCTTTTAATTTATTTCTGGAAATACATAAACCTTCACCAATTGAAGTTGATTTTTCTCAAATACTTTGTTTTTCAAATAAATACAAAATGCCTTGGATTTTGAAATAGAAATACTCGGTTGAAAATGAAATCCTCACTAGAAAATATTATGTTAAATGGTGGGATAAATTGAATACCCAAAAAATTATTGTATCCATCAACTATGAATTTGTGAGTGTCCATCTCAATATGAGACTAGCAAATCCTTTTATCCAAGCTTCATTAAAGATTAATGATCCCATTTACCTAGCTCCACAAATCAAACCATCCAGTCCAAGTTTATCCAAACCCAAGAACAAACCCTCATCAAAGGGTAAATCAAAGGCCATCAAGCCTAAATCCAAATTAGAGAAAGAATTTATCCAAAAAATGTTTCTCTTTCTAGAAGACAATAATGAATCAGATTCTGGATCATCTGTAGAGTCAAGACATCAAATTAAACCAAAAATCCAAAAAGATTAATCATCCGGAAATGTTACTCATCAGCAATTGAAGAACACATTCAATATATTGATCTCAGTGATAATGTACAAATTCGGATCAATCAGTGAATGAACAAAAGAATTTATGCTTGGCAAAATGCCAAAAAACCAAGAATTAATTGATGAATCATAATGACACATCAGCATAATGCAACAATCATGATGATCTTTAAGATAAGCAATTATTAATAGCATTAGTCATAATGACTTTTTCAGACAATAATCATGATCAACGAACAAGCCACAAAAGTCTAAGATAGCAATTAATCAAGGATCAACGATAGAAATTATCAAGGAATCCAATGCACTGCAATAGTCACAATGACATTTCAACAACATCAATCATGATAGATTATGAAGACACGAAGACCGAGATAACAATTATTAAGGGAATCTTTGTAATTTGTCATTTTCTGTAATAATTTTACTATTTGTCAAATAATTGGGCAACTATTTATGCTTTTTACTGTTACTAGTCAAAAGTAGACAAAAGTAGAAATGTGAAATATTTTTACTTTTGTAGAATAGAATAGTTCTGGTAAGTGATGAGTTCCTGATGAACTCCACTTTTCTTGGCTATAAATAGGTAGTTTTTTCCCATCTCTCCTAAAAACTTGTTTTCTACTCTAAACTATTTTAGAGCAAAACTTATTTTGAAAACAAAACTTTCTTTCTTTCATCTTTTGTAAATCTTTCTTCTTCTTTTTTCCTTTAACATTAAATAGTGAGCGGGAGCATTATTTATTTGTCGTCAATAAGCATTGTTTGTGTAAATTTTTAATCTACACCTTAATACAGTTTTACTATTTTTGTGTTCTATTCTTGCATCTTAATATCCCTTCTTAATTAAANTATATATATATATGTATAGGGTTCTGCTCTCAAAGCATGTCTATTGACATTTTAATATGATTTATATTTTTATTATAATTGTTCTTTTAAATTATTATTGAATAATTTATATAAATATATGAAAATTTCATATTCAATAATGAGACTATGATCTTGTATTAGTACAAAATGATTAAGATCATAGATAATGAATAAAAATGCTAGTAACATATTGAAGTATGAAATCTTTAAAGAATGGTTGCTAGTATGGTTCACTAAGCATTATGAATGCATGTGATCTAGATCCGGATCATTAATGTGGATAAACATCTTAGTGAATGTACTTTATATAATAAGATTATATATGACAGGACCGATGTGAATTAATATCCTTATTAACATACCGTTTATCACAAAGATCTAAAACACATCAATTTGATGATCATATATAGATCAGTCTGAATCCTGAGTAGTCATGAAGCCTTTTACATGTCTAATGGATCTTTTGATTCACTCGTTAATGTTTGTTTGTAAAACAGGCGAGTGACTTTGTTTTGGAAATTCAGTGATATGGATGGCTTGGAACATGATTTTACAAGATTTGGAATCCAAGCGTTCTTAACGGATCGTATATTGGTTCCCTTAAGTGTTAATTTAGGAACTGAATGGTTATTGAGCTCAAATTTATAATAGAATTATAAATTAGCCATTCCCTAGTGAATTAATGGTACTTACAGATCAAAAGTTAATTATAAGGGTAAAATGATAATTTTTACCAGCTCTAATTTACGAACCAATAATTAGATGACAGAATTGCGTGAAATGATTATATCAATGGATTACACGAGAATACTCTCTAGGATACATTCTATAATCTTTAAAACTGTAATTCCATATTTATAGTGGAGTAATGATGGAATTAATAAATAAGATTATTTAATTAAAGAGTTTAATTAATAATATAATTTATTAGAGCTTAGGATTATAGGTTCATGATTCTCAAGGCACCTCTATACTATGCAGTCTAGGGTGTGAATATTTCAAAACATAAGAAAATGACTGACTTGCAAAAATAATTTTTATTTTGGGGCAAGTACGTAATTATGAGATAATTATGTGTGATTAATTAATTGAATTATTTATATATAAATTTAACAAATTACATATATATAAATAATTATATCGATTAATTTTTTAATTATCGATAAGTGATACAATAATGTAACGCCACAATCCCCGAGGGTTAAATATACGTGTAATTTCACAATTTTGAAATCTCCAATTCGGAAACAAACCCTAATTATGAGAAAATTCTCAAATTGAAAATTCTTAATTTACCTATGATGGAAAAACCCTGACCTTAAATAGCGGAAGCATTAAACTTATCCATGATCGGTATTTTTAATCAATAAATAGTGGAAGCGATAAAGTGTCTTAAATGCATAATTAATAAAACCTCGAAAAACTGAATTAAATTCTGAAATAAAATCAAAACTTGAAATCCATAATTCATGAAACTTTCACTCATCATAATTTACAAAAAATCATAACGTAAAATAAACTACTTAAATAACCAAGTTTAACAGAAAACATTTTCCTAAGTTTTAAATCAAATCATAAACTAAAAACATAAATTCGTCTGATCTAACTAGTTATGGTAGTATCCCCCTTATGCTGCTCGTCATCACCAGCTGCATCATAAATAACTGTGGGGGAATGTGTATTTTAAAATTCTCAGTAAGCAAACTCACATAATAACATGCATCCACATGTCATAAATGCAATTATGACATAACATAACTGAACTTGACATATAACATAAATGAAATAAAGTAAAGTACTTGATCATGACATGGCTTAACATAGCACGCAGATAACACATGTCTCAAACAGAATCATTTAACAATCTTAATCATATCTTGTCTTAGCATATCCCCTAGTTAACAATCTAATAAGAACTGGTCACATGTTAACTGAAACACATCATGACGAATTGGGCGACAAAATAGATGGCACACGTCGGACGATGAAACATATGACACACATTGGGTGATAGAACAGATGGCACTTATAGGTGACGAAAAACATGAACAGATGGCACCTCATGAATGACAGAAAACATTTACAGATGACACCAAATGTATGACCAAAACAAGAACAGATGACACCCTATGTGTACTAAAGCATGAACAGATGACACCTCATTCTTTTAACATAACAAAACATAAACAGTTCTGATTTCTTGTTAACTAAGGGTCGTGCTTAAGTTCATATCTTGCTTAATTACCACTTGAATGAATTAACCTCATAACTTGCAGAAACTAACGTAGGATAATAGTTAATCATATAATGCATACTGATATATGTAACATAATCAAACATGATAACATACTACCGTAAAATCAGTCATACCCAAATATTTATCTCATGATAATCAAATTAATAATTGAATAATAATCAATTACCAAAGTGTTAACGAAATATAATAATTATCAAAAAAATGGTTAAACAGATAATAAATACATGATACAATTATAATATCAGAGTCACATCATTATATAAGTCAATTTACACAAACATATATATAAACATAATATGCTTATAAACAATTAAAGCTGATGAGAATAACACATATTACATTTATCACACGTAGGTCACATTACAATGTAAATTCACTTACACAAAGCATATATATTTATCACACATGGGTCACATTACGATATAAATTCACTTACACAAAGCATATACATTTATAACAACAGGAGTCACACCATCATATAAGCCCACTTACCTAAAGCAGAAGAATGAACTAAACAATTAATGACCTGAAATCCAAAAAATAAATAATCACTAAATTATTTTGAAATAATTCAATACAAACACATTTTAAATATCATAAAAAGAAAATAGAGATTAATTAAAACAATGCAAAGGGGTCTGAGCGAGATCAGAAAACAATATATCGGGTCCAGAAGTCAAATGATAAAGCTTTGGTGGGTAACGGTTCAGAGCGGGTCGGATCGGTTTTATCTGATGGATTGGTTCAGCCCGGCCGGCTAAACTGAATCGGTCTGGGTTAGGCTGGACCGGTTTAGGCCGGTATGTGTTGACTGAACTGGTTCAGTCAAAACATACTAGGTCACAAGACCCAGTTTCAGTCAAAACAAAGGGTGAGAGAAAGAAAGAGAAAAGAGGGAAGTGGAAAGACTGAGAGAGAGCAACCATTAAGAAAGAAAATTAGAGAAAGAGATGGAAAACGAAATAGAGGAGGAAGAAATGGAGATGAAGATGAATGAGAGAGAGACTGAAAGAACAGAGGCACGAATTATATAGAGAGAAACAAAGGTGGACGAGAGAAAAACAAAGAGAGAGAAAAGGAAAACAAACTAAATAGAAATAGATAAAGGAGAGAACTTACCGAGATGCTTCAGTGGCAAACACAAAGAAGGATGAAGATGAAGAAGAAGTGAGGGCACGATGAAGGCTCCCGAACGGAAACGGGAAGGAAGTAATTTACTGAAATTGGAGAAACTTTTCAGAATTGGCAAAAACAATTTTGAAATAGAAAATCTAGGTCAAGAGAGGGAGTAACAAAAAAAAATGGAGAAAGAATAAGGAAAAAGACGAAGAATAAGATTTACCTAAATTCGACAATGGACCAATGAACAACAAATTGAAGAAGAAGAAAAACAAAGGAGGGGCTTCGCAGAAAGAGAGGCTGCGTGAGAGAGATGATCAGGGAGAGATGCAGATTTGGAATATATATATATATATATATATTATGTTAGGGCTAGCTTAGTGTGTATATGCATATAGGTGTGAGTGGGTTTCAATTGGAGGGGTGAGATTGCCGAAACAATGATAAACTAGGATTAGGGTAATACTAGGGTATACATAGCATAGCATGGTGTGAATGAGTTTAAAAATTATATACTAAAACACTTCTAAAATTTAAAAAAAAAATCAAACTTTGAATAAATCTTATCTAATTAAAAAATAATTTTTTTAAAAAATACAAATAATTCATCTTTAAAATCAAATTAAATTACATTATTTTTTAAATCAATTACGAAAATGCCCATTTACGAAAGGTCGGGATATTACAGTAATATCTAATTTGTGATATAGATAATTATAGATTATTATTAGATAATAATTTGAATCAACTAAATCTGTTATTTGTGAACTAACAAATAAGTTAGTTGATAGGAATAATCAAATATATTAATTTTGAATTAACTGATATCTAGATATTTATATGATTAAACTAAATATTTAATTCACAATAGTTTTCACGTGCCAATCACTGATAGAGAATCAGAGATTGACATGAACTATTGTAGTGTCACGTGGCATTACAGTAGTGGGCGTGTAATATTACAGTGCCGTGTGGATCACGACAACTACAATGCCATGTGGCACTACAATTGACAGCGGGTCTCATTGTAATAGTAATTTTGAAATTAAATATTATTTTTAGTTTATCCCTAAAAATATGATATGCGATTATCTAAAAAATATATAATTATTATTCCATTGGTATCAGTGTTGAGAGAGAGTGAAGAACAAAATTGCTATCAGGGTGAATTTTCTCTATGATTAAAAAGTTAATAAAAAAGCTCTGTAGAATAATTATCGTATTCTCTTAGAGGATTGTCTCACTAAATTAATTCTTCTCATTAAATCTGTAGGTCTCATGTGTTGAGTACAACTAGAGACAGAAAAAGTATCTTTGAATTATTCTACGTTCCCACACACGTCCTAGTGCTTTGAGGATTGGCTTGAAAATTCTTGGTGTGGATCTCGAAATCTGTTGTTGGTGGGAACTAAGGATCGTTGGTTTGCGCGTATGCTTGATATAGCTCATAAGAGGTATATGATTTTTATGTACGTATGTCTTAGATTTAATATATAAATATATAATGGATCATGATTAAAAAAATAGTTTTTCAATAAAAAAATTTATTTTGAAAACCGTTGTGTTGCACTTGTTTTTATTTTATCAAAAAACATACGATTCGTTTTTAATAATTTTTTTCAAAGCCGCCATGCCTCCGATGTGCTTGCTCCACGTTTTCCAACAATTGATACTAGAGCAGTCATTATACATTTATGTATTAAATATTGTGTGGGGTTTCTTGCATTATTCATAATATATTTTATATGTATGAATGAATGATGGTTTTGTTTATAAATGTATGGTTAAATAATGAATCATTAATTGTATGTTGATTATTGAGTTAGGTTTTGTTTTTTAGTTTTCCTTAGATCTTGTGTAAGTCATTTTAGTGCGTAGAAATTTTTGTAATTTTATTTTGAATATTATATTATAATTTTTACGATCGCGAGAAGACGAAGAACGTACGAGACGAACGAGGAGGAAAAGGTAAAAACAGGAATTCCTGGGCAACTCTGGTGCCGGCATCGAAAATAGGATTTCCAGCGCTGGCACCGCCAGACTACTGGCGGCGGTAACGCCACTGAAAATTTTGGTTGCGGCGTCAGTGGCCGGCGGTCAGCAGGATGCAGCGGTGGATATCCGATGGTAGTGATGGGTGGCGATGGAAGAGCCTATCGTTGGTGGCAACTATTGTCACCTCTAGGGAAGTTTCACAGAAACTCTAATACCAACTTATCCTATCGGTGTAGAGTTTTATAATAATACTAACTTTATCTATTATCTTTTAAATTTTAAAATTAATGTAACTTTAAAATTAATTTTTAATTTTTAATTTTATGAAAAATAAATATTAATTAATTGATTGAGTTTGACCCAAGTTTGACCAAGTCAATATATTATTTATTGACTAAGTCAAATTCAATAATTTTAATAGATAATTATAGAGATAATTTTTAATTAAGAAAAAAATAGTTTTTCCTAATTAAAAGGGTTTTGTTCGAAACTTGAAGATTATGAAGATAGACATCAGGTGGAGAAGGAGATATTGTGGAAATATGTAATCTTGAAGTCCTCTTTGTAGTTTTTTATTTCTTTATTTCAATGGTTGTAATTTAGAAATACCCAATTGTCACTCGGTCAATAATTATTTTATTTTATTTGTTAAATAAATGTTTATTGATATGATTGATAACATGGTCATACATTAGTCGAACATATACCATATATGAAACCCCACACAGTTTTATTGAATTACGCATCTCATATGTAGAAACATGATTTATTAGGATTGTCCTAATATGCTTATATGAATTATTTTGAGAAATCAATTGGATGTAAACTGTTATGTTTTAATTAGTTAAAATTTGGTAATCACCTCACTCTAAAGGATATAGTAACATTTAGAATAACCAATTTTAGTAAAAGAGTATTAATAAAGTTTGATTAATAATTAATTAGTTAATCTAGGTTCACCTAATTATGACTTAGGCTCTTTAAGTGGTTAACTGAACTTAAACCAATGAGATTGGATTAACTATTAATTTAACATCCACAGAGTTATTCTTTTAACTAGTAATTAATTTGAAATTAATTGATTAATTAAAATAGAAACACATTATCTTAAAATAGTGGGTGAGAGAAGGTTGACATGTCAATGTAACCTATTGTCTCCATTATCAGTACAACATCGTGAGGTATGTTGAGGGCCTCGAGATGACTTTGTTTTCATCCCACTAAGAAAGGTTTCGAACTATATCAATACCAAGGTTGGACTTTTTAAGAAGATAGGACTAAGTGACTGACCCTAAGGCAGCATATTCTAAATCAAGTCATACAATCTGCAATAATGGATTACACTCACAAACTCACAAATAAGTTTTCATGTGGATAATTGTGACTTGACCGAATAAGCGATACCTTATTGTCAAAAAAGAAAAAATATGAGATATTTTAAGTTTTAATTAATAAGGATGAGAATGTATCATAGACAGTTTAAGGTTAATCTGACCAACCCTAAGGCGGCACATTAATTGTTAGGTTATCTTATTGTAGATTAATAAATGATAAATTTATGTGTTTAATATGTTGCATTCATGCATCACATTTACTTTCTAAATTCTAGATATTTATTTCAATTATATTAAATTATGTATATTTTATTTTTCAGTTATTATTAGGTCTACCATGGGCAATCCTATGACAGCTTTACTTGCACTTGAGAATAACGGTGATATTTCCATAAGATGAAAATCAAACTCGAACATGTTGCATGAATTTATTCTTGTTGAAGAAAGACCTGAAAGCCCTGGAATCACTACTTGGATTATTGGCACAGGGGCTACCATTGGGAAAGAGATAAATGTTACCGAGCAAAACTCTTCTCCTTCTGTTGCTAGTAGTAACAAAAGGAAGAAGAAGAATGGTAATGAAAAAAGCAAGAATATAATAAAAAGAAGACCAAAAGGTTAGCTAGTGGAGAGAAGAACAATATTGAAAACGAGCTGCCAGGAAAATGTTTCCATTATAGGACTGAAGGTCAATGAAAGAGAAATTGTAACAAGATCTCTCCGAGTTAAAATAGAAAGGTAAATATGATTTACTTGTACTAGAAGCTTGTTTTAGTGGAATATGATTTGTCATCCTGGATACTGAATTTAGGAGCCACTAACCAAGTATGTTTTTATTTACAGATGATTGATTCATTAAGGGAGCTGGCTGATGGCGAGGTCATTATGAGAGTTAGCAGCGGTGCGCTTATGTCAGTAAAAGTATTGGGGACAATCCGCCTTAATTTTGAAAATAATTATTATTTTTGAACGATGTTTATTATATTCCTAGATTTTTGAAAATTTTGATTTCTCTTTCGCTACTACATGAATTTTTTTTTGAAGTTTCTTTAATTGATAATGTGTTTATTATTTCTAAGAATTGATTCAATATTTGTCATGTGAAAGTATCGAACGGAGTGTATATACTTAAACCGACTGAATGCGCATTAAATAATTCTAAATTATTTGAAGTAGCAAACCTAAACGTAACAAATGACAAAAAGTTTCTCACGATGATGATAACACATATATTTGGCATCTTAGGTTGGAACATATTAATCTAGATATGTTAAACATATTAACAAAACATGGTGCTTTGAGAGAACTAAAAGTTGGAACTCTTCATGTTTGTGAATCCTTTTTAGAGTATAAAATGATGAAGAGACCTTTCACTAGAAATGCCAAAGAGCCAATGAACCACTTGAGCTAGTGCATAGTGATGCATGTGGACCGACCAATGTACAAGCTAGATGTGAGTATGTGTATTTTTTCACTTTTATTGATGATTACCCATAATATGGTTATATTTACCTAATGCATAGCAAGTCTGAAATTTTTATGAAGTTTAAAGACTTCAAAGCTGAAAAGCAATTAGGTAAATCATTGAAAACTCCTCGATCAGATCGAGGTGGTGAGTATGGAATCTTATCCCAACTCACAGCACCTGGAACGCCACAGCAAAATGGTGTTTCAAAAACGAGAAACCGAACATTATCAGATATGGTTAGGTCGATGTTAAGCTACTCATGACTATCACTTATATTTTTTGGATATGCATTACACACGGAAACATACATTAAAATGTAGTGCCTTTTAAGTCTGTAAGCAAGACACTATTAGAGTTATGGAATAGCTCCAAACCCAGTTAACATCATTTCTGTATATGCGGGTATCCAACTCACGTTCTTAGACCCAAGACTGAAAAGTTAGACCTAATGTCTAAATTATGCATATTCGTTGGTTATGCTCCAGATTCTAGATTTGTGTACTTTTATAGTCACAAGGATCAAAAGGAGTTTGTGTCGACAAATGAAACATTCCCTGAACACAATTATATGCAAAACTACAAACATCGAAGCAAAGTAGTTCTCGAAGAATTAGCGTTTGATGAGATCAGTCCCCCTTCATTATCAACTGATAAACAACAACCTACATAAATCACAGTTCCTGTTAAAGAAACCCCGGTGCAATGTCGTAGTGGGAGGGTTGTAAGACAACATATTGCTATGAACTAGAGGCACATGTCCTAGTGTTTGACACTGATAATGACGATATATTATCTTATGAAGAAGCTATGGATGATCCAAAAAATGAGAAATGGCAAGATGTCATGAACCGGGAAATGGAATCAATGTGTTTCAATTTCGTCTGTGAACTTGTAGATCCACCTGAAGATGTCAAGACCATTGGATGTGAATGGATCTTCATGAAGAAAAGATGTGTAGATGGATAAGTATAGATTTTCAAGGTATGGTTGGTAGCCAAAGGCTATACACAAAGGGAGAGAGTCGATTATGAAGAGATATTCTCCCATGTTGCCATGTTAAAATCCATTCGCATTTTTATGTCCATTGCCACTAGTTTGGACTATGAAATATGGCAAATGTTGACAAAATGAAATATGTCTTCAAGCAAAATGTTGAAGAAGCTTATATTTATAAATACATCAAAGACAAGGTAGTTGTTTTTTTAGTTCTTTATGTTGACGATATTCTACTCATTGGGAATGATATAGAAACTTTATCAAATGTAAATAAGTGGTTGGCTGAGAAACTCCTAATAAAAGATTTGGGAGAGTCGTGTTATGTTCTAGGCATCCAAATCCTAAGGGATAGAAAGAACAAGCTCTAGGCACTTTCTCATGCATCTTATATTGATAAGATGCTGAAGAGATTTTTTATAGAGAATTCTAAGAAAGGTCAAATATCGACTAGACATGGAATTATCATCTCCAAGAAGCAATGTCCTAAGACATCTCAAGAGGAAGAGCATATGAGAAAGGTTCATTATGCTTCAGCTATTGGTAGTCTCATGTATGTCATGTTGTGTACAAGACTAGACATCTGTCATGTAGTGAGAATTATCAGTCATTATCAATCGAATCCAGGTTTAGAATATTGGATTGTAGTAAAGCACATTCTCGAGTATCTTAGGAGAACAAGAAACCATATGCTTGTTTATTTAGGTGGAGAGATGAACCCCACTTGATATTCTGATTCTGATTTTCAATCAGATAAAGATAGTTGAAAGTCAACGTCTGAATCAGTATTCACCCTAGGTGGAGTTGTAGTATGGAGAAGTATCAAATAATCCAGCATTACAGATTCCACTATGGAAGCCGAATATATAGCGGCTTGTGAAGCTGCGAAAGAAGCGGTATGTCTCAGAAAGTTCTATATTGATCTGGAAGTAGTTCGAGATATGGATAAGCTACTGATCCTATAATGAGACAACAGTGGGGCAATAGCTAATTCTAAAGAACCAATGAATCACAAGAGGGGCAAGCACATCAAGAGGAATATCATATTGTAAGAGAAATCATGCATCGAGGGGATGCCACTGTTATGAAAGATAACATCATATCAGAACCTGGCTGATCATTTTACCAAGACACTTCCTGCATAGTCATTTGAAGGTCATGTGCGTAACATGGGGTTGAGAGATATACCACATTTACTTTAGGGGAAGTGAGAGATTATTGTGGGTTATGCCCTTAAAGCATGTGTATTGACATTTTAATATGAAACTTAATGGAATTACATTTTTCTTAAAATTATTCTTTTAAATTATTGTTGAATAATTTATATAAATATCTGAAAATTCCATATTCATTAATGAGACTATTATCATGTATTAGTATGAGATGATTATGATTATAGATAATGAATAAAAATGTCAGCAACATATTAAAGTATGAAATCTTTAATGAATTGTTCCTAGTATGGTTCACTAAGCATTATGAATGCATGTGATCTAGAGCCAGATCTTTGACGTAGATAGACATCTTAGTGAATGTACTTTATATAATAAGATTATATATGACATGACCGATGTGAATTAATATCTTTATTAACATATCATTTAGCATAAAGATTTAATACACATCAATCTAATGATCATATGTAGATTAATCTAAATCCTGCATACTCATGAACTCCTATACATGTCTACTAGATTTTTTGATTCACTCGTTAAGGCTTGTTTGTAAAACAGGCTAGTGATTTTTATTTTGGAGATTCAGTGATATGGATGGTTGAGAACATGATCTTAAAAGATTTAGAATCCAAGCTTTCCTAACGGATCGTTTGTTCCCTTAAGTGTTAATTTTGGAACTGAATGATTATTGAGCTCAAATTTATAATAGATTATAACTTAGTCATTCACTAGTAAATTAATGGTATTTAAGGATCAAGAGGTAATTAGAAGGGTAAAATGATAATTTTGACCAACTCTAATTTACGAATCAATAATTGGAGGACAGAACTACGTGAAATGATTATATCAATGGACTACACGAGAAAACTCTATAAATATATTCTATAATCTCTAAGAGTACAATTTCATATTTATAGTGACTAAAAATGGAATTAATAAATATGATTATTTAATTAAAGAGTTTAATTAATAATCTGATTTATTGGAGCTTAGAACTATAGGTCCATGGTCCTTAAGTCACCTCTTTATTAGGCAGTCTGGGGTGTGAATATTTCAGGATATGAGAAAATGATTGACTTGCAAAAGAAATTTTTATTTTGGGACAAGTGCGTAATTATGAGATAATTATGTGTGATTAATTAATTAATTGAATTATTTATATATATAAATTTCAGAAATTACACACACACACACACATATATATATTTATATCGATTAATTTTCTAATTATCGATTAGTGAGACATAATATCTAATTTGTGAAATTAGATAATTATAAATTATTATTAGATAATAATTTGAATAAAATAAAATCTGTTATTTGTGAACTAACAGATAAGTCAGTTGATAGGGATAATCAAATATGTTAATTTTGAATTAACTGATATCTAGATATTTATCTGATTAAAATAAATATTTAATTCACAGTAATTGCCACATGTCAATCATTGATTGAGAATCATAGATTGACATGAACTACTATAGTGCCACGTGACACTACAGTAGTGGGCGTGTAATATTGTAGTGTCACATGACACTACAGTAGTGCCGTGACACACAATGTCGTGAGGCACTGTGATGGATCACGGATGGCACTGCAGTTTTGCACAAATTGCAGTGGAGTCCCAATGCAACGATAATTTTGAAATTAAATATTATTTTCAGTTTATCCCTAAACATATGATATATCATTATTTAGGAAATATATAATATTATTCCATTGGCCACAGTGTTGAGAGAGAGTGAAGAAAACAATTACTATCAGGGTGAAGCTTCTTTGTGATTAAAAAGTTAATCAAAAAACTGTATGAGAATAATCATCGTATTCTCTCAAATGATTGTCTCACTAAATTAATCATTCTCAGTAAATCTCTAGATCTCATTTGTTGAGTACATCTAGAGACAGAAAAACTATTTTTGAATTATTCTAAGTACCCATACACGTCCTAGTGCGTTTGAGGATTGGCTTGAAAGATCTTTGATGTGGATTTCGAAGTATGTTGTTCGTGGGAATGAAGGATTGTTGGTTTGTCAGAACGCTTGATATAGACTATAAAAGGTATATGATTCATACCCATGTATTTCCTAGTTTTAATATATAATGATCCTGATTGGAAAGAGTTTTTCAATAAAAGTTTTTATTTTGGAAACTATTGTGTCGCCGTTGTTTTCATTTTATCACAAAACATACAATGCGTTTTTAATAAGTTTTTTAAAAGCCACCACGCATGCGCCACGTTTTTCAACAATATATACAATATTATATATACATATACATTTAATACAATATTATATATTCATATACTTTTAATACAATATTATATATATATATATATATATATATATATATATAGCACAAGAATCTAAGATAGCAATTCTCAATTAATGGCAACAATGACTTTTCAAGACGCAAAGTGACTGAAATTATATCCTTCTTCAATGTGATGCTTAATTGTATTAGGAGAAAGTAATTGGCAAGTTTCATGTTCTTTCCTAAGAGAATATATTTTATTTCCACATGATGTTGAGGCCTGAAGAAAACAACAAATCATGTTGATTTATAAATTTCTTTACTAAAAATTTCGGGTATATTCCATACCCTATGATTTGCATGATCATCTGCTAAATATTCAAAATGTTCTTCATTGTATGGAGTTGTATCCATTGTAGACCTACTATTACAAGACGAATGAATTTTAAATAACCTACTCATTGCTCAACATAACTAAATTATTTTTACGATTAAAAATTTCATCATGTATTTTGATTATCAAACCTGCTATGACTTCTACAATCTCCTAAGAAGTTCTCAACTCTTCTCTCATTTGGATCTACAACTATCCTACTCTCAAGATTTATGTATCTAAGAGGTCTTATTGGGATGCCTGAAGTAAAACTATTGGAAACTAATACGTCAGATTCATAAATTAGAAGATCAAATATTACACAGAAATAATCAAGTATAAAAATAACTAGCTACTTGGGCGGAAAGTCAGATTAAATAAAAATAATTAAGCAAATAAGCAAGTAAATAACGATGGCAACAATAACTAACCACTTGGACGATGAAGAACAATAATTATGCAGAGTAATTAAGAATAGTAAATACCCTGCTAAGTTTAGCTTTGATACAAAAAATGCAGAATTATGTAATTAGTTCTCCGGTTCACTAATTAATGTTGAGAAGAAAGAAGAAAATATTACAAAAGAAGAGGAAGAAGAATGATTTGTTTTCAAACAAGTTTTTTCTCCCGTTCACTAATTAAGTAGGTATTAAACAGTAAAATACCCTACCATGTTTGGTTTTGATATCAAAATGAGTAGAATTGCGTATTAATTTAAAGACAGAGTATATAGAAGCAAGAATTCAATTTTTTATTGGAGGAAAATAAAACTTACAAATATTCAAATTGTTTTACAACAATTAATTGTGCTATCATTCACTAATTAACATTGAGGAAGAAGAAGAAAGATTACAAAAGAGGAGGAAGAATAATGTTTTGTTTTCAACCCAAGTTTTTTCTCTCAAAATTATTAAGAGTGGAAAAAACAAGTTTTGAAGAACTAATGGGAAATGGCTGCCTATTTATAGGCAAGGTAATTGATGGGTTCCTAGGAAAGTGGAGTTCACTTGGAACTCATCACTTACCTGCACTATTATTTTCTACAAAAATAAAAATATTTTACATTTCTACTTTTGACTAATTAAAATAAAAAGATAAATAGTTACCTAATTTTTGACAACTAGTACAATAATTGCAGAAAAGGATAAATTACAAAGATTCCTTGATAATTGTAATATTGGACTTTGTGTCTTCATTATTGCTTTGTTCTTGAAAAGTCATTGTTGTCATTCCTTGACAATTACTATCTTGGATTCTTGTACTTTGATTATTGATTGTTGGAGAAGTCATTATTACCAAAGTTGAAAATCACCATAGCTGTTGCATTATGTTGGAGAGCCATCATGACATTTGAACTTACTATTTCAAATTTTTTGATTTCTTGTTATTCCACCAATGGCATTTTGCCAAAATAATTTTTATTTATTTAATCATCATCACTTAGAATAACATCATCAAATAGATCTTGAGAGTCTCGAAATGCATAATAGGCCCATTGTAGTAGGACGCGACCCCTTAGTTTATTTTTATCCTTCAATTGCTAAGCGGAAGCCTTTGATGATTGGGCTCTTTGGATATTTGGATTAATTTGGTGGCTTGACTCTACAGATGATTTAAAATCAGAATTGCTATTGTCTTCTAAGAGGAGAAGCATTTTTTAGATTAATTCTTACTTCAATTTGGATTTAGGCTTTGTAGCCTTTGATTTTTCCTTTGAAGAGGGTTTGAATTCAGGTTTGAATTCTTTGGATGAGTTTGAATTGGATTATTTGGTTTGTAGATTTGTGTTAGTAGGCTCATTAATTTTTAATAAAGCCTGGGTAATAGGATTTGTCATCGTTAATTGAGGGTGGATATTTGTAAATTCATGGTTAATTGAGGCAATGATTTTTTAGGTATTGAATTTATCCCACCATTTAACATAATATCGTCTGGTGATGATTCTTATCTTCAACTGAGTATTTTCATTTTAAGATACAAGGTATTTTGTATTTATTTGAAAAGTAGAGTAATTGAGGAAAAGAAGCATCAATTGATGATAGTTTGTATATTTTCATAAACAAGTTAAAACCTTGTTGAAAATCAATTGTAAATAATTCTAAAACAGTGCCATGAATGGACCACCATCCTAAGAACTAATTCGGAAAACTAATTTTGAAATTCTTATCAAAATTTAAAAATCACGAGTGGAAAAAATCAATATTTTGATGCAGGAAAATCATGTGTCAAGCATCAATATAGTCAAAATAATTATATTATTTTTTGTTTAAAAAAATTTGAGAGCTGAAGGATGGGCTTTCCATTATTCCATGGTTATAATTTTGAAAATGTAGAAGGAATGATAAATGATCATTTTTCAGAATTTTTTATTGTGCTAATATTAATGGACTTTGTTTTTTTAGAGAACATCTATGTAGAAACTGAGATTTTTGTCCTTGTAGCCAGAGACAAAGTGAAAATTTGGAAGGAAATGAGCGTTTGCTATTTCAACAAATAAGGACTCGATATGAAAGAGATTTTTATCGAGGATTTTTTGAAATAAGAGGATGATTTTCTATATTTTGTAATTGATTGATTGACTAATTGTGTATTAAAAAGTTGAGTAATTGAGAATGTGTCAAATTGGTTGACCGTGACTAATTGGTAGTTCGGTCTGATGGACCCAAGTACTATTGATTGGGCTTGTCTCGGAGTAGAAGGCTTCTATTTAATTTGGGTCTTAAGGGCCAATTGTGGAGTCGAAAACTCCTCTTTGATTCCAGCTTTTAAGGCCTGGAGCCTAAACTCTATTTTGGCGACCCTACAAGAATTCACGAGTAAGGAAGTCAGAAAGCGAGTTATTAATGTCCTGAATAAATTCAATATCAAAGTAAAAAATGATAAGGATAGATTGCCATCTAGCAAAAATTTGTTTGGAGTCCAAGTCCCAGACGTGAATCTGACAATTTGTTTAGGTGATTTTGGAGAGAATTTTTGTAATAAGATACTTCCATATCCAAGATCAGAGGCATCGATTTGGACAATTTTAAAGGAATGACTGGTAGGGATGCCAAGACAAGAAAGTGTCTTAACATGAACTTTAATTTTTTTAATTAAATTGGTGAGGACAGATGTCCAAGGAGGAGGATTTTTCTTAAACCTTTTCAAAAAGAGGCTTGCAATCAATTCTTAAATTATTATAAAAATCAAATATGTAATTTAAGGATCCTAGAAATCTTTGCAATTAGGTTTTGTCAAGGATTTCATCAGGAAATTAATCAGCAAATTGTATGACTCGATCAAATGGTTTAATAATGGAATGATAGATTTTAAATCCTAGAAATCTAATATTTGATTGAAACAATTTGATTTTACTTGCAGATAACTAAATCATTTTGCTATATTATCTTAGCAAATAATTCAAGGTGTTTCCAATGTTGTTATATTGATCTAGAAAAAATGAGAATATCGTCAATATAAACAATTGAGAAATCAGTAAATTGATTAAAGATTTCATTTATTATATTCTGGAATTCACTTGAAGCATTTTTAAGACAAAAAAGAATTACTCTTCCATTCATAATGGCCAAATGGATTTACAAATACAGTTTGTATTTATCATTTTCATTTATCTGGATTTGCCAGAATCCAGATTTCATATCAAACTTAGAGAGTACAATAATATCTCCAAGTTTGTTGATTAAGTCTCTTTTATTTAGTATAAGATATTTTGTCCATTCTAAAATATTGTTAAAGGCTTGTAATTAATTACTAACCAATAAACTTCTCGTTCAATTTCACTAGCCATTTGGACATAAAAGGTCGAGCAAAACCAATGAGCTTTACTCATTCTAATAATATTTTTATTGAGAAGTTTTGTAATTTCATTCTTACAGAACTCAAGCATCTAAGAATTCATTTGAATTGGTCGTGGCTTGGTAGAGATATTCTTTTCATCAAATCCCTTAAGGTAAGGTAGACTGATAGTATGTTGTTTCCTAACAAAGCATTAGAAATGTTAGCACAAAATTTTTTACAAATTTTTTATTCAAAAGTTTTAATTTGTTTTTGAAGAGCAGGATTTTGAAGTTGTTCTTTAATTCTCTTGAATTTTATTTCATCTTGTAGAAAACATAATTGTTTTTATTTACAAGAAATTAAATTCACAGTTTTATAAACAGAATTTTGTTTTAAAATTTTCAATCTCGCATTGTAAGAAAGAGAAAGAAATTTGAATTTGACAGATCTATACACGAGATAAGTAATTATCCTATCATACTCTGTTGTGAAAGGATATAATAACAAAATAAATGGTAAATCTAAAATAATTTTGTATGTCATATTTTTACTAAGATAAATTATGTTTTAAAACATACATCGTCTTAATAAATATGAACATTAGGGATTTCATAATTGAAGTACTTTTGTCTTCTTGAAGTACTTGGAAGGAACGAATCATTTCTACATATAATTCAAATCAACTCCTGCATCAATAAGAACCATTGAAATGAAATCAAAATATTATATTATTATTCTGACTATTATGTGTTATTTTTTAATTTTTATGTGATTAATTATTTAAAGGAAGTTATCATTATCTTGAATGTTGACAGCAAGTTCTCCAACCTCATCATCAGAAATTGAGAATTTATTAGGTTCTCCTAGTTCACTTGATTTATGATTTTTAATTAAATTATCTATTTTTAAAAGATTTAATTCTTTTGTTATTTCTGTGTTTGAGTCTTTTAATATTTTTATTTTATTTTTAATATTTTTTATTCCTTTTTGAAGTTCTTGAAGAGTAGCTTTTTTTTCCATTAATTTGTTAAATTTTTTAAGGGTTTGTGGAAGTCTTGCAATATTATTATTAGACTTAATATTTTCTTTCTATTAAATTATCTTCATAAATTTTTCAATGTATTCTTGTTTTAATTTAGAATTTAGAATTTTACTAATTAAATCTAACAAACGATTTCCTTGTACTTCATTTTATTTAAAATATTGACAATTTTCTGACAACAACTATCCATGCACCTAATAGAGATGTTAGGAGAATCACTGTCAGAACTTGAAGAGCTTAATTCATCAAATTCAGAATATTCAAATTCTTCTAAATCTTCATTACTACTTTCATAGCAATCTATTGATTCTATAAATCTAAGCAATTCTCGTTTTTCTTCGTCAGAGATTTTAATTGACTGATTTTATTTTTTACTTGACAAGTGTTAGAAAAATGACCATTTTGGTCACATTTAAAACATTTAATTTACTTTTATCAACCTTTTTTTTAATTTTCTTCTTAAATAATTTTTATCCTTAAATAAGTATTTGTCAAAATTTTTATGAATTTTTTTCCTATAAGGTTTGTAATAGCAGGTAATCCATATTACTCACAGAAATTATTTTCATATTCTTTTGGGAAGGAGCAATAACATGTAATTCATATTACTCACAGAAATTGTCTAATTCGTATTTGGTAGTTTTCTTTTCCTTTTTAATTTTTTTATTTATTTTTATGTCTATACACATTCTTAGACATTCTTTTTATATTGTAGTGATAATTGTACCGTATGTGAGACTGTTATAGTCCATATTTCCTAGGTCATCACTAATGACTGTTCTAATTTTGTGGGCAAATAAATTTGATAATCCATTTATGAATTTTTCTTTCCAAAATGGCTGATTACTATCGTCACTCGACACTACTCTGGACAAAAATATATTTTTGTACAAGTCAAAATAACTTAGGGTAATGCACCTAAGATTGATTAATTGGCCATGGAAATGTGAAGTAACATTAGTTGGCGTTTCAATGAAATGTTCAATTATTGTGTAGAAGAGTGTATTAATGGCATCATACATTGTTTCCTCATCCTCTCCAAGGATTGGGGTTCTTTCAGTATCAATCTTTATTGATGTAATGATGGTATTTTTAGATTCTTCAGTGAGATGTTTGCCCACCAGTTGAAGCATTATTGTGAATCTTGTAACTAAAAATTTTATTACCTCAATATGAGATAAATTGTGTGTGGTGATGTAACTGTTGGCTAACATAGTCATGTGATGTAATTTGTTGAGGACTTCATGTTCTGAAAGACCATAAATATTCCGTTCATATAATTTTTCAGCACAAATAGAAAATTAATTAACTAAAGAAGATTCAATAGTTTGAATATCTCTAGGAATATGCTTTTTATGCCACTTTCTTTCCAGTTTATTAATTTCTAAATTTCTAAATTTTTCTTCAATATTATGAATGGTTGAATATTCATGAATTATGGATGATTCATATGTGAAATCTGACCTATGACTTTCTGATTCAGAACTACTAACTTGGTTAATTAACTTAACAAAAGAATATGATTCACAGATTTATTCTTCAATTTTTGAAGCATTTTATCAATCTCTTTCCTGTTGTTATTAAACTTTGATTAGTGTAATTAAGTTATTCAACAACTTTTTATTTGGCTCTTCTTTCTTTGAAATCTTAAAAGGAGAAGCAGTGATTAAGAAATTTTTATGATTAATTATAATTTTCTCAGGTGGGGGATGGCTAGCAGTCACCCAATTGGAGTCGTCTTTGACCCATTTAGTCTTAGAAACTACTTTAACATTCTTTTTGTAAATATCCTCGATATAATCAAAGAAAAATATATCAACTATAAATTCTTACATGAACGCTTCCATTCAGTAAGGATAATTTTTCTTTGATCCATATTGTAGGTCTCTCTGAACTTACTATGTATATTGAATTTGATTGGGTCATTCATGTATTGGGTTAAACCCTCCTAATTAGGCTTGTATTCTTGGTTTAAAGTATCTAAATTCAGAACTAAAAGTTGAGAATTGACAGGAGGTAAGGAACCTTAGAAATCAGAGGCAGTTAGTGATTCAGCTTCATCAGATTGTTCAGTTTTATTATCAACGATTAGGTGACTCACTTAAAAATTTGTGGCTATACCTTTTAGTTTAAAATTTTAAAATCTAAAATTTGTTAATTCTTGTACTAATAATTGGATTCTAAGATCTTGACTATTATTGATACTGGATTCAGAAAAGCAATTTCTAGGAGTGCTAGACTAGCTAAACTCCATAATGTGAGGATTAGAACTAGAAGATTGAATATTAATTTTAACAATACCATCCATGTACTAGTGGATATAATCAATATCTTCAATTGGTTGTTGAATAGGAGTGAGTTAGCTTTCATTGGTTAAAAGCTGATTTATAGGCAAAGTAATATTAGACCACCTAATGGTTTTAGGGATTCTAATATTTGCATTACTTTGGCTAGATTGAATCAACAGAGTTTGATTTTTTGGACTTATATTGATGGCTTGAAAATTCATATTGATTTTGGTTACTTTGTAATGAATTATAAAAATCAAAGCTAGAAGTTAGGCGCCTTCAAGGATTTGGTAGCCACTAGTTTTGATATGCAAAGTTACGTACTTAAAAGTATGAGGGTTTGTTAAATTAATAAACAAATTCTGAAAACAATCAAAATGGATTTGACCATTACAAAGTGAAGATTCAATTAATCTTAAAATACTATCATTAAAATTTGTAAATCTTGCATCTCGCAAGGCTAACAAGACATGAGTATTTAGGCCTCTCATTTTGAGTGGTTTAACTCCAATCTAGACTAAACCAATATAAAAAAAATTGTATCATTCTTCAATGTGATATTTAATTGTATTAGAAGAGAGTAATTAACAAGTTGCATGCTTTTTCCCAAGCGCATATATTTTTTTCAATTATTTTTACATAACACTGAGACTGTAAGAAACAGACCATGTTGATTTATAAATTTCTTTATTAGAAATTTTGGGTATATTCAATACCTTATGATCTACATGATCATATGCTAAATATTTAAAATATTTTTCGTTAATTATGTCTGGTATTGTATTTATTATAGACTTATTACTATAAGAATAATTGCTTCTAAATAATCTACTAATGACTTAAGATAACTAAATTATTCTTATGATTAAAAATTTCATCATGTATTTTGATTCTTAAACATGCTATAACTTCTACAACTTCCTAAGAAGCTTAATTTTTCTCCATTTTGCCTTTACAACTTCTATACCCTTAGAATTTACATATCTACAAGATTTTATTGGAGTTCCTGAAGCAAACCTATTAGAAACTGGTACGTCAATTTCACAGATTAAAAAATCAAAGATTACAGAGAAATAATCAATTATAAAAATAACCAGCTACTTGGACGGAGTATTAAATTAAATAAAAATAATTATTCAAACAAGCAAGTAGGCAACAATAGCACCAACCACTTAGGCGGTGAAAAATAATAATTATGCAGAGTATTAAAAAGTATTTAATACCCTGCATAACATATATAACATATATATATACCATAATAAGAGTTAGACGGAGAGAGAGATAAATGTAACTATTAGATAATTATGAAATTTAAGAGAAAGTGAGAGATATATAGATGGTATATTGGTAACTATAAAAATAGAGACATTATTAAATTTAAATCAAATTATTATAATTGATAAATATTTTCTAAAAGTATTATAAGTATTATATTTGATGTTTTTGAAAACTTACGACAAAATTGTATTTAAATTGAAAATTTTGTTTAGATGTTCACTGTATCTCCCTCAAATCAATTGGAGATTGGAGAGTATTATATTGGGCCGTTCATTGTATAAACGAAAGGCCCATTATTCTCTCTCTATCTCCCTCTGGCTCTCTCTCTTTCTCATCCGGGTCACAGTCCGAGTCGTGACAGGTGCGTCTTATGCCTCGAAGACTCGAAGATATTCACTGAAATAGCTTGCGCTTTCTCTTGCTCGACTACTCTTCTTCATCTCTCTCTCTCCCACTCTATCTCTACGCCGCCGTGCGCTGCATTGAGTGGATAAGGCGCTCTAAGAATTGAAGTACACTTCCGGACAACTTTTTCTATCACTTTTGGCAGAGAAAATGGCTCATGCTTCTGCTCTTACATCGGCCTCGTCTCTCAGATTCAACTCTCTCGTTTCTGCACCAAATTCTAGCTCCTCGTCCGATATTCATAAGTTCTCTCTCCCTCTCGAGCCTTTTAATTCGAGGTAGTTCATTTTGGTCCAATCCGTATTTTGTATTTCCGTAAAATCTTGGTCTTGTTCGGGTGCAGAGAATTTGTGGTATATACCCCTTCAGTGAGCGTGTGATGTAGAAATTCTGAACTAAGCTAATTTAGGGAAGTTTTACAGGATACTTTATCTTAAGTTTTTTCTAACTTTCATTGAAATTAGGAGGACATAAACAATCCAAGGTCCAACTTGGATTTATTCGTATGCCATTTATGACGCTAGCGAACCTAAACTTAATTGAGCTATTTTGGAGTGTCGAATTTGAAAATTTGAAGAATGTACTTAAGTCTCTGATATCTGCTGAATAAGTCTCTGATATCTTCATGGATTGGTTTTGCTATTTATTCATCAAATTTCCTGCAATGTCTCTTCAACTGAGCAAAGTTTACAATGGTTTCATCTCTATCTTTCTTGCTATTTTTTGTTTCCTTTCTTCTAGCACTCGCGTTAGGCATTATGTTGTCTTCGTTTTATAGGAAACTAGGAAAATTAATTGGAGGTGGAAAGAAGCTCCGCAATGCTACTGTTAATGCTGTCTACTCTGGTGAGTTTTGGGCACCAGAAAAGATTTCTCGGGAGGGTATTTGGTCCATAAGGTAGATATATTCTAATTTATTCCTGCATTGTTAATTCCGATATGGTTGAAAATGCCAGACTTGTTGTTTTAAACTATTTCGACATTTGAAATTGTCTCTTATTACATTGCAGGGATGATTTGCAAGTTCCTTCTTCAGCATATTTCCCTACATATGCACAGGGACAAGGACCTCCCCCTATGGTGCAAGAGCGCTTTCAGAGTGTTATAAGCCAGCTTTTTCAATATGTAAGTATATACTTGGTTGTGTTTCTATTAGATACGATCGATTCTTGACTATAGAACTTCGTGGTAGTCCATATTAACTTTTGGCATGTATGTTTGACCAGAGAATAATACGTTGTGGTGGGGCTGTTGATGATGATATGGCAAATATAATAGTTGCTCAACTTCTCTACCTTGATGCAGTTGATCCCAACAAGGTTCACTTCTCCCTCCTTTTCTTTGAAGTATCTTGTATAGTTGTATCTTTTTTGTTAATAACTATGGTGGTCAAACAATCTAGCAATCATGCTTCAGCTGCAAGTTATTATTAGAAGATCGAGCTACAGCTAGCTGCTAACCTCTGATGCTTCTTGTAATGATAAAATATATTAGTCATCAGGATAATATCTAGTCCCCTCTCTCTCACTAAAATGTTGGTTGCATATACTTAAAGTTTGTGTAGGTGATCACCAGTTATGTAAAAGAACTCTTTTTACTAAGCAAAGAAATGTTATGTAATACTTGGTATTGAAAACAGGATATTGTCATGTATGTAAACTCTCCTGGAGGATCAGTTACAGCAGGTAATATTCATCTTAGGAGGTGTTTTAAATAACTATTTTGTTTGATTGGGTAATGCAAAAATTGTTTATTATGACCTTCTATTGACTTTCTTTCATTTTGCCCACGTAGGTATGGCCATATTTGACACAATGAGGCACATCCGACCTGATGTCTCCACTGTCTGTGTTGGATTAGCAGCTAGGTAAAACCTGATTACGGATTATAACTATTTTCTTCCGGAAGACTTTCTAACATGCCAAACAAATTTTGCGAGCATTTAGACTAAAAGCTTACTAACATAGATTCACAGTACGTTTTGTTAGTTTTTCTTTTCCTAGCTGCATTACTAATGATTAAGTGAAGCTTTATTAGATTATTATTAGTACTTTATGGCCTATAAAATGCACAAATTTTTGGAGGTTACATTTGTGTCTCTAGGCTGTGCAAGTCCTTGTTGAATCATGAGCCTAACTATATGTAGAGAGGAAGAAATGAATGAAAACATTAGCAACTCTATTTCTTCCTGAATTAGAGGGGAAAAAGCGTTCACAATTGAGGAGAGCTATATCCATCCTAGTAACTCACTTTCCCCACAATGAAGTGTAAAATTTCCAAGCTGCGCCTGCAGATGTGTGTTTTGAGTCCTATAATTTTTGGACATTTAGATGATTATCTATCGTAAGGAAACTAACAAGTTTACTTTGTCTTTTTATATCGTTACTAGGCCAAATACTCCCAATCTAAGCGCACATCTATTCTTCTAATCTTTTGCTTTTCCTTCCTTATTTGATTGTGTCAAACTAATATGTTCTACTCTACATTGCTTTGCATTTTCATCAACAGTATGGGAGCTTTCCTACTTAGTGCTGGGACCAAAGGTGAGATTCTGGTGACTTCAGTGTTTGGAAAAATTATCCCCTAAAAGGTTCGGGTCTGGGTTTGCTAAACATGTTTTTCTTGTCTCTGTCATTTCTGAAGGAAAAAGATACAGCTTGCCTAATTCTAGGATAATGATCCATCAACCTCTTGGTGGTGCTCAGGGTGGGCAAACTGACATAGATATTCAGGTACCATTCAGTTGTTTTCTTTTTTGCTTTCTCCAGTTGGATTTTCAGTATTCATCTTTCTTTTCATTACTATTTTATGTGTGTTCCTTTCCAATTTATTTGACTACTGATGTATTTATATCGGACCTTTAAGTGGTGCATCTGAAAATAAAACTCTTAACATCTTCAGTGGGTTCTAGTGCATCTCCAGTCAGACCTTTAAAATTTTCAGTTACTCCTGTTTTCAGTGCTGTGTTATAGCCGATGCCTTGGGAACCTAATCCTTTTTACCCTGTGCGATGATGCAGGCATTTTTATTTTTATTTTTAAGCTATAGTGCTGTATATCCCTTTTCAGCCTACCCTTTTCAAGTACAATATACGTCAGTTGATAGTGGTAAAAGAAAAATCAATCCATATGGTTTGTAAGTGTGACTTAAGTGGGTACGATATTATACGTCAACACTAACATGGTTAATGCTTGGTATAGAGCTAGATGTTATTGATATTCTGAGCCTGAGAAGTTGCATGTTTTTCATCCTCTTCAATTCATGTTGTCATTTAGAAACAGAATCCTAAGTTGTGAATGTGATTTCCAGGCAAATGAAATGCTGCATCATAAAGCAAATCTTAACGGGTATCTTTCCTACCACACCGGTCAAAGTCTTGAGAAGATTAACCAGGATACGGATCGTGATTTCTTCATGAGTGCAAAAGAAGCCAAAGAATATGGGCTTATAGATGGTGTTATTTTGAATCCTCTCAAAGCTCTTCAACCATTAGCAGCTTCAGCAGACGCCAAAGAGGAGTCCAGTGTATGAATAGGATTCTCATACTTTTTAGGTTAAATAGGAACTCTGCATTTGCAATTCAGATATCATTTTGACTCTATTTTGATGATACTTACCGTGGAGTTATAGAAAAAATAGGCTTCTATTGGTGGTTTCACTTTCATCAAAACTTAAATCTTGAGATTCTTTAGTGTTACTCTGTATTTGCTGTGATTTGTCCTCTACTAGACTATTGCATAATGTACAATGCATATTACTGGTAAACAATGTTGGAGTGAGCACCACTTAAAAAAATAAACTAAACTTTTATTATTAATGTGAGAGAATTACAACAAAGACCACACTTAGACACACCAAAGAGTTGACACATTACTCCTACACACCAAGACACTACTCTCACACACGGTACTTTACTCACTCGCTTTTCTTTGGTTTTTGTTTTCTACACACAAACTAGAAGGATGAGTTCTATTTATAGTCTTCTTTAAGTTGGCAATTCTACCGCCCTTTGAAGTCCTAGAAGCTTCATGAGTTGGAGACTTGAACTTGTAAGATATTCTAGAGAAATCTTTATCTAGAGGTCTCTAGAGTAATCGAGAGATGTCCGTTCTCTCTCCCCCTCCTCCCTCTCTATCTATCACGATCTCTCTCAATGATTTGCAGAAGTCATGCAGCGCAGGTACATTCAAAAGGATGGGCTTAAATAGTTCCAAATAGAAAAAAGAAACCACACGTTTCATGCGAGGATATCGCCCAACATCACTATTTTAAACGAACAAGAGAGTTAAGTTAATATTATGCGATTGTGAGATTGAATCAGTCTTATCTCTGAGATTTACTTAATCAGTATAACATCCTTATTAATTTTTTCTGGTCAAGTCAGTAACATTAACACAAAATATATAATTATATACACTGTCTATTCCTTCTTTTTTGTTCTTGGTAATTGGAAAGCAACTCATTGATTAAACTAGGAAAAACAGAGGAAAGCTCAATGTTTATTTCTAAAAAAAAAATATGACGTGCTATACTGGATTTTGTGAGAAAGACGTACACTCTGACCACTCTTCTATATATGCTATCTCCATTTAAAGTAATGGCAACTTGCAATTATTAAAAAACAAATGCAATAAAAAACCATTAAATTTCTAATGGATTTAATTCTGTTTAGTTTTCACTATCTCATCAAGGCATGGAATATGACCATGTCTTCGGTCAACACATAAAAACTGTGGACGTGGCAACCACAATATTTCTAACTCTGTTATATAAATCTCATTCTTCCCAAAGAAACGAAAGGAATTTATGTTGGTTTGTGTGCTTTTTTCTAGACAAAAATGGTTTGCCAAAAATGGAGGCAAAAAGCCAAGGAGGTCTTCAATTCCGCCTCTCTAAAATTCCCACTTTATCTCTTCACAATAAATCTCCTAGCTCTTTTGCTCCCTCTCTCATTTCTCCTCTTAGCAAGGCTTACATGTGCTCAATATCTCCTAGCAATGGCCCCTCACCCAACAACACATCTCTCCTCTTTGTTTCTCTCTCTAATCCTTAATGCCAACCCATCACTTCTCTATGTTCTTGTTTTCTTTATCAGCACAGCCACTCTCTTCTACAGCTTGACAGGTAAATTTGCTGTTTTGAATAAGCTGCCAAGACAAATTTCTAGGCCTCCTTTGTACACTGCTTGGGTTTTTCTATGCACATTACAAGTTTGTGTGGGGATGGGGATTGAAGGGAGCATAGCAATCGGAGTTGGTGCTTCTAGCTTTGGTGTAGAGAGAGGGTTGTGGAGTAGGTTGGCGTTCTTCTTGGGATTGCATGAGACAATGCTTCATTGGTCAAGAGTGGTGGTGAAGCCGGTGGTTGATGACACTGTTTATGGGGTTTGTAGAGAGGAGGGATGGTGTGAGAGGGTGGGTATGGCTATGAGCCTTGGTGGGTTGTGGTGGTGGAGGTTGAGGGATGAAGTTGAGGCTTTGGTGATTGTGCCCGAGGCTAAGAGAGAGTTGTTGATGGGTGTTGGTTTGGATGATTATGCTGGTTTTTGCCTTTATTATCTAACTGTGGCAATTGGGATTGTTAAGTTAATGAGAGGGATTGTTTGGATTGGTAATGTTTTACTTTGTAACAAGGTGAGAAAGAATTCTAGTGAATCTTTTGAGGGTGAAGATAATGTCTAAATTTATGGCACTTCTCCATTTATATATTTCATTCTTTATTTGTATTTATTTTCAAATGAGAGAAAACTTGTCTATTATTGAATTGTCAATAATTTTAAAAGTTTATGTTGTTGACTTAACGTAAATTTAATCATTTAAATTAATTCTAAATATCTATATCATTTGTTATTTTTTTCTACAACTTCTCAGATAAAGATTGTTTATGTGACATACATGCATAATTTTTTTATCTTTTAGGCATCTATGATGTATAATTATTTCACTTATTTCAAAAGAGAGAAAATAAATGAAGTTAGGGTTAGACCTTTGGGATCAAATGCAACTTTAAAATTGTTTTCAATTGTCCAAATCGATTTATAATGAAGAAAATATTGGGTACATGAGTAGCGCGGTTGAGGGGTGATTGGGGGAGATAAGTATAGTCAAAGAGCTAAGCTTGAGAACATGGAGGAAAGACCTGCAGTGAAAGATAAGCACTAGTCAATTTTAGGTGGTCACAATGCTTAGGCGAACTCTTTTTGATAGAAGAAGAGCTCGAGAATAATGTCTGATAGGTAAAGTGTATGTCTGAATCCATTGAAGTGGGGGAAATGGAGGACATGAGGGGAGAAGATGAGTGTTTATATGAGGTTCAAGAGGGGAACACCCATAATTAAACTTAAGATTTGTTACATGAGGACGTAATTAATCAAGTAATTGTTTTGATGTCACATACGTCTAATTGTCATAGACCTACCGTGAACTAAGTGTGTATCAAGACGAGTTAGTAGATAGGTTACGTCGATGAGACAAACCAACATAACAAATCAAATTAGCCCCAAAGAGTTTTTAGCGCCTACGTCTCATTTAAAGTTCAAACATATGACTTAGTTGAAAAAGAAAATGGTGATCTACATGAATGATCTTTTTAAGAGAGAATTAAGTAAAGGGTCGGATAATTAAAAACTAACAAAAATGGCCGGAAAAATGCCTACAAATTAGTAAGTCACATGGGATGACAAGTGGTTTTACGTAGATATTCTAAAGATTCGGTCATTCCTACAAAATTATCGGTTATCTACTTAATTCTATCATTAAGAAAATGTAAGCTAGTTTGGATAAGTGATGTGTTGACATTCTAACATCAACATTTAAGGTTACATTAAATGATGATTGAAATACAGGCTACATTATGTATAATTTTAGGGGTCTAAATATTAATTGGATCAGGAGGACTCAGATAAGTACATTAACTAAATCTGCCGGCTCTTTATTCAAGTGGTCTCCAAAAGTGAATTATAGGTGGTCTCCCAAAAGAATTATCGCCTATAATTTAATTATATAAAAATAATAATTAAATTAAACAGATTGATTAGATTTTAATTGATAAAACGATCAATCAATTAATAATAGAATATGTTAGTTAGCATATAAATTACAGATAATTTTAATATATGATAGATATCAGTTTATTAAATGATTAACCACACCACTTGATATATTAAAATTTAATTTGTGTATAATTTTTAAAAACTTTACAATATTTTGGTTGAATATTGTTAGATTATATATTTGACATTGATCAATATATGAACTTATTTTACTTGATTTGTCATCACAACTATTTATAAATTAATTTAATAAATCATTTTAATATTGGATAGAGTATTAGTTTAACATATTACTATCTAATCAACCATACAATAAGTAATCAACCATCCAGTATGTGATAAGTTTAGTTGACATAATTTATTAAATCTCTACACTCATATTTGAAAGTATTAGATTCAAATCATATTTCTCTATTTTCTATCAAACAGTACGTGACAGTCAGCATAAAGAGATTCGGTGTCAGTGCACCCTTTTGTTCATGATCAGAGCTCTGTGAGTGTAAGCCACGTCATTTATCATACACGGAGCAAAATCGATGTTAATATCTTTTCTTTTTGTTTCTTCACTCTACCTTGATCAGTTGATCGAGTCGAGCAGGAGCAGTCGAGCAGCGCTCTGTGCTAGCTATGGTGTCCAAAGCAAGCGACTCTGCTGCCAAACTCAGAGTCAGTCTCTCTCTCTCTCTCTCTCTCTCTCTCTCTCTCTCTCTCTCTCTCTCTCTCTCTGTATGTATGTATGTATATGTGTGTGTGTGTGTGTGTATGTATGTATGTATGTATGTATCTCTGCTCTCGCTCTTCCATCTCCCTTGCCTTTTAATTTTGTCTACAGCTCTGGTCGTCCAATTCGTAATTGTTTTACGATTTTTAAAATTAGTCTTTGATCGTTTGTTTTCCACTTCTCCATCACGATTGGAAAAGCGTTGATATCTTCGAATAAAGTTGAACAGCACGACATGTCAAGATAATAGAGCTGCATCTTATAAAACAGTTTTTCGTAATTGAATTGGTTTTAGTTGGTGTTTTGCACCTCGAAAATTTCTTGAAAGCTAAGACCGCGTTGGTGTTTGAGAATAAAAATGATCGAAGGAAAATAATGTTTGTCGTTTTGTTGAATTTCTAAGCAGCGAACAAGACAATTGAAAAAGGTTTATCCATTTTGTTTAATTTTGTGTTACTCTATGCCATTGTATTTGCTCTCCATTAGAACTTTTATTTCAAACGATCCTTTACTTAGAAGAATGAAACTGTAAAAGTAATATTATACCTTTATCCTCTTGCATTGATATATTTTCTTTTGTTTTTCCTTCAAATGAACGGAAGCCACTTGGAGAACAATCAAACGTGAGTGTTGGAACTTTGACGCATAAGATAAATCAACTCAAAAGGCAAATTCAAGCAGAGAGATCTGTTTTAGTAAAAGTAAGTCAAATATAGGTATGATGTCCCGTGACGGGGTTTCATGTTGCTTCTGATTGATGCAATTATCTTACTTAGTCCTTGTGGTTTACTAACGTGATTATAATTACTGCTTGTGTTTGTCTAGGTGAGATACTTCTCTGCTAGTAAGTCTTAGTAACGTTAATTTATGTCCGTGTTAATAACATGTAATTTTCTTGTCCTTNGGGGGGGGGGGGGTGGGGGGGGATGGTTGGAGGGATTTGAAGTGTGGGAGGAGTGGAAGAGTATAGTCGAAACAATGGTAATGGAATTTCTATCGAGTTGAGCTTCATGTTCTATTTGGTTATACAAATACGATACAAAATCTTCATATGATTGTAGAGAACATATATAGGCTGCATATATATGTATATAGAGAGTGAGAGACATTTCATTTTTGTGGTTATTCAACAAACCTATAACTGAAACCAGAATCTGATTATTTCTTTTAAACTCAAAACACCCAGTTACAACTATTTCCTTATCTCCACCACTTTGTCTGCAAAATAAGATTTTTTATCACCTTAAAATGGGGTTAACTTTACTCTTCCGCATAAAGATGGTAGTATATATTCAAGGTTTTTATATTATACATTCCAAATGAAGAAACCAGTTTTCTTTTATATAATGCTACTCAATATGAATTAAACTATATGATTATGTTTGACTCAGGAAAAACTTGAAAAGAATGCACAGAATCTTGGATGTCATGTTGATCAGATTATAGCAGCTATAGCAGCAGCATCAAAGAATAATGATATGTTAACAAAGGAAAGTGAGAGTGTTAAAATGCTTTTATCAAGAATGGCGCGCCCTCTCTGTAAATTTACTGGGTTCGCTCAGTGTGCGGAAGATGAAGATTATATTAACAGTCAAGAGGTGGTGTGCTCTATAAGTATTAAGCTTCCGTATGTTGAGAAGTTACCACCTTACACAACATGGAGATTCCTGGATAGGTATGATGCCGTAGATATTCATGTTCTACCACTTTTGTTCTCCTCTAACTGAGTTTGGCAGTTCAAGTGGTACCATACCTCTTCAATGATCACCTATTTAAGTTTCCTTCTCCTCTCTCCTCTCTTCAACTTCTATAACTTGGGTTGTATTTCTAAAGTTTCACCTTCAACGAAGATTGTGTTTTTGGTTACCCTATCTCAGATTTCTTTCACACAGTGCAGAAATCAGAGAATGGCTGAAGATCAGTCGGTGGTTGGGAGAAGACGTATTTACTATGACCAGCACGGAAGTGAAGCCTTGATATGTAGTGACAGCGAGGAAGAAGTTGCAGAACCAGATGAAGAAAAACATGACTTTTCAGAAGGTGAAGATCGCATTTTATGGTAAGCTTTATCAGATGTTCGAATAACAAAGGAGCTGTAGTAAAAATTAAAATCATTGGAGAATTGATGGAAACATCTACAAAGTTTGTTAGAAGAATGCATGCCCTCTTTCATATACATTGTGTTGTCTCTGTCATTTCTACTGTTCTTCTGAGTATCAACTGCACATTCACCAGAGAAGTGTATATGGGATATTGTCATTGCTATAAGATCCTCGACGGAAAGAAATCTTTTTGAGGTGGCCAAGGAAATTAGCTTAGGTTAATAGGTAATCCCACCTCTGAGTCCCAAAGAGATATCGTTTGAGTATAGGTATGTTGATTGAGGATAGAGATGGCAAAATTAGTTCTCTTTCAGATACCATTCCAGATGTGGTTTCAGATTCTTAAGATGCACTGGCACTTGCTTTCGGGAGATTGAACCGTTCAAAGTATTCCTGAGAGAAGTAACATTTCATTATTACGCACATGTTAAGTAATTATGTCAAATAATATGCCAGCCTGTTAGTTCTATGAAGCCTACTACAATACGAGCCAGGTCAAGGTTAGTTGTCTTTTCTGTGTTAAATTTGGCAGGATGGCTTTTCAGGAGCATGGAATAGAAGAGGAAATGCTAAATACTGTTAATCTGTTTATTGAAGCTAGCACGTTGGAAATCCAGGTAATCTGGTTAATATATTTAGAAGTTATGTATCAAGTGTACCCAGTGGTCTTGCTACTTGATTCAGATTCTAGTATAAATTTGATAAATTCATTCTTTTTATCGCTGAGAATTAATATCGGTTTTCGAGATTTGCAGGAGCGGTATAACACGCTCAAGGAAAAGAAGTTTGTAAAACATGATCCCGCCACTAAAGGTTCTGAAAAGTTTGACACTGACAAAGGCATATCTCTAGACAAAACCCTGAGTTCTGTATTGGATTCTTTTGACAACCTTTTCTGTCGCCGTTGCATGGTATGCGGTGTCTGTCTAAATAATTTCAATATCGATCGCTATAGATACTTAAATATCAGCTTTCAATGTGAACCACAAATTGTGTTTATGCGTGTGTTCTTGCATGTAACAGTTATTCGACTGCCGTCTGCATGGATGTTCTCAATCATTAATCTATCCGGTAAGCAACAGTAGCCGTGTTTGTTATATCTTCTAGGTTCATGTAAAATGTGTATTTAGTTGAAGGCTTGGCTTCACAGAGTGAAAGACAATTATATTGGTCTGAACATGAAGATAACAGAAAACCTTGCAGTGAACGATGTTACCTTAAGGTATGACACTGCTTATAGTTATGTGTTTTACCACTTTGAACACTGAAATCTTGCATCCCACATTCTACTTCCACCATTTTATGTCCCCAATTCAGAATTTAGTTCAAATGAGCTGGTACTCATTAGCTAGGTGTAGATATTTTGTGTCATTGTGATCCTAGTCCTGTGATTATCTATTTTATGTTTCACATGTCATGGTCAAGTGAGATTCCATGAGCATGTGAAAATAATTCACTGAGATCTAGCCTTCGGATTCCTTCTTTTAATTATTGTAAATTGTGATGCCGTACTTACTATATAAACTATTGAGATAAACAAGTTGACAACTTGTGAATCCTCTTCTTGTACTCTTTTTATTTTTAATATAACTTTTCTGTTTCCAGTAAAAAAAAAAAGTTGACAACCTTGCAGTATGACCTTTGTCATAATCATATTAACTTGAGGCCGGCTGTACAAAAAAATTTCTGTTTATACTCTTGGATCAGACTCATCCAAGTTATTTTCTTATTTCAATACTATTGTTGCTGAAAAATGAGATGTCTGATGACCAAGTCTATGTTTTGCAGTTAAGAGTTGTTAACGACTCGTCCCAATTCTCATCTATGCTTGGAAAGAAGAACAAAACTTCAGAGGAAGGAGAGGAGGCTCAGCCATTATCTGATACTGATGCGCCGAATACTCTTATCAACAGCGACATCATAACAGATTTAGTATGTATTTCCACAAATGTGATGCCAGTAACTTCTGATGACGTTAATAGTTCAGAGATCATTGCCGGAGCTTTAAGTTCTGATGATACTGTCGTGGCAATAGAACACAATGAAACGATGGGAAAGCGAAAGTTCATCAAGCACACCGATTCAGTGTCACATGCCCCAACATTGTCATCCGAAGATCTCCATGATTATAAGAAGCAGAAAAATTCATCAGGTCTTGATGTCATAAATGCAACTAGTGAAGCTGACTCAACTCTGGATTTCAATTCCAGCGATGAAAGTAATCTCAAGGATACTTGTGGACCTCAAGGAAATGAATTCCAAAGGGTGGTCGAAAATTCGCTGAATCAGTCTACTGAACAGGATTCGATGAAATCTGCTAGTTCTGATATTGTTTCCAGGGATAAGTATCAGGAAGCCATCAGAATTGAACCTCCAGATATCACAGAGAAGTCAAAATCAAAGCAGTCATCGGATGCTATTGTAGCTCGACTTGAAGGGGCATCTAGTAATTCTGAGTGGAAACCCATAGAGAGGGAGTTGTACATGAAGGGACTAGAGATATTTGGAAGAAACAGGTAGATCTATGATCAGTGAAGTTCATAGTATCAAATTGAAAGGTTAATAAAGCTTTATTCATGCTAATAAGCATGTTTTTTATGCTGCTAATGTTGAGTACTTATTCTTTGAGAGGTAGAAGGTTTTTAGGTTTCTGAGGAAAGATGAGCGAATAACATATCGTTTTGTTCTTGACAAAATCAACCCATACCATGTTAATCTCACATTCTTTACTACTTCTAATACAGATCAATAAATTTATGGCGTCACTGATGTTTAGTATCTTAAACTTTTGAGAGAGCTGGAGTCTTTAGGAGATTTAACTAGCAAGAGAATGCGAAGACAACTGAAAACAATCTGTGGCTTCCATTGGAGACATGGATCAGAATTGAATCGTACAACCTTATCACCAGTCCTGCTTTGAGGCCTTATTTAGTGGATTGATTTCTTTTCGTTTTCTAACTTGTTCTTTAGGTAGAGATAGTGAGTGAGAGGTCAGGGGGGGGCTTATCGAGAATGACTTATCTCCTTGGATGACTTTCAGGCATATGAGGGAGGGGTCAGGAACGCTAATCATTAATTTAGATGCACTTATGCACTTTAAACCAAGGTCCATTCTATGATTTGGATGAACTTCCGATAGTAACTTGTGTATGATGGCAATCAGATATCTTATACAAGCTTCTTGCCAACAAGCTCCTTTTTTCATTCACATACTAGACTTTCATGAACTATTCAAGTAAGATTTGTTATGTCATTAGGAACTCTACATTTATTTTTACAATTTTTTGTTTTGTAGCTGCCTCGTAGCTAGGAACTTACTTTCTGGATTGAAGACCTGCATAGAGGTATTCAGATACATGCATGACGGTCGAGCTTCAATGTATCACAGATCCACTGCATCATACCCACACAGAGAAGATGGTGGAAAAACAGATACTAATTATATGGTAACAAATACAAATTCCTTCTATTAATTTTTTCTTATGTCTTTGTTTTTGGGGGGAAGGNTGGGGTGGGGTGGGGTGGGGTTGAGGGTGTCCGGGGAAAAAATGCAATTCGGTCACGGTACTCTTTGTGAGAATTCAAAAGACTCAAAACAAGAAAAGTCAAAACTTTCATTAACTCCCATAATTGTATGGGAAGATGCATCTGTAAGTGGCTTCAACCCCCCGCCCACACGCACACAAACACAATCATGGTACAGTTCTTAAGGTTTGTGCAGATTTAGGTCATTTTATTCTCTTAGAAGATTGGATACCCACATGTTGTGGGATGCATGAAAAGGACTAGCATGCGGTTTAATCTGACAAATAGTCCCCATTAAGAATTGGTATGATGTTAAGAGGGCCACATGCAGGAGTTTTATTTGGGGGTGGGGGTGTTTAGGAGATGAGTACTTGGGAATTTATTCTGCACCTTGAAATCAAGAGGGTTACGTATGCTTGGTCAAGATGAATAAATTTGACCTGAAACTGTATTCTGCAATTAATAACGATGTAATTTAAATGCAAGTGATATTTTGCAAGTGATATTTGCGCTGCACAAGCTCATAGCTGGTGGAGGCTTTATTTTTCTCTTCTTCACCATCTGTTTTAGGACCAAGATATGCCAACAAGATCTCGGCTACTTCGAAGAAGGGGAAAAGCAAGAAAGCTCAAATATTCTTGGAAGTCGGCTGGTCACCCATCATTCTGGAAGAGAATTGCTGATGGGAAAAATCAATCTTGTAAACAATTCACACCATGTGGATGTCAATCTATGTGCGGAAAGCAATGTCCTTGTCTACATAATGGAACATGCTGTGAAAAATATTGTGGGTATGAAAATATCAATGAGTTGCTGGTACATAGTAATTTTTTTTGTTGGTACATCTGACTTATAGTTTGTCAGATTACTTGAATCTTTGGTTTAAGTTTTTGCTCTACAAAAGATAATCGGTCGCTCTGCATAGTGAGTAATGCAATATAATTCATTAAACAAGTAGTCGATATTGTATATAATCATCGTTCAAATCTCAGGTGTTCAAAAAGCTGCAAAAATAGGTTTAGAGGATGCCATTGTGCAAAGAGTCAATGCAGAAGTCGGCAGTGCCCGTGTTTTGCTGCTGGACGTGAATGCGATCCAGATGTCTGCAGGAATTGCTGGGTTAGGTAATGAGTTACAAATACGAATGTTGTTAATCCATAGATGTTGGACAGGCATCATCCTTTGCTGAATATTCCTTTCATATAAACTGAATTCCTCCTAGACATGCATTTTTAAGAGGCAATTAGCTCATGCAGCATTACTGAAGATTAAGGTCATATCCAACCACAAATCTGCTTTGGCAGGACCAGCCCTTTGTAATGGTATTTTGTGAGGACTCCTGGTGTCTACATTCCTCAGGCTCTATGGTTTTGATGTAGAATTGAAGTTAGAAATAGATGCTAACGTTGCATTTAAAGCAGAATCTTCACGGTTTTCTGTTTTAGGCAATGAGTTATGTTGCAGGTAGCTAATATTAGGAACCTAGAGTATCTGATTTCATCTTGTTGCAAGTAGTTATTTCAAGGTTATAACTGCTTTTACATGTAACATACTTGACACAGCTGTGGTGACGGTTCATTAGGCGAGCCACCTAAACAAGGAGACAGCCAGTGTGGAAACATGAGACTCCTTCTAAGGCAACAGCAGAGAGTGAGCAATTTCATGTGTTTATTTATAGTTAGATTCCGCGTCTCAACAAAATGATTTGAACAGTGATAGTAGTTTTCTTCTGGTTCTATCCAGATTCTCTTGGCCAAGTCTGATGTTGCTGGATGGGGAGCCTTTTTAAAGGTGGGTATCAAATTAGCTTGAACTTCTCGGAAAGTTCGAAGCCAACTTCTCACTGAATTAAAATGTGATTTCAGAACTCCGTCAACAAAAATGATTATCTTGGAGAATACACTGGGGAATTGATCTCACATAGAGAGGCTGACAAGCGTGGGAAAATTTATGACCGTGCAAACTCATCCTTCCTTTTTGACTTGAATGATCAGGCGAGTTGCTCCGCTTTTTTCTTTTTCCGATAGAAAAATTGCTCATCTTTTCATATTTCAAGATTTTGGCTTGGCTTTCAAAATACAACTGGAAGATACCAGACTTCATATGGGGGTTCAATATGCGCAAGTTAATAATACCTTTTCGTACGGAGGCGCTGCAATTTCGTGGCCATCGGACTGGGGATTTATCTACTGAATTAATCGAGGTGCACTTGTAGGAAACTCCTTGCCAAGGGTCTGTGCACCATCGGGATTAGTCGGAGAACTACGCTCCGGAGACCTGAGGCTAACCAAAAAAAATAATACCTTTTTACAGTGAACATCTATTAGAGAGAAAAGATCAGCAGTGTAAACTTTATACATGTCTTTTCCATCATCAACCATACCCGCACATTATATACGCAACAACATTCTTTCATATGGCAGAGTTTTTTGTCTGAAAGTTCCTTGAAGAGCAATTGAGCAAACATTTTTATACTAACGATTGAAGTGCCATAATTCGGATTTTAAGCTGATTATAAGTGAGACACATTGGGTTGATTTTAAGCAGATCTCTGTTGTTGCTCTGTTTGTTTCTCAACGTTGCATTGTTCAATTGCATGAGCCTTTTGACGTTAAATTCCACCATTATAATGTCATCGATCTCAAGCAGCATTCTGTTCTTTTCACAGTATGTTCTTGATGCCTACCGCAAAGGGGACAAGCTGAAGTTTGCAAATCACTCTTCAAATCCTAACTGCTACGCAAAGGTATGCAAGTTTCAGCCGTTTAACTTTTGACTTTGCTTATTGTTTGTTGCCTCATACATCTGCTTTTGTAGGTAATGTTAGTGGCAGGAGATCATAGAGTGGGCATTTTTGCCAAGGAGCGAATTGAATCTAGTGAGGAGCTCTTCTATGATTACCGCTATGGGCCAGATCAAGCACCTGCTTGGGCTCGAAAACCCGAGGACTCTAAGATAGATGATGCACCAGTCTCTCAAGGCAGGGCAAAGAAACACCAATCTCATTGATAAGCCGTCGACAAGGTTCGAAGGTACATTCACAAATCATAAGGCAGCTTATATAAATTATACCATCATTTATACATGTGGATATGCTCAAGTTTGGTTCTTGACTTAATAAAGATCAAACAATAAGGTTATATAAACATTTACGTCAAGCATTATGATTCTATAGCAATGAAGTATCATATTCAATAAGTTATTGGACTAAACAAAGTGGAGTTGGAGAGGTCTGTAATTTTGTGATACTAAAACAATTGATATTTGTACTTTTTTTTAAACAGAGTTGAGGTTTGTATTGAAATAAGAAAATAGTCGACCATTTTAATTTGATATAATAAATTAAGATTCAGGTTCTCTCTTATTCGGCAGAACATGAGAGAGTTAAATCTGAACCGTTGGTTCAAATTTCAATGGTTCAGATTGACTCTAAATGTTTTTAAAAAAAAATCATTTGATTGATTTCCATGAAGAAGCCTGTATGGGTTGTTGGTTCCAATCAGCGACTTAGATTGGACAAAACAGGTGATCCAAATCTATGAATTGCTTGATACGGAGGTAATCATATGATGTGCCTGAAAGTCGGCTAGAAACAAGAAAGTGAAGAATCTACATTTCTTTTTGGATTTCGTCAACTACAATCTGACTATACATCTAGTACAAGTCAAAAGAATTTTCTCCAACTGCAGAAGAAAAAAGAATCAAGCCTATTGCACCACAAAATCATGCAAAAATAAACTTGAAAGAGTATTTACAATTAGGAAACAGGTATTCAGTTTACTCTATCTTTCAGATGGTAATACAACAATTCATTCCATGTATCTGGGACGCCTGGAAGGCACCAATGACTGCAATCCTGAATACTTAAAGACTGGTGTTTTCTCCCATATATAGATGGATGACCATCTATTCTATAATCAGAGAAGCCAGTTATGTTTAAAAGAGTAACTGGAGTTTTCATCTGCCTTATGACCTCTTCTACAATTATATTCTTCTTATAGTTGATGATTGAAGTTTCGTTGAGAGGTTGAGTAGCCTCTAGACAATGTCCACCTGAATTCCACTGGCCTCCCCTATTCAATTCATGACAATACACACAGTGACTAAAATTCGAAGTACAATCAATAATCATCACGGTTTGCGCAGAATGAACAAGAGAAAGTAAACCTGAAATGGGAAGGAGCTGAACTTCGAAAGAAAACCCGGGTTTTCTTCGGATTGATGTATTTGTCAACCCAGGATGACCAAGTCATCAGAGCTCTTCTGAAAGCAGTAGTAACATCAAGCCGGGGATGAACTTGGCCTCTTTCCTGGTAGTAATTGATCCTGTTATATAAGCAAGGAAATCTCAATTTTTTTATGACAATTTTGGATATTCCAAAAACGGTATCGTATTATTAGGCCAGGTAAATTCAATAGCTGTATGTTCCCTTCTCCTTTCAGCGCCTACCATAAAGAGAATCCAGTACAATTTCAAAGACATCAAACTTGGGATCTTGCTTAAGTTACAAAACTTACATAAAGAAGCTTAGTAGATGAATAATGAAACTAACCCAGCTTTTGTTTTGGAATGAGACCACCAATGTGCGGTATTGAAAACCAAAATATCAGCTCCTCTCCATCTCGACGAGCCATGATCGATGCTATCGATTCGCAACGTTGGCACCCGCTTTTGCCCTATCCTTGCCTTGCCCTCATGAACTAGAAAATGTGTCACATAGTACTCAACAGTACACTTGTAATCCTTCAAAAGAACATTATTAATTACTTCAGCTTCAAAGGAACGGATAGTAGAAAGTAGTGATCAATCTCGAAGAATTACCACAAATCTGAAACTATAATTCCCCTTCTCTTTTGTAATTCTTCGTCCACGAGTCTCGTAGACCTTCTTCGGATCTTTAATAGCTTTAACTAACATACAAAGAAGGGATTCCCATTGATTTCTATTGATTGAATCACCCACGAACACTAGTCTTTTCCCTCTGATCAATTCCAGCATTTTTGTTGCATTGAATCTATAAGGTGTAGCCCCACACCAAAAGCATTGTTCGTTGTCTTATGAATCACGTTTATTTACGTAAGAAACAAGCTATAATGATTTTTGCAAATGAAATTATAGGTAACTTACCTGGGAATGTTACAATCCTGGGGTCGCCATCTCCACTTCATGTAGTCTTTATCCAATCTCCCATTTCCCTCGCAATCAAAGCCTTCATCTATGAAAGGACATGACCCATTTGTGTATAGTGGGTAGCTTTCGTCAAAAACCCACCTACCTTTAGTCAAATCACAATCTCTTATTGCTCTCTTTTTGAACTTATCTCTACCTGGAAGTCCAATTTTCCCAGATGAAACGATTTCTACTTGCTTCTTTTCATTTCCATCGCTGTATAAAATTTCAACGGATAACGCCGCCTGTGTTTCAATTTTCTTGGATGAAGCATCGTTTACACTTGGTCGCATGGTAAAATTACGATCTACCCCATCATCTTTGTCCATTTCTTCAAGTAATTTAGGTTCATCTTCGATCCTCTGCTTCTCACTAAGAACTGAAATCCCAACAAACCCAGAATTATTTTCACGCATCTGAAAATGGGTAGCGACCCGAATCGATTTTTTCTCGCCATTTTCCGAGAAGTTGTTTCTGTAACTGTTCAAAGTCTGTAAAGTTATGGGTCTGATGCCGCCCAGAGTACGAAAGGGTTTGTTGAAGTGGACAAGATTCTCTTGACGAGCAATAGGAACAGTTTTGACTACCCAAATGGAAAAGAAGCTGAATAGAATGATGGAAGAAGAAATTGCGAAAGAAAACACAAAGAATCTTGTGGGTTTAAAAGCGAAGCTTCTCTGCCTCTCCATCAATCCTCAATCTCACACTGGAACTGTGAAACAGTGAAGGAAGTGGAAGAAGACGCAGTGAGACTAATTTTCCAAAAAACTGTCAAAGATTTGTTGAGATTTCGCAATCAGAAGACTAAAATAAAGATAAAATAAACAGAGACAGCGAAGCATCGATGCAGGGAAGAGATTCAAAGGATTATATGCGTAATTTAAACCTGAGAAAAGCAAAAGGCTCTCAGTGCCATGTAGTGAATAAGATGGGAAAGTGTAGTTGGATAATCTTTTTTCCCCCTGATAATTGCGCTCTCCAGTCCCCACTTCAAACAGTGCGTGTTTAGCGGCTAATATTACTTCATTTCCATGTAATGCATCTCTCATGTGTTTTAACTTTATAACTGCCTTTCATGTTGCTCCATTAGCTTTCCTACTATCATTTTCTTTCGGGATCAAATATAGTATACAGCCAGACAAAGAAAAAAGAAATGTAATACAGCCTCCAAATTTATTTTAATTATCAATAGTGTATTTATGATTTTAATTCTCATTTTCAATTAAGGTGTCATGCATATTATCCTGTGAGTGAATTTTATATGTAAATAATTACGATACGTTAAAAATATTTTTAATTAGTTGAAATAATCTTTATATGATGCAGAATATGCATTTAATTTTATAAGGTGCACTTAATATGTGTTTATTTATATTTTAAAACATTTTAAGAAATATTTGAATATGTGTTTTTTTAAAAGAATTTTTAAATGTCAAAAGTGGTTCAAATAGTAACATTTATCAAGTGATTAATGTGATTCAAATTAAAAGTGATTAATGTGATTCAAATTAATGTGTTTTAATCTCAAAGGTGGACGGGTGGTAAGGGTATTCGTTTCCTTAGTAGGTCAATAGTTCAAATCTCACCATAAGATGTGATACATGTATGTCTCATCATCTCCGTTCAACTACCCTTGAACTTAGCCCTAACATAAGTGTGTGGAGTAGAGATTCGACTTGTTGGCAAGAGAATATTGTTCTATGTAGATCCTCTACTCATTTTGAGCAAATAAAAAATGTAGTTTTAGTGATTTCACACATTCTCTCAACTTTGATGCACAATTGACATTTTGAATTTAGTCATCCAATGTCAGAATGATGTTGGATCCTCCTACTCATTTTGAACATACAAAAATTGTGTTTTTCAATGATTTTACACACTCACAATCTTGATGCACAACTAATATTTTAAATTTAACTATACAATATCAAATTGATTGGATCCTCCTACTCATTTTGAGCACACAAGTCAATGTATTTTTTTTTTAGAGATTTCACACATTTCCAACCTTGATGCACGATTGGTGCTTTAAATTCAGTCATCCAATGTCAGAATGATTTATATTGCCCATAATTTCTCATTATTACATCTCATAACACATCATATCTATGTATTTATTTATATTGATCGATCCAGGTTTTTTAAACATAATAAAGAATATATGCACTATACTTGTTAGAATAACGTTGCACCACTGATGCACAATTGGTTTTTTACAGGTGCAAGCCATGTTGGTGATGGCAAGCTTAACATATATAGATATTATGTATGAATTGTACTTAATCTTTAAATGCGTCGAATAAATTGACAAAATTAAAATTTGATTAAGACAAAAGTGATCACTAAAAGTTTGATGGTTTACACCGTATTTTATCATATCCTTAACCGTGTGGCATAGGTCATATCTTTAACCATGTGGCATAGGTCATTTTCAGTAAGAGAGAAAGTAAACTAACACATATATTAGCAATATTATTAATTCACTTTGCTAGTAGTAAGAGAAGCTTTTGAATGTGAGAAATAATGGTTTGAACAAAGCATGAATTATGAAAATTTATAGATGGCATTTCACTTCTGAAAATTTCTATCTAATTCCAACCATTGTTAATATTGTTTATTTGGTTATGAGATATAAAACATCCTCATTTAAAGACAAGAGAGAGATATAAAACATCCATGTGACAAGATTTTACAAATATAATATCTTTGCACAAGAATAAAGTAAAGAAACTCATTTGCCTAAGTACCATTCCTATAATATATTTTCTTTATGTATGTACTTTATGCCTTTAAAATAATTAATTATGTTTGTTAAGTAGGTTTAACAATTTAATATTCCCTACAAGGGACAAACTTGAAATATGATTTACGTGAATTTGGCTAATTTTAATAAATAATATTATGTAAGGTTGTGTTTTCCAATACAGTTATAAATTAATAATGTATATGAATATGATAATATTTTACTCTTATAAATCAATAGTGTATATAAATATGATAACACCTTAAATATGGTGCGGTGTTTGAAAAGGAACACTTATACTCAATAAATAAAACTCTCAAATTTATATTAAATTAAGATGTTCGAACCTAAAGCACTATATTATTTCTACTTATTATCTTTATATTGACTTTTTTATCAACAATATTTGTAATCACTTCAACTAGTTTCATACTTCAAATTTTGTATTCTAACTTTATCATCATTGTTAAAAGAATATGCCAATAATTGGCTACCATTCTTAGGTAGGTCACTTTTACTTTTCACTCAAACTTTGACTAATATTCACGAGCAACAACATTCATTTTAATAAATAACTATTTAGATAACACCAATGTTAATATATCAAATACATTCATCATAACAATTTCATAACGATCAGATAAAAAAATTAAAAGTGCAAAGGTAAAAACTCATATAACAATATTAATGATTTATAAATAAAAGCTTATCGCAATACATCCACACATTCTATTTTATTTCATGTATATCCCAATCATAACTTCCGTTCAAAAAATTTACATAAGACACTAACGTGAAATTTTTAATGAGCAATGAAGTAATTTAATGCTCATTGTATTGCGTTACAAATCTACGGCTTAGAAGCAATGTTAAAAGATTTAATCTGTCTGGGATGGGATGTGGTGCTAGGTTAATTTCAATTGATTTAGCTCGTGGTCTTCTTCAAGTTCATCCTAATTCCAACGCTGTTGTTGTTAGTGCTGAGATCATCACTTCTGAATTGCCTGTTGTGAATGAGTGGTGCGGCGATTGTGTCCAACCGTCGGTCAAAGCGCATTATGACGTTTATTCTCAAATGGAAACCTTATATTCCCAATTTCAAACAATCATTCGATTGTTCCATCATATATCTCCCTTCTCAGTGTTTTAAGAAACTGATAATTTATTGGTAATTAACAATCACTCCCATTAATTAATTTTCAAATTCTTTTAGTTTGGTTGCAGACCGATCCCAACAAAGAAATTTCCAAATTCATTAATTAATTTCCGTTAATTAATGAGAAAAATACATCAAGACCTCCTATACTTTGAGTGAATTGTAAAGTGACTCTCTGAACTTTTTTTACATTATAAACGCTAAAACTTTGATAAAATGATTTCAATAACCCCCTCCATTCAATTCTATCCATCACCATTAACTCTTTCTTAACACCCAACCAAGACAGCAGAAAAAAAATACAAACTCCCTCCAAAAGATAAATTCAATCTGCCAAATAAAAAAAACTGCCAGAAAAAGACAAATCTCGTCCGTCCTCCATTTTCTCCATGTTTTCTGAACACCAAATTAAACTACCAAATTCAATTAAACTGCCAAACTCCAAATAGTACATTAGCAAATTCAATTAAACTACCAAAATCAATTAAATTGCCAAACTAAGTCCATCACAATAAACATCAATTAAACTGCCAAACTCCAATAAATGAATGTACTAAACCCATTCACAAAACACATTCTAAACCCATTCACAATCATTCAAAATCATCAACGAAATTAAATGAATGTATTAAACTCATTCATAAAACATGATATGTCATTATGTTATGGAAGATTAGGAATCTTGTACACATTGTCTCCTTACCTGTAAAAATATAGAGTAATCAATTAAAATCAATAACAATGAGCAAACCTAATAAATTGATTTCAAGGGTAATAAACGCTTTCTTACAAGTAACTTATTCTTTCCAAAACCACCACCATTGCTTGGACCACTATCGTTGCTTAGAACACCAATGTTGCTCGTGTTTTTCTGTTTAGACCTCTTGATGCATGTTCTTTTATCATGACCCCATTGTTTACAATTCACACATTTAAGTCTTCTACCTTTTCCTGAAGCTCTATTTGAGTTAAACGCCTCCCCTTCTTATTTATTTCTCTTTTTCTTGGGTCGTCCAGGTTGTTTTCTTATTTTTGGGAGAATCATTGGCTCTTTGCCCATATTTTCTCAATACTCAGGACTTGGAATGGGTTTAATCATATGTTCATAAGCAAGAATATATCTTTCTTTGTTGAACACTGGGTTTACATACTTTTCAGACTGCTCTCAATTCTAAAAAATGCAAACAATTGCATGCGAGCAGGGAATTTCAGTCAACTCCCACCGCCTACAACCACAAGTCTTCTTTGACAAGTCCACTATAAATCTTGCACCACATATCTCCTCAACTTCATATAAATGATATCACCCCTAATGTGCTATACAACTAAATGATGTCTCTTTTTCCTTATTCAACCTCTTTTGAATCCTAGGACATAAGATACCACTACATTCCCCATTCCATCTCTCTTTATTTGAAATCACTTCATAAAAAGCCTTCTAATGATCTCCATCATGGTCATGATCGGCTTATCTCTACTCTCAAGTATGTAGCTATTGAAACACTCAGCTACATTATTGACAAGAATGATGAGAGGCATGTATTTTCCAGCCACATTATTCTTTACACTCTGCAGTATTTCTACTCTTCTCATTATTGATATACTTAAATTCGAACCCCTTTTGGATGGCGTAAAGTTTAAGTGCTTGCCTAAAGACAATATGTGTGCTGAATAATAACTCAACTTTCAGGTCAATAGGTTTACGCATGTCTATCTCTTCATGACATTTTGAAAACTTTGGTCCATTTTCATCATCAGATCAACTGCATAAGCTACCCATCTCATCACTATCTTCATATTCTGACAATGACTCCTTTAAATCAATATTAGGGACATAAAAATCCAGTTCATATGACATTGTGACTCTTTCTTCCATAAGTCATCTTGCAGATTTTCATCGAACTTAGAAAAATGCTCTAAATCAGGCTCAACATGCTCATGAATCTCTGGTGCACACAACTCAATATCAAGAGTGATAGAATTGACATGCTTAGAATATATCTCAACTACCTCATACATTCCATGTTCTAATTCAAACATTAGTTTACGTACATCATTATCTGATCTTAATGACATTAACTTCGACATTTCTTGTCTTGTGAACTTATACCACAAATAGACCAAATTTGTATAACCTAGTTCTTCTTTAATCATTGATTCATATACTGCAGCTGACACCTTGTCTGGGTCTATGCATTCAAAAAAAATTTCCTCACCTCCAACGTATCTGAATACAGGGACCTTTTCCAACATTCCTCCACGGTGTAACTCCACGGTAATAAAACCCATCACTGCCCATTACCAAATTGATTAAGAATACAACACAATTTATTAAGATTATAAATAATTGTCAAACCAGTCATCTCCTCAACATTAAATACAATCCAAAGTGAAAGAACTCAGTCAGATTAAAATTTGGTTTGATTAGCATGTAAATCAAACTCGGCCAGTTAAAATTTGATTTGATTAGCATTTAAATCAAACTCGGCTAGATTAAAATTTTCAAACAGAGAGATTACCAAGAAAGTGAGTGAATGCCAACAAAAATTCCAGTGAACAGAAAAAAATTCCACAAAATTTGGTTTGATCTGTAATGCAAATCAAACTGGACAAGATTAAAACTTTTAAAGACAGAAAGATTACCAAGAAAGAAGAAGATTTCCGGTGAACGCCAAAAGAATTTCAACGAAAATTTCCCAAACAACTCTGACTCTCAGCTAACCTCTTCTCCCTACCTCTCGATTATAGGCTGATTGTGGCTGCTTGAGTGATCATGAAGGTTGGGTAAGAAGGAAGAAGATGACGGGTTGAGAGATTGGGTGAGTCAAAAAAGATGGAGGATGGAGGGATTTAGAGATTGGGTGAGACGAAGAGGATGGAGGGGTTCAGAAAATTAAGGATTTCTAACCTAACGGAGTAAACCGGAATATGGATGGAGGGGGTTAAAATGGTTTTATTGAAATTTAAATATTTAAAATGTCAAAAAAGTTCACAGATCACTTTTCAACTCACTCAAAGTACAGAGGTCTCGATGCATTTTTCCCTTGATTAATTTACAAATTCATTCAATAGAAAAATGCAGACAGATACGAGGAAAAAAACAAACAAATAGCAGATTCATAAATCACAATCCACCGATAGGTTTTGATTTGATTATAATATTACATGGCAATCGTCTCCCACCAGCTAATCTCCAACGTTTTGTACACAAACAAATGAAGAATTCGGGTCAATGGTCCTACAGAAAACTCAGAAAACTCCATCTATTACCTTTGAAACCTCCATTTCTGCTACCAGAGTCAGAGTCTCAATATTCGCTCTGGGTCTCCTCCATTTTAGTCGACTAAGATTCTTGATCATCTTCTCGGTCAAATAAAACCTCAAACTGGGTTGGAGTTGTTGGTCTTAGTCTCAGTGTTGTTTAGAGCTGAGACCAAGTGATAACACGAAGGGTCTCCCTAGCAAAAGGGTAGTTGGTCAATACTCCGTAGATTTACAACTCGCGGTAAAGTGTAGTTGGTCGATGCTCCGTAGATTTACAACACCATCATATTAAATTATCTCATTATCCATTAAAATCTCACGGTTTAAAATAAAATATGAACGGAATATGTGAAATAAAATAAAATGTGATGGGGGTATTGGTATAAACTTTTGAAGGTGAGGGTGTAATTTACATAAAAGATCTAGAAGGGACAGAGTAATAAATTAATAAAAAAACAATTAAATTTTGCGATATCTATTATGTTGACATATAAAATTTGAGTTCTTTTCGAATTTTAAGATTGAATGAGCATTTTAATGTTTTAAATCTAATTTTTAAAACAAAACAAGTGTAAATTTACATAGAGATGAGAAAAAAAAAAGAATTTCAAATGCGTTATTTCTTTTCTGACAAAAGTACTAAAACATAAACATACTAAGATATAAGAACTCTTTTCTAAAAAAATCAAAAGTTGGGAGCACGTGCCCTGCTGTGGGCTAAATCCAACATACTTGAAGGCTAATTCCTTCAGATATGAGGGGGAAGAGGCCGGCCAGAGCGGCACGCACCCCTTGGCATGAGCTGCCTCTACCCCTACTTAAATGATAAAGTTAAACTAAAGATGTTTAGAAAAATCAACTTTTATTCAAACTATCTAAATGACTGGATTTTTTTTTTTGCGAAAATAGTTGAAAATGGCAGAAGTAAGTAATATATTTGCAAAACCTACCTAAATATAAATAAATTATTTAGAATATTCAAGCCATTTTTATAGTTTATGCTATAAAATTGATCATTTTTACAATTCTCTCAAATTACATATTTAAAAAAGTGATATATTTTAATGTGTATAATCGATCACGTTATATGTAATGTTATGTCATGGCGTACCAGTATGTTCTTTTTAAATTGGGCTTTATACAGAAGTGGCTACAATATAGAAAGAGAGAATTGCAAAAATGATGAACTTTGTCAGATTGTACAAATAACCAGAAAATATTTTTTTACAAAAATGACCGGTCTAATATAAATAGTTTATTTACAATTACGTAATTTTTATAAATAAATTATTTACTTTAGTCATTTCCAGTCATTGTTGCTCAAAAAAAGATTTCCGGCCATTTTTTCAATTTGAGATTGAAAATTGATTTTTCTTGTCATATTCTGATATAGTATCTTAATACAAAATTACACATCAAATTTCATAATCATAAAAATAGCCATGTGTTTACGGGTTCACTAACTTGAAACACATCTCTTCCTATTATACCATTTTTCTACCATTTAATATTTTAAAAAACTTTAAAACTTCCATAAACAACCAAAACAGCCCCATTTAATGCCTTATTTTTTTTTGAATTTTCTTTGAAATCCCATAAACAGCACAAAACATAAAAGAGAGAGATTGAGGAAAATCTATATTCACTCTCTCTCTCTCTGTATATATTATTTATATTATATATAGCATGTGTATATAAAGTATCTTGCATATCTATAATACATAAATATATATGACATTTATAACAATATAAAATATATAAGTTATATATAATATATAATACATACTTTAATTAGTGTAAAACGTGTTGTGTTATGTACAATATATAAGACATAAATTTTTATGGGTGTTTATAATGTGTTCGGGTGTAGTATTATATATGCTCGTATATAAAACCCATATATATAAAGTGAAAATGATAGGAAAAGATAGGTTTCGAGGGTGTAGTTTCAAAAATGGCCGAAATTTTTCTTTGCAAAAATGGCCGAAATATTACCGTGGTAAATAATTTATTTATAAAAAATACATAATGGTGAATAACCTTTTACCATATTTCGGTCATTTTTGAAATAAAAAAATTTCTGAACATTTTTACAACTTGAGCTAGGAAATGGGTCATTTTTTCAGTTCTCCAATATATAAATGCGTGTCTATATATATATAACAATATAAAATATATAAGTTATATACAATATATAATACATACTTTAATTAGTGTAAAACGTGTGTGCTGATGTAATATATATATATATATGTCATGTACAATATATAAGACATAAATTTTTATGGGTGTTTATAATGCATTCGGGTGTAGTATTATATATACTCGTATATAAAACTCACATATATATAAAGTGAAAATAGCAGGAAAAGATATGTTTCCGGGTGAAGTTGCAAAAATGGTCAATTTTTTTATTTGTAAAAATGACCGAAATATGACCGTGATAAATAATTTACTTACCTAAATTACACAGTAGTAAACAAATTATTTACTATATTTCGGCCTTTTTGAAAAAAAAATCTAGATATTTTTACAACTTGAGCTAGGAAATGGGCCATTTTTTTCAGTTCTCCCATATATAAATGTGCGTGTCTATATATATATATATATATACACTTATGTGGTATGGCCCAGTCTAACTTATAAATCATTGATTAACAAATATACGTGACATACACAATCTGCGCGAAGTGTTCATCTTAATCAATCAAAGCAGTTTGTAAAATGCTACTTGAATTTATCCCTAAAGGAAAAGCACTTTCTTATCATACAGTCTTATTCTTTGAATGAATGAATCAACAAAATTAGACTCCTAAACTAGCTTTCTCTCTATCTTCAAAGACAAAAAATACACATCACAGAAAAAACCTAAAAACAGAAGCATAAGAGGAAATACTGGTAGATGACTAGCAGATTAGCAGCAAAATAAGCTTATAATACCTTTGGCACAACAGGGTAAGATGGTAAGTTGCCAACTCTATCTCATTCTCTCTTTGAGTATCTTCATACCAACATACCTGCCAAAACAAAGCAACAAAAACACTAAAGCATTCAGATAACAACAAAGACGTTGACCGTCCAAGCATCAAAAGAGTAGCCTGGGGATTGGTCCCTGGTGATACAGTGAATATCAAACTATCAACAACTCGGAGAGCATCAATCCCAATAGCCTTTATATATATATATAGCGCACACACATATATACATGCATATATAGAGAGAGATACTTTAAGAGAGAGAGAGATATTTAATGGAGAGAAATATAGAGAGAAAAAATAAGGATTGTTATACATTTAAATTAAATTATATAAGGGTGACTTAGTAATTAACTAAATGTGAAAATTTATAAATTTAATGAAATTTGCTATATTAATTATTTTTTTAAAAAAATGCTATAATTGATGTTTTTCACAAGTTATGAATAAAATTGATTTTAAAAATTAGAAATTTGTATAAATAGTATATATCTATTTTTAATTATGGTTGGAGAATAAAGGAAGACCCTATTTATTCGTGATGGAAGCCCAAAAGTTAGCATGAAACGTGTTTAATAAATTTAAAAATCAGAAAATGAGAGAACATTAAACTTTTTTAATCTGTTGTGAAAATTTTGGGAAAACATTTGGAAATATTTTTTGACACTTTTATCCTTATCTTTTTATTAGATTTTTTAAATTGCTCTTTTACTTTATGTTAATTGTTACAAAATTAAATAAGTTATTTATTATTTACTTAATGAACACGTTCTTTAGGTTAAATAATGGATGACCCATGTATTTTGTGATAGTTAAATTATGATTATTATAATAATTTTTATAAATTATATCCCTGATATGTAGTAAATGATAGGGAAAAGGTATCCTGAACAGATTTGATAAAATAGAAAAATAATTGACAATTAAATAATAATAGAATGAAATTTATGCATTAAACGAAATTCATACATATCTTTTTTTTGTCAAAGAAAATCATACATATCTAAATGAATTGATAAGATGACTGCGTAATTCCATATTTTTAATTTTTTATTTAAAACTATTAGACATTAATTATTGAATCAACATACATTTCTTTAATAACTTAAATTATTTACGGGGATTCACTTTTTTAAAAGATACTAGAGATATAAAGATAATGAATAAACATATATAGGTCTAACATAACTAGCATGAGTTTGTGCACTCTATTAGGTGTCCTCAAAAAAATTGTAACAAGCGAGAAAATTCATGCCAAAGAGAAAAAGGACATAAGCTAAAATAAATATAATAAAAGAGAAGGGTAATATAAAGTCACGCCTTAAAAGAAAAAAAATTGACCATGTTTACTAAACGAATTCGGATTCAAAATTCAGATTCATAATTCAGATTTCAGTGTTTGAAATCAAGATTCATATTAATGAGTTGAGTTCATGATTCAAATTCAGTGTTTATGAATTATCGGGATTCAAAATTTAGATTCAGAAGTTCGTGTTTACTAATTATGGATTCATGATTTGAATTAGGTTAAATAAATGATTTTATTAGGTTGTATCTTTCTTCTCTCCATTCGTCTTCAACTTCTCTCTTCATCTTCATCGCTTCTTTCTTCTCTGCCTTTTTCTTCTTTCTTCTTCTTCATTTGTCTTCTCCCTTCGTGGTCTATTTTTTAGGACTTGTGATAAGTTTTTCCTAGTTTGATGTGCTTTTTATTTTTTATTTTCTTGATTGTGTGGATTTATCATCAATTTGTTGTATAACTTTTCGACTTTGTGGTTTAATTATCAGATTTTAGGATTCTAGCGAGAGATAGGTGAAGAAGAGAAGGAGGAGACGTGTCTGTATTTGATTTCTGAGATTATAGTAGATGATATATAAAATCATACTATAAATATATTATGATATACCGATGACATATTAAAATATAATATGGTATTTAAATATATCATAGTATACCACAGATGATATACAATAATATTTTATGATATACTGATAGTATATTAAAATATATTGTGGTATATAGATATATATCATTGCATATTTTTATATACCATAGTACATTTATACATTTTTTTTCAGTTTTATAAAAAAAATTTGGCAATTTGAAAGAAACCAGTCATTTTCATAAATATATTTTTATTTTTACTTTTATTTTTTTAAATGAATTTTTAAATTAATCGTAATCAAGTTGATATATGACCTAAGAATATAATAATAAATTAATAGCCTTTTCAAATTTTTAGTCATTTTTTATCCTGAGAATGCCGTTTATGTACAACAACTACTTTTTTTCAACAATAAAATGATGACTTCCAACAATTGGAGTCTTTCGCCTCTTGCATTGATGGCAGTCAAGGAGGAAAACCTATATAAAAACTTCATAGAGTTTGGTCCTTTATGAGTTGTTTGAAGGAATCACCTTGAAACGTTAGTAATATATTGAAGTTAATATCTGAAAAAAATGATCAATGATTTGCTTACCTTTCACTGTCAATGACTTTCCGAGGCTTAGTTTGTGAAGATTTTCATTGTAAATAGCTTCCCGAGACAACTGATTTTCTTCAGTTCGTGTTGTTTGACGGCCGCCATTGGAGAGTTGTATGAGTTTAATATGGGGTTTGGGTTAATAGATGGACATGAGAGTGAATTTAGGAAGTTTAATTTTAGGGGATTGGGGATTTGGGGGAAACTAAAATAGTAGGGATTTGATATTTGGCGAACGTTTATGTTGGCTTAATTTACGAGGAAGATGAAGAAAGGCTGGGACTATTAGGTCAACTCACTGACTAGGACGAGCTCTTTCTAATCAGGTCAGACAGTAAGTATTATCTAAAAATCATAAAAATTTACTCTCGTTGAAGATAAATAAAATCAAATATTACATAGATAATTATAATTAAAGAACTGAATTAATAAACAAAAAATAATAATTAAAATGATTCAATATAACTAAATGAAATCATAATAAATATTTTTGCTGTATAACATTTTGTGCATCGCAATCCAGATTTCATCCAAATCGAGGATTACAAACCAAACCCGACACTTGATTCATAATCTCTCATTTGAGCCTCATAATCTTAAACCCTAAACTAATAAAATTATAATTACTTGTGTACGTGAAACTGGTTATTTCTAAAAATACTTTTGATAATTTAGATGCAATTTTCAAATTCAGATCTACATACTTTTCAAAAATAAAATGACTAAAAGTGAAAGAGCTAAATGAACAAGTATGAAGTATATGCGTCTAAACCGTATTATTGGGCATAAAATTTAAACATGTTATCATTGAGCAATGGAACACATAATTTCATTTAAATGGTTATACACTGATTAAGTTATAAATTAGTGCTTCTAAGTGATTATGTAATGTGTTAATTTAAAAAATTAATTTAATTAAATATTAATTTATAAAATACTTACAGATCATTTCATCAAACAAAATTTAGTTTTGATTTAGTAAAACAAACATCTTACCATCTTTTAAAAAAATAACTTACCAATAAAATTTCCTATGGGCACTTGCGCTCTAAAGGGTAAAATAGAGATTTCGGCTTCGGAGATGAAGTGGCTCAACAGCAAAAGTTGAATCCGAGAGCGAAACTCCCAATTCTCTGTGCTGTTCGCATTCCGATCCACCTTCGAGCAAACGCTTCATCAGCCTATCGGTCAGGTACCCCTAATTCCCAATTTAGATTGATACCTCTGGCATATTCTCGATATCAACTCTTCCTTATTCGCATGCGTTGAAATTGCTTGTTTTGCTTGTGATCATTTCGTTTAGTGCACGCGTTTCTAATACCTGTTTGGATGATGGGAAACTGAAAATGATGTTAAAGGGTTTGTAGAGAAATTTGATCATTTTCTGGAAAAATTTGCCTTCTCCCTTTTCGTGGAAAGTAGTTATAGTTTAAGAGAAATTGCAAGAGATAGTTTTGATGGTTGATTTTAAGTTTGCCTGAATTTTTTAAGCGAATTTAAAATCCTATCAAAGCTAGCTAGCTTGACATGATTAATTATTCATCCGCTAAATTCAAAACAAGATTAGCAATTCGCTTTTGTATGAACAAAGTCAGTCAATTATTGGAGCTCATGCCTGCTGCATGACTAAATTGCTAGGTATATTACTTGAGTCGTTTATTGAGCTAATCATATACTCGAACCCGTGTTACCTGGTAAGCAGAACGGGAACGAAAACGTATTACACTAGTTGTCCAGAACCGAGGTACGTTAAGTGTAGACTTATTTATACATATAGGTGGTGGAGTATAAAATCTCAGGATCACTTACCTCACTTACATAATAACATAGATGTATTAAATTAACTACAAATATTTAAGTTCGTACTGGGGCTAGAGCATTGAGAGGACATTTCCCTAGCACAAGAGAACCGGGAAGGACGCACTTCTGGTGTACCAATTATCGTGCCCATGGTAAACGCTAGGTAGCCAAGTACGGAGGGGATAACTGCTGAAGAAAATTCAAACAACAAACTAATATACCAAATAGTTTTGTTATGCAAAACAAAAAGGAATTCTCTCATCCACTCAATGTTTTCATCCAGGATGTGTTAAATGTTATCCGTATTTTCCATTTATAAGATTTGATGGTATTTATGGTTGAAGTATTATATATTATGATAGCAGTTTGGAGCTCGTAGAAAAGCAATATGACTGGCAGGATCGGTCATGCCACCCTGAAAGGACCGAGTGTTGTCAAAGAGCTCTGCGTGGGGATGGCACTCGCCTTGTTCGCAGGTAGCTTCTGGAAAATGCATCACTGGAACGAGCAGAGGAAAGTTAGATCCTTCTATGACTTGCTGGAGAAGGGTGAGATCAGTGTTGTAGCTGAAGAATAAGTTCTGTGATTAGATATCATGAGCTTATGAACAAACTAGGATGATCTTTCATTGCGTTCTCTTCGTTTTAAGATGACAGTCATCTGGTTTTCAAATGAATAATTTGTTGTCCTGAATGTTGAAGTACATTATTGTGTTTTGTAAGAGTTTTAGGAACTGGTGCTCTCTGCTTTGATGGATTAAACTATGGATGCAATGTGGGCTGACCATTTTCTACAAGTAACAGGAGCAAGACAATTTTTTTGAGTGTAGACAAGTTTATAATTACAGTACACTTTATCATCCTTTTTATAAAGTAATTTAACTAAATATTCAATTTATAAGTAAATAGCATATTTCTACTGTCACGCCATCAATCAGTTGTTGACGAATTTGTAGTTGATAATTTTTAACCTTCGATTTATAGATTTCATAATGAGATTCAGTGGGATCCATGCATTTAATTAAATATTTCTGAATTTATTGTCTTTCAATTCAAACGTTTTTTTTTAATTAGATGATAATCAATGATTGATTCTAATTTTCTTTTTTTAGCTAATTCTGATAATATTCTAGCTTCAATGAATTATTCTAATTCTGATAAGGTAAATAATAGATTTTTAGTGTCACATCATTAACCAGTTGTTGATGAATTTGTAGTTGACGATTTTAAATTTTGATTTACAGATTTCATAATCAGATTTAATGGGGTTTTTGTATTTAATTAAACATTTCAGATTTGATGATAATCAAAACATTTGAGAAATATTATTCATAATCACCTTAATTTTGACTTATTCATGTGTTAGTAAAATCAGTTATATTTTTGTTCAGTATTACTTTTTTATCATTTAATGTCCAGGGAGTCTGAATTGGACATAGGACTCCTCTTACAGGAGTTTGAATTAGCATTGGACTCCTCTCACTGGCAATCAGAATTGGGTATAGGACTCCTCTCATGGCAGTCAGAATTGGGTATGAGACTCCTCTCTATCATATGTTCACAGTTCAATTCGATAATAAAATCGAATTGAATCGAACCGTTAATGTTAAAAGATCTGAATCGAATTAAACCGTGAGTTTCGATTCGGTTCGATATTATTAATTAAAAAATTATTTTTAAATGATATTATTGAAAAAAATAATATAAAATCAAAATTCTGTTTTGGTTCGGTTTGATATGAAATTATATATATATATAAAATAATATAAATTAAATGTTTCGGTTCAGTTCAAAAATCATCAAAATTTTGAACCGAACCGAAACTTCGATTCTCTTATTTCTCCAAACCGAACACATTTAAAAAATCGAACGAACCGACCATTTTCGGTTCGGTTCGGTAAATAATTTTAACCCCTAGATCTCACACGAGTTTGAATTAGCCTTGGACTCTTCTGACAGGGAGTCCAAATTGTAATTAAGTTAAATTAAGTGCGCCTATCATTAACCAACGAAATCCTCTATAAATACTAAACAAACGCAACTACAAAACAATCACACATTCATATTAATTATTTCTTCATACCATCCTTATTATGGCCTTACCAAGCACACACCAATTCTACAAGATCAAATTCTTCGACGCTTGCATCCAGACAACAGTGACTACGGATGCTGCCGTCGTGGATAAGTGGATTTCCAATACGTATAATATCCACAACAACCGCCTCCACAGCCTCGTCGTTGGTCTCGACACAGAATGGCAACTTTGCATGAAGCCTAATGGTCATCAGCCAGTGGCAATCATTCAGCTTTGTGTTGGTCATCGTTGCCTTATATTCCGATTCTTCCATGCGAAAATCGTTCCGCTTTCTCTCATCAACTTTCTTTCTAATCCAAACTTCACGTTTTCTGGGGTTGGTGTTGAGCAAGATAAGAACAAATTACTTGAAGATTGGGGCCTCGTTGTGGGGTGTACCATGGACATCGCATGTGTTGTTGCCAAGAGATACAAAGATCCTGTTTATAAACATACTGGGTTGAAAAGGCTGGAACTTGAATTCACCGGAAGATTGATGCAGAAACCTAAGCATATAACTTTAAGTAAATGGGATAATGAGAAACTTAATTTCGCTCAGGTTAAATACGCTTCTATTGACGCTTTCGCATCGTTTGAGTTGGGTCTTCAATTTTACAAATTTTATCGTGACGAAGAGAGCAAGTCCTTTCGATCTCCAAACATTCATCAGCGCCGCCACAATTACCACAGGGATTCTTCTTATAGTGTTGCAGATGTCGCATAGTTGATGTTGTCTCTTAGAATTTATTTTTTCTTTTGAAAGAGAGATGTGATTGTGAGTGGTGATTTCTTTTTTCTTTTCTTTTTGGGTCAAAATATATGATTGTTTTGAGGTTACAATGTACTAATTCGTGAAGAATGGAATAACACAAAATATTATTTTGCATGTAACGAATCCTCCTAATATTTCGCTCTGAGTCGGTAGAATGAATGCGAAATTGATTTTTTTCTTACTTGATAAAATATAACAATGTTTGTTGAGAATGTTAGTTTCACACCTCTCCTACTCAGTAGCTCAGTAGGAGGAGACATAAGATGGCTTACATGTTAATTATCTTAATTTTTTCTAAAACTACTACAATATCTTTATTGAAATATTTCTATCTCATTTAAGATTCAAATTGATGAGATTAAATATAATTATCATGTGGGATATGTTAAACAACTTACTAAGATAGGGATCAAATAGTTGAAATAATCACGATTTCTTTGAAGTGAGGAAAGGATAAAGTCAAACACTCATATAAGGGGTCTTGACTTAACCTATAAATATATATGTCAGACATATATGAAAAATTCATCAAATATGAATTATTAAGTTAGACATATATTAAAAAATCATCTATGTCATTCTTTGTGATCTGTGTATGGGCATAAATTCTTCATTGTGCCATGTCAGCGACAATTTAAGGAGCAGACCAATCAGACGAAAGTACATGGTTTACCAACATGACAATCTAAGAAAATCAATCAAGATCATTGGATTGATCAGACGGTTAAGATTTATTTAGTTGTTGATGTTGATAAGCTAGATCTCTGTAGAATATTTTGTTGATCTTATTTTCAGATAGAATTTGATAAGTTACATCAGTTTCTATGTAACTGATTAAATGCTTATAAATAGAGACAATATGTAACTTCAAATGGACACTTAACGACTCTCAATACGCTTAAAAAACAAGCAGACTGTGTAACTTGTATTTGTAAACTTTTCTCCATAATGAAATACTATTAAAAGTTTCTCGTGATTTTTCTCACATTTTAAGATTTTTCACGTAAATCATTATGTTTATTACTCTTTTCTATATATTTTTCTATTATGATGTAGAAAATTAATGACCTTGTGAATGTTTTTCTTTTACAATCTGTTTACTTTGTTTGAATAATTTGGGTCTGGGTTAGTTTTCGTATTTAAATTTCTTACAGAGAAATGAGCACGTTTTGTTGGTATACAGCGTACAAAACATTGCCAAACCTCCTTAATGATTTTCAAATCATTCAACAAAATGTGAACCACACCAAATTTTGAGTAATTTGATGATAAAAAAAACAAATAGGAGAATAAGATCCGAAATTTAAACATTTACAAAATTTTGAGATTGAGCATTTGAATTGAGTTTGAGTATTTGGATTTATGATTTAGATTTAAGATTTGTAATATTATGTTTATTATAAATTTGAATTATGCTGGATTAGATAATTTAGATTATGTTAGATTAGATAAGTTTACTATAATGTCATTCAATTAATAAGTTATTGGTGACAACATGGGTTGGCACAATTAGTTAATCCTCCACACCTAACTTTAGAAGTTGTGAGTTCGAGTTATATTCTACATTTCTCTTAAAATTTATAATGCAACTTTAATAAAAAAGAGTTATTGATTTGACTGATGATTTATAAAATGTGTACTTTTGACTTTGCATATTCAATCCAACCAAAAATTGGATTTAGATTTTGAATCACCTATTTTTAGTTGGATTTGAAATCTATAAAAATTTATATTTCAAATCCGATAATATGATGGGTTTCACTCAAAATTTTCAATCTTTTTTAATAAACACTTGTAACTAAATGTGACCACAATTGATTTCTTTTTCCATGTCAAGGGAAACGATTTCTTCGCATTGTGCTTATCTTTAATATATTAAAAATGAGAATCATTTTTAGATAATTTTCTCTACTCATTATTTTACAATTTTTAAATCACATTTTGAGCCCATTAATGATGCACTATTATTAGTCAATTTTTCTTTTTTCTTTTTCTCATATTTATGGTGTATATCTTATGAGGTTTTTATGCTTCTTTAATTCTTATTAATTTGAATTTTATTTTATAGACTGAATGACATTTTAAGTTAGTTCGTCTGTTAATAAATATATCAGAAAAATTCAATCATTTTCAAAAAAATAGACCATATTATTAGTTTATTTGTGACAACAAATTAAAAAAATAGTTATAACAAAAAAATGTATCATATACCATGCACGTATGTTCTTGTAACAAAAATAACTTCTTTTGTGAATTTTTGATGAGTAAGAACTATAAAAATCAAAATATTATTTTTAACTTATTTACAAATAAATATATTTTATTAATTTTTTTATTTAAATAGATAAATAATATATGAGAAATAATTAAAATATAAAAAATGTATAAATAACTTAACTAGTGATTTGAAAAGGCAAAAAAATTACTGTAAATTTTGGTTATGCGTAGCTACGTTTTTTCCCCAGTTCTTTGAAGTAATTTCTAATATTTTCGGTTCAGATTTTGGGTTTGCTTTGACTTGATCAAAAGTTTTATCTAAAAGAGTTTTTATTTTATTATATTACAGAAAAACTAAATTTGATTTAATTCATGGACTGATATTTGAAGCAGAAAATTCCAACAATGTTCTCGTATATATATATCACACCCAAAATCTAAAGATATCTTCACTTAAATAAATCAATTGATACAGAGAAATTCAGGTCACGTAATATTGAAAAATCAAGTTCAAGTTACATAGCTCATGTTTTGTTTTGCCCGTATTGAGTAATATTAAATCCCAAATATCACTTGAACTAAGTGCCTTTTATCCGGAAAGGACTGAGCTTTTTGCCCGTGCCGGCGAACAAATCATACACTTCCGGTCACCACTATTTTGGTAAACATTATAGATTTTGAATCATACACTTCCAGTCAGTTCGGCAAAAATGTTTGAGTAAATAACAGTCCGGGTTTACAATTTTGAATTATGCGATAACCTGTATCTTGAAATTATTTTATTTCAAGCAACGGAATAACGTCGCAGCAGCAAATATAGACCATATTGTTTCCCCAACTTCACCATTTGGCGGGCAACGATGGTCAACTAAATCTGCAGGCAATGATTTCCAAGGGAAATAAAACATGATTAACAACATAGGATATGATTTGAACATTGAATTGTGTATTATAAATCCACAAAGACCTCAGAGCCTAACATTCAATAAATGTATGCACTTGTTTCAAGGGAAAAATTTGTGGTTCCATTGTTCAGTCCCCATACTGGTAAAAAACCGAGCTACTAATTCACTCCTTATGATGATTCAATGACCCAAAATATTACGGTAACAAATTGTTACATCTCTGCCGCCGTTATTGAAAGTATAATCATTTATAGATGTTGTTAAGACTCAGGCAGATGCAAATTAAACAAAAGAGAAAGCAGAGTATCTATTTTCTTCTACACTAGAAAATACAAGTATAATTACCTTTCTTATACTATGTGAGGGCATGTTTTGCACCCGTCAGGTTGTTTCTGTTTAGCAACAAATTCTGGAACAAGAAACACACTATTTTTAATTTTTAAATACCTTTAGTTGATTACTAGCAATTGATCCAATGACATAAAGTAAATTTTATTCATGTTTTGTCCTCTTTATACATTATCTTTTTTTCTGGCGCAAAGATCTTGTTTTCACATTATATATAGGGGTAATTACCACAATGATGACCTTGGCATAGAGAAAAACCCATCATGCTCCAAATCCGCCAACTCGAGCTCACCACCTCCAGTGGCAGGAACTGCTTTGGTTTCAGAATCTGCTAGTTTGTTACTTGTATCTTCGCCCTTGTCCAGGTCAGCATGTATGTCTGTATTATTTGTCACACAATGTGTTTGAAGCCATCTATCAGTTTCCCAGAGGACATGCATAATGCTCTCTCTTGCAGAATAGCCATGGCTTTCATAGGGGAGGATCACTAGACGACAAAGAGCACCATGACCTTTCAAAGCACTAAAGAACCGATCTGACTGCAGTTTACACAACACAGGACAAGTGATATGTAAACGACTTAGAATATGAAGCATAAGATTTGGTATGTAGTATTCATTATCTTGAATCTTTGTGAAATCACCGGAAGTGAAAGATTTACATTTACTAGTGCTACGTCTGACCAAAAATAATAAGAGGAAGGATAAGACATTGCGAACAAATGTATTGTCATTGTTTGGTTCCATAGAGGAAGCTGGAAATAAGAATATGTTTCATCTTTTCCTTCTCTTTACTTCTACTTCTCATCTTTTGTTTCCATCCTAGTTTCTCAAATCAAAATATTGTATGTACCTGCATAGTTTTTTTTAATCGGTAAAAGGTATGTACCTGCATAGTTAAAGTTCCTGGGTTGTTGTCTTCCTCTCCATGAATAAGTAAGATTGGCTTCTTGACTTTATGAGCTGACATATAAGGACTCATTTCTACATAAGTGTTGGTGGCCTGCCAAAGAGTTCGATCCTCATTCTATGAAAGCAAAATAGATGAGTTACAAGTCAGTAAAATGTATTAACGCATAATAAGGAAAAGTCTAAGAAGAGATATGAAGAATACAGAACCAAGTAAAATCTTGGCCCACAATCCTTTAGCCTTTTCAGCCAACAATTTGAAAGTAGTGAACTACCTGAAAACCAAAAGGAGTAAGTGTTCTATTATAAGCACCAGAACGAGCAATTCCACAGCTAAAAAGATGAGGAGCATGCGCCAGAAGGTTTGCAGTCATAAAAGCACCATAGGAGTGTCCCCCAACAGCAATTTTGTTTGGATGAGCAACCTTGTGGATTGTGGTTCAAGAAGTTGGAGTCAAAAGCAAACTTATTAACTACTTTAACTAAAAACATAAAAGTTAACAGATAAGAAGCTTACTCCTCGTCGGATAACCTCCTTGACAGCAGCCTCAGCACTAGCAACCAATTGCTCAACATAACTGATCAAAACATGTAAGGTTGAAAGTTAAGACAGTCTGAAGCTGTGTAATACAACGGTACATTAAGGCAAAAAAAAACCCTTTTATCAAGTAACTTAAAAGAGTTAATAGAAGAACGGTGATTAAAAATACATAATAAAATGGAAATAATAAAGAGAAGGCGAGGCCCATGTAGCAGGTTAGAACATTAAAATAAAACGTAACAGAAATTTTTCTTTCATTTTTCTTTCCCAAATGGGAGCTAAAATTAATAACAATTGAACAAATATCTGAATTTTCATTTTTAATTTTTATTTTTTAATACTGGCTAAAATTAATGTCAATCAAATCTCAAAATCCTTTCTCAAACCTTCTAGGGCATGTATAAACTCATTACTGAAGCCTGCTTTTTCTTTTGGTTTCAGTGGAGCTTTCAAGCATTCCCCACCAGCAACTATCAACAGACACTTTCATTTTTTTGTCGGTTACAGACACTATTTCATAAGTCTTTCATTCATGGCCATCCATCCTTGTTACACGTTGGTGGTATTTGGTTCAATACAATGTAATGTAATGGAAACAAATACTCATTCTTGTGTTTAGTTACTAATTTGTGTTGCTTGGAAAATGAATCAGTTTTTACATGGGTACATGAATCCTCCTTCCTCTACCTCATTCTTGTAATCCACATTACATTCTTAGTTCACATTTTCCCACTATTCCATTCTCTCTATAGATCATCTCTCCTCCCTCCTATATTTACTAATTTGGGTTGCTTGGAAAATGAATCAGTTTTTACACGGGTACATGAATCCTCATTCCTCTAATTTACTCTTGTAAGCCACATTACATTCTTAGTTCACATTTTCCCACTATTCCATTCTCTCTGTAGATCATCTCTCCTCCCTCCTATATTTTTTGCACTTTCAATAGCATTTCCATTCCGTTACATTCTGTGTATGTGTGAGCATACGTTAGTAAGCAGGAAGAACTGGGATGGGAATAAACTCTACAGATATAGCCGACATCAAATAAGTTACAATACTCTTGGTAACATCACTGGAAGAAAAAACGGCATTTCTCAAAATGTTATAGTTTTACCTGTCATTTGCCTCCTGGTCACCCTCACCAATTATAGGGATTGTTGGACCTGATAGAATAGCAAACCTGCAAGACTTGGAGTGATTAGAACGCGGTCTGGCATGTTTAAAGTAAAGAACATAGCTCTTGCCCAATGGGCCGATTAAAAAAGCGATGACAAAAAAAGAACAGATTAGAACCAGAAGCAATCAACTGAGATTGGAAAGGGTAAGTCATACCCACGAGCCAGCCACAGGAGGGCAGATGTTGGACCTATGCTAGCGAATTCATTAGGAGAACCACGAACTTGTCCAGCTGCCTCTTTACTTTTGAATTCTCCAGGGTAAGACCAGACTAAACATGGAAGAGGACCATCTTTTGAGGGGTCATAGCCTGGTGGCAAGTAAAGTGTTGCCGTCAGCTGAACTCCATCCTTCCTTTCATACCTGATCATCTCTTTTTGCAATGATGCCAGCTGTGGGTATGGATGAGGGAAATTAGTAATTTGACTAGCTTCCTTATCTGGCCACCTCAGGATGTAATACTGGGTATTCTCAGTTTTTGACTCTTTCGAGGTCAATAGTTTCAAATCATTAACACTAAGATCGCCTTCTTTCTCATCTGACATTAAAGCAACAATACTCTCAAAATACTTTTCCTTGTCGCTTATCCATATACGTTCTTTGTTGCCTGTGCTTCTGAGAGAATGTGATTTAGAGCATTGTACCACTATTGAATATGAAGGGAAGGGGGAACAATATATACAACCAAACTGAAACTCTTACATGTCAAACAAATCAAGGAATGGAATATTCCCTTCTGGGGTAGCACCACTTCCGTTGAGTAGAATGTATGTGCTTTCATCATTCTCCTTTCTAATCATTGCAATCACATAAGTCCCTGAAGTAGTCCTCCGCAGCATGGGAGAACCAGGGTCAGAATATACGTCTTCTGATGATCTATCAAACAGAATGCGGGGATCCACATCTTTAGATCCAGGAGAGATTACCCAGGTGCGTATTCTCCTTGTTTTGTACCAAGACTCATAAACAAGAGCCAACGAATCGTCGCACCAGGAAACCCCTCTGAAATTTTAGGAAAAGGTCAGATATATAAGGTTAACATGCAAGAATATATATATATATATATACAGCAAATTGACACGGTCGACGTGGGACATATCCTTATATTTCTCCATAAATATCTTTCAGAATTCCGGACGATCATGAAAAAGTAGAAGTGTCAGCTGGAAAATTCATTACTCTAGGATGAAAGTGACCTCGACCAAACCTCTAGCTAAGAATTATGTAGGAGAGATAAATAAATAAAACAAACAAACAGTAACCAAAAACAAAACATTCCTACCCATAGCGGAGATCAAGTTTGTGCAAAACATCTGGATTCGCATCTTTAATGGTCTCGGCAGGCTGTGTATAAAGTATATCACGTGGAGAAACCTCCACTTTTGCATCTCCTCCATCTTGCGTTTCCACCCTAAAACACTCAATGGTGTCAACAAAAGATTGAGCTTACATGCTCCAAAAAAATGTAATAAATCAAAATGCATCAAATGACACTCGGGAATTATAGAAAGTCATGCATACCAATAGAGTGTCGACGGTTTGTCTGCTCTCCAATTGATGGAACGCATCCCTTTTCGTACACTATTGAATGCAATGGGGATATCATCCGCTAAAGGCAAGTCACAGAGCTCCTTAACAAATTTTCCATCAGTTCTCCATAGCTCTACTCTTTTTGGAAATCTTCCACATGGAACAATAAAGGAGTATGGCCTGTGAATCGTACTAATCAACAGATACTTCTGATCAGGGGAGGAGTCCAATGACGTATATACAGCAGGAGGGCCAAATTCTTTTGCTGATCCATCCAAAGAACCTAAAACAAGTTGTGAGGTGGCATAGTAGTCAAACAAATCTTCATCATATGCATCCTTCAGCAAATCCTGGAAGGTTCTAGCTTGGATAATGTTTTGCTGTTCATTAGATTGAACTTTTGGGCCAAAGGGAACCAAAGGTTTCTTAGGTGGATCTCCACGAGATAAGGGGATGGTGCAGACCATCAAAGTAGAGTTATTGACCCAAACATAATTTTCGAATACTGCATTCACATAGATGTTTGACGACTGAAATAATGGTCTTGCATTACCGGTTTCCACATCAGCAATCCATAACCGGAGCTTGCTACTACTGTTCTCGTCTTCATCACCCCGTATACTGAAGGATAAATGTCGACCGTCAGGTGACCAAGAAACAAAATTGATTTTAGCGCCATCAGGGAAGCCATGAACCTCTTTCTCCGGACCCAAGGTACCATCGGGCAATAATTGATGGATCCCTATACCAGTGTAAAATGACATACGACTCCTCGCATTGCATTTTCCATCAATACGTATACCCGCCAGTTTTTCCTCTGGTTTCGCAAGATCTTCCAATGGAGGTAAAGATCTCCGCTTGAGAAATAATATTTTGTCCCTAAGTGGTGAGAATGACAATGTGGGAGTAGGTGGAGCATCGACAATGTCTTTGATCTCCGGCGGAGGAAGACGATAGCTAACACCTGACGCTACATTTTCTACATTAATGGAAAAAAAAACAAAGAAAAATGTCAGGTACCAGATATGATTGCCATCTACTCATAAAATATTCAAACAACGGCCTCGTAAAGACAAATTTATCCAAATATGATATATTCAAAACGACTCATAATTGAATACTTCGTTAGACAGCTTCAAATTATTAACAATAACAGGATGATATGTCAGACTCAAACCGGTTCGCGAGAATTGGTAAATTAAGAGTAGCTCATTACTCCAGGACAGTAATGTTGAGGGTATAATACGAACGGAGTAGTCGACTTATAGATACAATACTCCCCAAACTCATATATGTGGATTAAATCTTGCAATTTCTTTTTCTGCTTAAACCACTCTTAGAAAATACTAACAGTTTTGCCACGAATTATGTAAGAAAATTTTGCAATCACTAGAGATTAAGCTATACTGAACACAGTAATTCTAAAGTCATATCAGTAGCTTCCACTATTAGAAAATCAATCAAATCGTTTGGAACATCCAATAAAATCCGAAGTAGAAGAACATTTTCAACTTGAAATAAAAAGTAGTAAATGAGGACAAATCTTCAATTGTTTTTTTCTCAGTACCGTCATCTTGAACTACAGTGGAATTTGAAGAAGCAGAAACGGAACCTTTGGAGCTACCGCTACCACCACCACCACCATCCTCAGCGTCAAGTGCGTTGACAGGTACAAGGCTGCGCAACCTGCTGCCGGGGACCATGGCAGAGGAGGTTTTGACCAACCGGAGAGAGGTTTTCTGGTAGATGCCGAGGCGGAGAGGAAGGGGAGGAGAGAGAAATGAAGAAGTGGATAATGGAGGAGAGAGAGGGGAGAGAGAATGGAGAGAGAAACGATGATAGACTTTGTGAAAACGCATCATCGTTAAGGTCAATAAATCGGATGCGTTGCTAAATTGCTAATTAAAAAGCTATAACGTTGGTACGCGTGGCATGGTAGTTTCTAAAGCGTAAAAATAAGATTCTGGACTTTTTAATCTATAGCTTTGAAAAATATCTCGCAAGTCCCAAGGCCCCCTTAACCAATCAATGATGAGGCTAAAATTGGCCCAAAATATCAGAAATGTAGTGGATGACCCCTAACGTTTCACGTGCGATAATGTTTATTGTATTTTTAATATGTAATAATGATATTTTTTAATTTATAAAACTTTAAAATTTGTAGAATTATTAGACTATTAATTATTTAGTAATATATAGTAATAATGATTTAGTTTTATTTGTAACTATTAGCTTTAGGGCCTATTTTACTGATTATCTATATTATATATAAAAATGTAGAAGTTTGAGAAACATTTTTTATCAATCTCCAATTATTATAAACTATTATCGTAGCAGTCATGTTTGTAATTAGTACTCATAATTATTAATTTTAAAATAATAATTAAAAAACCGGGTATAATTCTATTGCATTATTCTTCCAAACCCATTTGTATCTATTACTATTCACTATTAGATAATAATGAAATAAATATAATTTTTTAGGGATCCAATTAAGTTGAAATCAGTATTGCTATTGTCTAAATGATGTTCAATATAACACATAACGGTAGAGTTAATTGCTAGATCAAATATATTTGTAACATATAATTGGTGAAATACAAAATAATTTAATCTTACATGATGAACGGATAAGAAACTTTCTTTTGTCTCAATTTGTGTCATCACATTTGAACAACATATGAAAATGTAAAATATCAGTTTTCATAATTCTAATTTATAATTAGTTTATGTAATATTTTATTTTTTTATTTTTTTCTTTACATTTATTACATCTCATGTTCTTAATTTGTTTTAGAGTTGTGCACATAATTTATCTTTTATATTATTTAGTTTGTTAATAATTAGTATCAATTCATTAAAATATTATTATCTCTGTTATATTGGATACAGTTTTTATTATTATTTCCCTAAGATAGAATATTATTATCTACTTTAAATCTAGTTTCTATAATAGAGTCAATCTTACCAAAACTCTAGAAAACAATAGTTATTGTAAGATATATGACCACTAGCATTCTAGGCGAGGAGTCTTAATCTTAGGGAAGAAAAGCAACTCTACAGGCATTTTTAGAATAATGATTGTCTATATTATATGTACCATTAATAGGGTTTTGGCAACTGCACAAGGGAAGTTGAATTTGAGTCGCTCAGTTAAAATTAGACGGCTTAGATTAAATGTAAACAAAAAACTTATCTTCTCCCTTGACAATTTGACATGATATGAATCATTTAGATCTGATCAAATGATCTAATAATGCCAAATTGATGTGTATGTCATTGAAGTTCAATGATAGACAATCTAGTTTCCATTAAGAGAATGTACCATCACTGAGATAAAAAATACAGGTGCAGCAGATCATGCCCACCTCGTCTTCTTATGAGAGATAGAGTGATGTTAATGCCTCTAAGATGTGGCATTTTTTATGGAATTGGTGGATTCCCTAATAGAGTGAAGAAATTATAATTCGTAAGGTGGATTTAATTATGTGAATATTATTCCCACACATCAGCAAGCTTGAATTGCCGTGGGTGGATGTGGATAGTAGATTAGGAGTTCTACTGCGATTACGAAGGAATTCACGTGTCATTGGAAGTGTGTTCATCTATGATATAACTGATACTTTAGCTATAGCAATACTTGATTTTTACCTCTTAGCTCGTGTATAGTTAGTTAGTTATCTACTCTAACTAGTATGTTAGCTTTTGTTATTTAACCTAGTATGAGTATGTATCAGTTGTCTTTGTGCATGGTTAATGAGAATAACCATATCTTCTCATCATCTCGTTTCTTCTCCTTTCTTCAGTAACCTTTTTGCTTATCTTTCCTTCTTTTGTCAATTCTCTTACAATATTAACATCCATTCCTTCATGGTATCGGAGCCATTCTAGACACATGTCTATGGATTCCTAGTCTTCTTCTTCTTCTTCTTCTTCCCTAATTTTTTTTAGCAAACATTTGCAATCTTATTTCAGTTAGACTCGATTCCATCAACTATGTGCTGTGGAGATACCAAATTGAGTCAATCTTGAAAGCTCATGATCTTTTTTGTCACGTTAATGGTATCTCAACCTGTCCCTGCTGTTGGCAGGTAGGCCAGCATTCTGCCATGTGACGGAGGCCTGGTGGGGCCAAATCATAGTCGAAATCTGAGTGCAGGTGTTTGAACTAAATAAGAGAAATAAAGTTGTGTCTTAGCTACCAGTTATAACTTTCAATTCAACAGTAAGTGCTTGATCTTACAATTGGTATCAGAGCCTAGTGGTCAGGGATTCAACTCTCAAGGAAAGCATTATGCTTGCGGGAAGACGCTTGATCCTATAATTAGTATCAGAACTTAGTGGTAACATGTTCGATTCTCAGGGAAAGTATTATGCTTGCGGGCAGGTGCTGAAGGCGGGATTATTGGTAGGCAGGCCAACATGCTGTCACATGACAGAGGCCTGGTGGGGCCAAGTCACAATTGAAATCTGAGCTCATGTGTTTGAACTAGATAAGAAAAATATAGTTACACAATAGTTATCAACTATAGTTTTTAGTTCAACGGTAAGTGCTTGATCCTACACCTGTAAGTATCAAATTGATGACAAAGGTTCAGAGACAATTATTATGAGTCCTAAGTTTCTTTCTTGGATTTTTCCGGATTAGGCTTTAATTACCCTGATTAATGCTACTCTATCTAATTATGCCCTATCTCATGTTGTTGGTTCGACGAGCTCAAGAGAAATTTTATCCACACTTGAAAGAAGGTTTTCTTATTTATCAAGATCGAATATTCCTCAATCGAAAGGTGAATCGTAGAATATCACCAAGAAGGTGAGTGAGAGTATAGATACATATGCGCAAAGGATCAAAGAACTGAAAGATAAACTTCTTGCAGCTTCATTAAAGATTGACAATGAATATAGGTTACTATACACAATGGCTTGCCAACTGAATACTCTATTTTCAAGACCTATATCAGTATAAGGCCATAACCTCTCTTACTTGAAAATCTTCATGTATTTCTTAAGGCTGAAGAACAAAGCTTGAATGAACAACACAAATTTCAAGAACATAAGATACATGCTATGATAATGCTAGCCAATCAGTATAGAAACAAGACCTTTATAAGTAAAGGAAGATGTCAGTTTAGAGGTAATTCAACATTCCAGAATTTAATGAATCAATTTAATTCAAGTAAATTCAATCCTAATAGTCAATTAGCGAATGATGTGTCATCATTCTTTCTCAAACTCAAACTCGTTTAACAATACATCAAGACCCCTCTATCAAATCCGTAACAAGCCAGGGCACAATGCACTTGACTACTTTCACATGATGGACTATGCTTTTCAAGGCAGACATCCCCCAACTCAACTTGTTGCCATGGCAGCCATATACTCTCAAGTAAACTATGAAGATTCAAACAACTCAACCTGGATTTCAGACGTTGGGTGCAACGCACATTTGACCTATGAGTTGTCAATCTGAAACTTACTGAGGAGTATAATGGAGAGGATTCAATAGTTGTAGGTAATGGACAACCTTTACAATTTACACATACAGGTTGTGGTGTTCTTCCTACCCCTAAACATAACTTCTTTTGAAGCAAATTTTATGTGTTCCTTATATAACAACAAATCTCTTGTATGTTCACAATTTCTGCCTTAACAATAAGTGTACATTTACTTTTAATGTTGACTTCTTTATTATTCAGGATAAAATATCAGGCTTGATATTATTCAGTGGACTAAGTGAAAATGGCCTATATCACATTCCAAGCTATCTTCAATCCATCCTATCTCATAAAACTAAAGTTGTTGCTCTCATTGGTAACAGGCTATCCAACAGACTCTGATACGACCGTTTAGGCCACCCTTGTAATAACATAGCACAACAAATACTTAATAAAATTGGAATAACATGTAAATCTACTAATGATTCATGTATTTGTATTAGTTGTATTAAATGCAAGATGTTTAAGCAGCATTTTTCTTTGTCTAGGTCTCTTTCTTTATATCCTTTAGATCTTCTTCATAGTGACGTATGGGGACCGACCCCTATTACTTCAATAAATGGATTTCGATATTATGTTTCCTTTGTTGATGACTACTCTAAATACACTTGGATTTTTCCAATGTGTCAGAAATCTGAAGTTGTTATTATCTGTCAGAAATTCTTCTTTTTTATTCAGAATTTTCTCTCTAAATGAATTAAGATTCAAAGAATTGATGGGGAGGGGAGTACATAAGCAAAGCTTTTGATACTTTGCTTCAAATGGTATCGTTCACCAACTTTCATGTCCTTATACACCTTAGCAGAATGGCACTTCTAAGAGAAAGAATATGCATATAACATAAACAACATTAGCTCTCATATATAATAGTTCCTTACCTCTTACTTTCTGGTCCTATGCATTTGCTACTGCCACTTTGCAAATAAACAGAATGCCCACTTTAAATCTCAATAACAAAAGTCCTTTTGAAACACTCTTTGGTTATATGCTAAATTATGCAGCTTTAAGAGGATTTGGTTGTGCTTGCTATCATTTTCTTAGGCCATTCAACTCATAAACTTCAACCTAGGTCTGACCAACATGTTTCTTAGGATATTCCCTACACTTCAAAGGATATCTATGCTATAACACTTCAACCTAGGTCTGACCAACATGATTCCTAGGATACTCCCTACACTCCAAAGGATATCTTTGCTATAACACTTCTTCTCATAAGGTTATTACTTCTATGCATGTCATTTTTTATGAACATACCTTTCCTTTTTCTACATGTTCATCTTTATCATCTCAGCCTTCTTCTAAAATCTATCACTCTCAAAATACTATTGTTATACCTTTATGTTTCCTACTCATAATGTCTTTGATGTTACACCTTCTCCCACTGATTCTAGTCAAGTTCCTTCTAATACTTCAACTGATATAATTTTGCCTTCTGATAACTCCTCAGATTTGAGTCCTGATATACACCATTTATCTCCTGATACTACCTCTCTTATACATTTCTCTTCTATCTCAATTGACCTACCATTTTCACCTATTTCTCATTCTGATCTGCCTACTCTACCCTTAACATCATAACATTTATCTAATAATCCATTATATATAACTATTGTTTCTTTTTCTTATAATGCAGGTAATTCTCATACTATGACAACCATATCAAAGTCTGGCATCATTAAAAAGAAGTCATATTCAGTTTTGTCTCAACCTATTACTTTTATTCTGACAGATAGTGAGCCCACTTCCTATTCTGCAGCTGCTAAGCTAAGAAATGGAGACAAACAATGACGGAAGAGTTTCAAGCTCTACAAAAACTGGGGACTTGGACTTTGGATCCCCTTTCACCAAATAAGAATTTGATTGGATGCAAGTGGGTCTACAAATTGAAGTACAAACCTGATGGGATTGTTGGAAGGTACAAAGCCAGACTTGTGGCCAAGGTCTTTCACCAACAGTTTGGCTTGGACTATTCTGAGACTTTTGGTCTCGTGGTTAAGTCCACTACTGTCTGGTTACTTCTTTCCTTAGCTGTACAACTTGATTGGTCTTTACATCAGTTAAATGTAAAGAATGCTTTTCTACATGGTTTTCTTCAAAATAGGTATATATGTCTCAACCAAAGGTTTTGTGAACTCAGGGTTTCCCAATCATGTATGCAAACTGCATAAGTCTTTCTATAGACTTAAACAGGCACCTAGGGACTAGTTTGAGAGATTTACAAATTTCATTATCACTATTGGATTTCTTAGCTCTACTGTAGACTCCTTATTTGTTTTCACATTAAAAAACTTATCACTTACCTGCTACTCTGTATTGATGATATAGTGTTGACTGGCAATAATACTTCTTTCATTTAGTCTTTGATTCACTGCTCAAGACTGAATTTTAAATTACTGATACTAAACTAGCCTTTATATGTAAACCCTAAACTAGCAACAATGGACAAAATGATGCGAATGGATTTTAGCATGACAACAGGGGAGAATGTCTCTTCATAGTCGACTACTTTCCTTTGCGTATAGCCCTTGGCTACCAGCTGAGCTTTGAAAGTCTCTACTTTCCCATCTGCACCTCTTTTCTTCCTGAAAATCCATTTACATCCAATGGACCTGACATCTTCAGGTGGATCAACAAGTTCCCAAATAGAATTAGAATACATCGATTCTATTTCTTGATTCATGACATCTTGCCATTTGTACTTTTGAGGATCATCCATATCTTCTTCATAAGATAATGGATCATCTTTATCAATGTCAAATACTAGGACATATGACTCTAGTTCATAGTGAATAGGTTTTCTTACAACCCTCCTACTAGGGCATTGCATCGGGGTTTCCTTAACAGGAACTTTGATTTCTATGGTTTGTCATTTATCAGTTGATAATGAAGATGGTCTGATCTCATCATACCTTAATTCCTCGAGAACTACTTTGCTTCGAGGTTTGTAGTTTTTCATATAGTCATGTTCAAGGAATATGACATTTGTCGATACAAACACATTTTGATCATTGTGATTATAAAGTACCCACATCTAGTCTCTAGAGTATAGCCAACGAATATGCATATACAGAAATGATACAAACTGGATTTGGAGCCATTTCATAACTCCAAAGGTGTCTTGCTTACAGACTTAGAAGGCACTACATTCAAAGTGTATGTTGCCGTGAGTAATGCATATCCTCAAAATGTAAGTGGCAGTGATGAGTAGCTTAACATCGACCTAACCATATCTAATAAGGTTCGGTTTCTCTTTTCTGAAACACTATTATGCTGTGGCGCTCTAGATGCTGTGAGTTGGGATATGATTCCATACTCCAACAAGTAATCCTTGAATTCTAGACTAAGTATTCACCACATTGATCTGATCAAAGGGCTTTCAATGATTTACCTAATTGCTTTTTAGCTTCATCTTTGAAGTTTTTAAACTTTCCAAAAGTTTCAGAGACTTTCTATGCATTAGGTAAGTATAACCATATATTGATAATCGTAAAAAAAAGTGACAAAATACTCATACACATATCTAGCTTGTACATTGATCAGTCCACAAACATCAATGTGCGGTAGCTCAAGTGGTTCCCTCACTCTTTGACCCTTTCCAGTGAAATGTCTCTTGGCCATTTTATCTTCTAGACATGATTCACAAACAGGAAGAGTTCTAACTTTTAGTTATCTCAAAGCACCATGTTTTGTTAACCTATTTATCCTATCTAGATTAATATGTCTCAACCGAAGATGCCAAAGATATGTGTTATCATCATCATGAGAAACTCTTTGTCATTTATGTTTTGCTACTTTAAATAATTCAGGATTATTTAACGCGCGTTCAGTGGGTTTAAATATATACAGTCTGTTCGATACTTTTGCATGACAAATATTGAATTCATTCTTAGAAATAATAAACTCATTATTAATTAAAGAAACTTCAAAAAATTGTTCATGCAATGACAAAAGAGAAATAAAATTTCTCGAAAATCCACGAATATAATAAATATTGTTCAAAATTAAATAATTATTTTAAAAATTAAAGCAGATTGTCCCTAATGCTTTCGCTGACACGAGCGCACCACTACCAACTCTCATAATGACCACGCCATCAGCCAACTTCCTTGACGAATCAAGCATCTGGAAAGAAGAACATACATGGTTAGCGCCTCCTGAATCCAGTATCCAGGATGACAAATCATATTCCACTAAACAAGTTTCAGGTACAAGTAAATCATATTTTCCTTTCTTTTTCAGCTCGGAGAGATACTTGCTACAATTTCTCTTCCATTGACCTTCAACCCCACAATAGAAACATTTTCCTGTGAGTTCGTTGTCAATATTGTCCTCGCCCTTGGCTGACCTTTTGGCATTCTTATTATTCTTCTTCTTTTTGTTACTACTGACAACAAAAGGAGAAGGGTTTTGCTCGGTAACATTTACCACTGTGTCAATAATCCACGTATTGACTGCAGGCATTTTAGGACTTTCTTCAGCAAGAATAAATTCATTATGCTCATAAACTAGTAACATGTTCGAGTTTGATTTCTATCTTATGAAATTATCATCGTTCGATTTCTCAAGTGCAAGTAAAACAGTAAAAATGTTGCTCACGGTAGACATAATAATAACTGAAAAATAAAACATACGTAATTCAATATAATCGAAATAAATATCCAGAATTCAAAAAGTAAACGTGATGTATGAATGCAACATAATAAACACATAAATTTAACATTTACTAATCACGATAAAATAACCCAACAATTAACGTGCCGCCTTAGAATTGCTCAGATTAATCTTAGATTGTCTATGAGACATTCTCATCTTTATTAATTAAAACTTAAAATATCTCATATTTTCTCTTTTAACAATAAGGTATCGCTTATTCGGTTAAGTCAAAATTATCCACATGAAAGTTTAATTGTGACTTTGTGAGTATAACCCATTATTTCAGATTCCATGACTTGATTTAAAATATGTCACTTTAAAGTCGGTCAAAACTAAACTACATCATTTAATTCTATCTTCTCAAAAAGTCCAACTTTGGTATTGATACAGCTCGAAACCATCCTTAGGGGATGAAATAAAGTCATTTCGAGGCCCTCACTATACCTCATGATGTGGTACTAATAATAGAGACCATATGTTATAATGACATGTCAACCTTCTCTCACTCAATATTTTAGGATAATATGTTTTTATTTTAACTAATCACTCAATTCCAAATTAATTAGTACTCAAAATAATAACTCTATGAATGTTAAATTAACAGTTAATCAAATCTCATTGGTCTAAGTTTATTTAATCTTTTAAAGAGTCTAAGTCATAATTAGGTAAACTTATATTAACTAAATAATTGCATTCATCAAACTTTAATAAAATCTTTTTAATAAAGTTGGTTATCATAAATGTTACAATAGCCTTTAGAGTCATGTAATTACCAAATTTTAACTAATTAAAACCTAGCAGTTTACATGCAATTGATTTATAACACAATTCATATAGACTTATTAGGATAATCCTAATAAATCATGTTTCTACTGATGAGATGCATGATTAAATAAAACTGTGTGGGGTTTCATGTATGACATGTGATCGACTAATGCGTAGTCATGTTATCAATCATATCAATAAACATTTATTTAACAATTAAATAAAATTATAATGGACCGAATGACTGTTGGATATTTTAAAATTACAACCATTGAAATAAAGAAATAAAATTATAAAGAGGGCTACAAGATTACATATTTTCAAAATATATCATTCTCCACCTGATGCCCATCTTCATAATCTTCAAGCTTCGAACAAAACACTTTTAATTAGAAAAAAATATTTTTCTTAATTAAAATTCTCTCTATAATTATCTTTTAAAATTATTGAATTTGACTTAGTCAATAAATAATTTATTTACTTGGTCAAACTCAATCAATTAATTAATCTTTAATTTTCATAAAATTAAAAATTAAAAATTAATTTTAAAATTACATTAATTTCAAAAATTTAAAGATAATAGATAGAGTTAGGGTTATCATAAAACTCTGAAGTGATAGGGTAAGTTGATATCAGGGTTTCTGCGAAATGTCCCTAAATACGACAACAGTTACCACCAATGATAGGACTCTCCCACCGGCATCCATCACCGTCATCGGACGTCCACCATCGCTGTCCGTCAGTCATCGACCGTCGTCATCAGACACGGTGGGGACGTCGTTGCCGCCAATTTTTCGGCAGGCTCACTGCCGGAACCAATTTTTCCGACGGCGCCAGTGCGATAAATCCTATTTCGGTGCCGGCACCAGAATTCCTTTTTTTTTTTTTTATCTTTTTCCTCATCTTTCGTCTCGCACGTTCTTCATATTCTCGTGATAAGAATAATTATAATATAATATTCAAAATAAAATTAAAAAAATTCATACGTCCCAAAACGGCTTACACAAGATCTAAGGAAAAATTAAAGAACAACGCTTAATCCAATAATTACCATACAATTAACGATCCATTATTTAACCAAACATTAAAAAAAACAAATCATCCATTTTTCACATATATCAAAATATATTATGAACAATGCAAGAAACACCCACACAATATTTAATATACAAATATATAATGACCGCTCTTATACCAATTGTTGGAAAACGTTGCACATGCGTGGCAGAGGCGTGGTGGATTTTAAAAATTTATTAAAAATGAATCATATATTTTTTGATAAAACAAAAAACATGCACGATGCAACGATTTTCAAAATAAAACTTTTATTGAAATACTATTTTCAATCAGGTTTCATTACATATTTATATATTAAGTCTAAGACATACATAGATAAGAATCATATAACTCTTGAGTCTATATCAAGCGTCCTTAGAAACCGACGATCTTGCGTTCCTATGAATAACAGATTTCGAGATCCACACTAAGATCTTTTAAGCCAATCCTCAAATGTATTAAGACGTGTGTGAGCACATAGAATAATCAAAGACGTTTTTCTGTCTCTAGATGTACTCAAGACATTAGATCTAGAGATTTACTTAGAATGATTAATTTTGTGAGACAATCCTCTGAGAGATTACGATGATTATTCTCACATATCTTTTTTATTAACTTTTTAATCACAGAGAAAGTTCACCATGATAGCAGTTGTGTTCTTCACTCTCTTTAAACACTTAGGCCAATAGAATAATATTTTTATATTTTCTAGATAATGGCATATCAGTTTTTTAGGAATAAATTAAAAAATGATATTTAATTTCAAAATTATTATTGCAATGGGGCCCACTACAATTTGTGCACAACCGCAGTGCCACACGGCATTGCAGTAGAATAATATCTATATATTTTTTAAATAATGACATATCAGTTTTGTGTTCTTCAATCTCTTTGTAGTGAGACCCACTATAATTGTAGTGAGACCCACTATAATTTGTGTTCTTCAATCTCTTTCAACACTGATGCCGATAGAATAATATCTATATATTTTTTAAATAATGACATATCAGTTTTTTAGGGATAAACTGAAAAAAAATATTTAATTTCAAAATTATCATTCCAGTGAGACCCAATATAATTTGTGCACAACTGCAGTGCCACATGACACTGTGTGTCACGACACTACTGTAATGCCGTATGGCACTACAATATTACAAGCCCACTAATGTAGTGCCACATGGCACTACAATAGTTCATGTCAATCTCTGATTCTCAATCAGTGATTGACACGTGGTAATTACTGTGAATTAAATATTTATTTTAATCGGATAAATATTTAGATATCAGTTAATTCAAAATTAATATATGATTATCCTTGTCAAGTAACTTATATGTTAGTTCACAAATAACATATTTATTTTCTTCAAATTATTACCTAATAATAATAATAATTTATAATTATCTAATTTCATAAATTAGATATTCAGTTTCACTTATCGATAATTAGAAAATGAATCGATATAATTATTTATGTATAATTTCCAAAAATTAATATAAATAATTTATTTTATTAATTTTTAATTAATTAATCATATTTAATTATCTCATAATTATGTACTTGCCCTAGAATAAAAATTCCTTTTGCACGTCAGTCCTTTTCTCATGTCCTGAAATATTCACACTCTAGACTGCGTAGTACATAGGTGACTTAGGGACCATGGACTTATACTCATAAGCTCCAATAAATTAGATTATTTATTAAGCTCGTTATTTAATAACCTTATTTATTAGTGTCATTATTACTCCACTACAAATATGAAATTGCACTATTAGAGATTATATAAATATGGAATTTTATTTTTAGAGATTATTACTCCACTATAAATATGGAATTGCACTCCATTGATATAATCATTTCACGTAGTTCTGTCCTCCAATTATTGGTTCGTAAATTATAGTTGGTTAAAATTATCATTTTACCCTTCTAATTACCTCTTGATCCTTAAGTACCATTAATTCACTAGTGAATGTCTAATTTATAATCATATTATAAATTTGAGCTCAATAACATTCAGTTTTAGAATTAATATTTAAGAAAACCAATATACAATCCGTTAGGAAAGCTTGGCTTCCAAATCTTGTAAGATCATGTTCTCAGTCATCTATATCACTGAATCTCCAAAACAAAAGTCACTAGCTTGTATTATAAACAAACCTTAACAAATGAATCAAAAGATCTAGTAGACATGTATAGGAGTTCATGACAACTCAGGATTCAGACTGATCTACATATGATCATCAGATTGATGTGCATAAATCTTTATGATAAACGATACGTTAATAAAGATATTAATTCACATCAGTCATGTCATATACAATCTTATTACATAAAGTACATTCACTAAGATGTCTATCCACATCAATGATCCAGATATAAATCATATGCATTCATAATGTTTAGGGAATTGTACTAGCAACCATTTATTGAAGATTTCATATTTTAATATGCTGCCGACATTTTTATTCATTATCTATGATCTTAATCCCCTCGTACTAATACAAGATCATAGTCTCATTAATGAATATGAAATTTTTAGACAATAATTTAAAAGATCAATTATTAGAAAAATATAATTTCATTAAATTTCATATTAAAATGTCAATACACATGCTTTGGAGCATAATCCCCAACAGCGCATATATACATGAAAATAAAATAAAATTGCCTAAGAAGACACATATAGTGACTTGTGTATGCCCTTCTGCCACTTTTACATGGAATGGACCAAAGATGCATGCAAATCATGGCAAATCTGACTAATGTCCGTAGAAAGAATGTGGGTATGTTATCATAAGTGATTTCTCACGTATTGTTGCTGATGACTGATGTTGTTGACTTAAAGGATACAATTAGTAGCAGTTAACTGGATCTGGATGTCTTTATGACTTAGTTGAGTATGGTTGATGTGTTTCTATTGTGGGAACAAAACCAATATATGACTTGAAGTCGTCAATTTTCATCTCTTTCTGTTTTACTTATGTCAATGGTTGTTTATTTGTGTACCAACACTTGCAGTAAGATTGTTTGAGGAAAGAAAATTAACAAAAGAAAAGAAGATGCTTTATTGAAACACTTGGGAGTGAAGCGGAATGATGAGGTTGTATATCATATATTACACATTTCTAGTGGTGCAACGTTGCACATATCATATATTAAACCGTGAACTCCTTATTTGCAAACTTTTACCACAGAAATGCTAAATGTTGCAAATGTTTAATTTGAAAAGATATTATATTTTGTCACCCTTCCCCCTAGTTTTTAGACTATAATTGTATGTTTTATCATGAACTAGTGTTTACCATATGTTTGCCTTATTAGATGCATCAGTACCGATTGTAAATGTCTATATACACGCATAACTTGCTTATGAATTCCTTCCTTTTATGTTTGACTCAAGTCTTGGAATTAAGGGGAATAAGCTTCTGGTATTTGTCATGATGTTAAGAAAAATGTAAACAAACTCACCTTAACAAAATACGCTCGACGAATCAACCAATATAGATCTAGCCACAAGCTTATCATCAAGATAAGATGCTGACTTAATAGATCGAAAGAGATGCTCCTCTGCCTACCCCGTCGTCGCTTTGAAGTAGGAAGTCGAACGAGATGCACGATGGTCACAAGAGATAGATGAAGCAAACTAAGAGCTTGTGGTCATACAAGAGAGATCGAAGCAAACTGAACACCTTTGAGAAGGAATGATAGGGAACCACGAAGAGGAAAGACAGGGAGAGAAGCTAATAGAAAGAGAGAGAGAGAGAGAGAGAGAGAGAGAAAGAGAGAGAGAAGCTAATTAACGAGGATCTGCTCTCTCTTCTTCGACCTAGCCCTGGGTTGTGAGTTTGTTGTATGTTGAGACTTGAGACTAAGAGGGAGAAGCTGCGAGAAAGAAGGAAACTAGAGATAGAAGGAATATGATTTTTGTGGGTATCGAGAGAGAAGGTGAAATTTTAGTCCCGATTTTAATTTTGAATCCCGCTTTCTTTTGTTAAAACGTGATTTTCAGTCCCTTTTTTTCATTTTAACAGGATTTTTTACAAGATTCATTTAAAATCTTGTTGTTTCTTATTTTTAACAAAAGAAGACTGAAACTCTTGTATTTTATTCCCGTAGAATGCTATCTTTCTTGTAGTGCATCATGCTTTTTTTCTAAGTATTCCCGCCTTTGGTATCATATCCCCAAAGATAAGTTGTCAGCGATTCGTGTACTTTTTACAATGTGGAGCCATAAGCTCATAACAAAGTTGACATAGTAGATCTCACGGAGCAATAAGAGTGCGTCATCTGTTTAAGAATATCCATCCAATGATCATAGAGACTTGCAAGGCTTACATGATTGACATATCATCAAGGCCGAAAAAAATAACTAAACCACTTTTAAGTTCAATCGTTCATGGCGATTCAATTCACGGATTAAGTTATGTAGGCAAAATGACTCGGATTCAACTAGCTTAGCGGGTGACATTGACGATATATAAATAAACAATGTCTGCACTTCATGGAACATTGACACCTTAACGTGCATTCTCCATCATTTTTTAGCATACAAAATATAACAAGCTTCAATTTCTGCTCTTGTCACAATTCTTGCAAACAAAATAATGCAGCAATTGACTGTAGAATTCTCATAGAAAACAAGTCTTTATACTTGTTGTCTCGATTATGGGTTAGAAGGAAAATCTCCCAGTAAGATAGTAAACAGGTTGTGGGGGAAGAACTTCCAAGGAGAAATAATAGTGTAGAAAACGTCATAGGGAATATGTATATAATGATATCTTTCCTTTTTTTTTAAATCTCGAGGAAATACAAGTCATTTTCTCTGCCATGGCTAAATTCAATAATGGTATAGAGGCCGCAGACTAATACATAATAGCAAATATACATCTAGAATTTCTCATCTGCATACTAGAGCCCCATTTGGGCGTGATTCACACGATGTGGCAGAGACTATATGACAATGTAAAACAATAAATAATTCTATAAATACTTACAATAAGTGGGTTGATAAATCCATGAATACCCATGATATGTCAGATGATAAATCCAGCAATCCCAAGATGAGTCAGATAATTAGTTTAGAAGCTCGCATAATAAGTTGGTTGATAGATCTGAAATATCCATAATAAGTCCGTGGCAATCTGAATATTTCCATGATGAGCTCAGTAATAAGTCCATAAATCTCCGTGATAAATTGATTAATAAATCTAGAAATCCCCGAAGAGTTGACGTGTAAGATGAATAAATCCATAAATGTCATAAGCACTTGATGAGCAAATCAATAAATCCTCATAATATGTTGGTAAATAATCTAAAGATCCTCAATGTGAAGGAAAAAATGTGTCCACGATGACAGAGTGAATACAGACATGACATGCGCAAAACTCTTGAAGCGAATATTAATTTCAATGTAATTTAAACACATATATGACATATAATATGATAATTAAAAATGTGAATTAATAAGAGAGATTAAAGAATCAAAGCATGACAATTCCTCTTTCCTGACAATACGAATATGTCTAACTTGTCTCTATCAAGGCAATTCAAGTGCGTATTTATGCTCGCATAAATAATGACATATATGCATGACAATATTGCTTTGTATAAATCACTGGCAAATAAGTATGTTTTCTCTCCTTTTTTTGGAGTATGCAAAGTTCATTGATGGCCTCCCAAGTCTTTTTGCTGAAAGAGTAAAAAGAAAACTACGTGATAAGCATGATCAAATGGATATTCAATTTGGTAATCCTGCGTCTAATACCTCAGGGCAAATACGGATAAACCATGTGTGGTTTCTTATCAGATTTTGATAATAGAATGTATTGGTAAAAGATTCTATATAATCCCAATAACTGTATTTAATAGTTTTCTGGTGCATCTCCATAGTTTTGGTAGTATGAGGATGTAAACCCCATTGATTAATGGAGATGAAATTTCTGATGACAGCCTTACTAAAAGTAATTGGGCTGGTATTTCGGTTAGAGTCATGGAATGTATGTCTGATTTCCATGCTCCCAGATTGAACTACTATAGCTTCATAAATGTATCTATAGTGTTCAAATCTGGTTGGATACTGTTGTATGGAGAGATAATGGTTTTTTATCTCCCATGGATCTTCCATCCATTTTTCATCATTCGGTTCAATAATGAGGATTATTTCCTCAGAAATTCGGTTAAGAATGTACTGTTCTGGTGTTAAGAGGACTTTTTTTGTACTCTTGCGAGTAGCCTATTGAACACTGGAGAATTCTGAAAGCCAGAAAATCCCATCGTTTGAATATTGCAGATTGGTTCTGCCACGTCCGCGCCCACGAGAGCTGCGGCCTCTTCCTCGGTAAATCATGATTGAATTTGGTTCCCTGTAAATATTCACGGGTTAGAAAATCAGGAAGAGAATTATGTTCATCTTTAATATATTCAATATCAAAATCAAATACAGATAAAATACTCTGCCATGATGCAAATATTTGTTTTGATGCAAGATTTTGAACATCTTTTTTGAAAATCTGTTTTGCAGCAGAGCAGTCAACACGGATAAGAAAATGTTGGTTTAATAGATCATCTTGAAATTTTAATACACATTTCACAATTGCTAAACATTCTTGTTTATTTGTTGGATAATTCTTCGCTGGTCCTTTCCAGGTACCACAGGTGAATCTTAATAATTCGTCTTTATAAGTTTGAAGATTTAACTGCTTCAGAATACCTCCATAACCTAGGTTAGAGGCATCAGTTTCCACAATTTTCTTCCATGTCGGATGTGGTAAAGCTAAACAGTGTAATTGTTAAATTTTAGCTTTAATATTTTTAACAGCTAAGGTAAGATCTGATGTTCAAGGTATACGTTTCTTTTGAAGTCTCTGATTTAACAGAGCAGTGTCCTGAGCTAATTGGGGATAAAAGTCACGGATATAATTCAAACTGCCTAGAAAGCGTTGTAATTGTGTTTTATCTTTTATTTCATCTGGAAATTTAGATGCAAAATTTATACTACGGTTAATAGGAATAATAGTGCCATTAGAATGGTCTAAAAATCTAACTGTTGTTTGAAATAATTTCATTATAGTAGCAGATAATACTAAACCATTTCGGATAATCACATTCTTAAGAATATTAAGATGTTTAAAATGTTGGTCTATGGATGATGAGAAGATTAAGACATCATCAATGTAACAGATGATAAATGCAGTGTAAGCATTAAAAATATCATTCATGATATGCTGGAATTCAGATGGACCATTTTTGACACCAAATGGTAAAACATTCCATTCAAAATGGCCAAAAGGTACTGTAAAGGTAGTTTTATACCTGTCTGCTTCAGCTATTTAGATTTGTCAAAATCCTGATTTTAGATCAAATTTTGAAAAGATCACAGAATCATAAAGTCTATCAAGTAGATCTTTTTTATTCGGGATTGGATATCGAATCCATTGTAATGCATCATTTAATGGTTTATAATTGATCACTAATCTAGGTGATCCTCTTTCTATCTCAGCATTCTTGTTTACATAGAAACCAGTACAACTCCAAGGAGATTTACTGGGTCTAATTAATTTCTTTGTTAATAAAGATTCAATGTCAGTTTTGCAGAGTTCTAAATATTCCTTTTTCATTTGGCTAGGTCTTGATTTGGTAGGAATATTCTTCTCATTGAAGTCAGGCTGATATGGCAAGGATATAATGTGTTTCTTTCTATCCCAAAAGGCATTAGGGATATCACTACAAGTTTCAGATTGGAATTCATGAAAAATAGCGTGAATTCACTTTTGTATTGAGGGTTGTTGAATGCGTTGGTCAAAAGTCAAAAAGTGTATTTTTTTTTGTAATAAATTAATCTGATTGGTCTTATTATCAATAAGATGTCTGATGATATCTACTTCCTTAGTATACGGTTTGGTGATGAATTCAAACGTGATGTTTACAGTATCAACAACTGTATGGATACCGGAGGTATCAATTCTGGTAATAGGCATAATTGAATTAAGGAAAGGATTGCCTAAGATAATACTTTGTGTCATAATCTTAATGAGCACAAATGGGGCAGGTATGCAAACTCCCTGTTTGCAGATAAGTGCTTCTGGTATTTTGTATTGGATTCTCATTGAATTCTCACTAGCGCTTGTGAGAGATTGAGTGGTTGCATGAAAATATTTTAGAGGGATTAATCCTTCATGAATACAGTTCATATCTGCACCACTATCTACTAAGACAATGACGTCAGTAATGAGGAAATCAGGTTTGATTACTAAGGTAATCTTTGTATACCATTTCTGAAAAGTGACCTGGTTTAGAAGGAAAATGTACGGATTATTTTCTTTTGTCTGATCTGGGGAGGTCAAAGTCTGACTTTGACTTTGACTAGGAGATGGCTGATCTGGTGAAGTCAAAGGTTGACCTTGACTTTGACCTGGCTGATCTGGTGAAGGCAGGTCTGGGAAGACTACAGGGGCTTTCCCTTTGGCTGTAGACTGTTTGAAGAGATTTAGCTCTTGAGAAAAGATTTGATGTGCAGTTTTTAACTGTTGGATGTCAGATTTAATAATATTAATTTCTATTTTCAGATAAAAAATAGTTACGGGTTTATGAGGTATATAATCCTGTTGAATACGGTTTAATAATTCTTTCATACTATAATTTTCTACAGGTTTGATCTCAGGAGTGGAATATTCCTTGTAGCAAGTTTCTAAAAGCTTGAGTTTTATTTCTGGATCAGTAATTTGATCAGCTGTGGCAAGAAGAGATCGTTGAGTGTCGGTTAATACATTTAGACCTGGTCCTTTCAGATCTAAACCGTTCATCTCAACTAATGCCTTCCAATAATTGGTTTCTGTTATGGTATTGCAGTTCTTAGAGCTGCAGCAAGGTTGATCAAGTTGTTCAGAAGTGACAGAAAAATCAGATTCAGATGCAGAAATATATGCAACGTCATCATCTGAATTGGTAGTAGAACTATCGTCAGAGAGGCAGTTCAGAATCTTTTGTTGTGTTTCTTCATCGAGAGCTAACTCATGAAGTTTTCTTTTGAATTTAGATCGGCATTTGTTGGCAAAATGTCCAGTTAACCCACACTTATAACAATGGCTTTGACTTTGCTGTTATGAGACTTCTGGTGTGGTTGAGATCTATATTTGGGTTCTTTATGTCTGAATTTCTTTTTGGAAATTTTTATGCGGTTTAGGATGCTTTGAGGAAATCCTAGGAGGTTTGGATGAAGAAGAAGTGGTTGGATATTGGATTTTAGTATCATAGGCAAATTGATCACAAAATTCACCTAATTCTTTTCTGTTGTCAAGATTCTTACTCTTCATCATATGTTGTAGTTTCATATCATTGCATAATCCTAGTCCTTCTTCTATTACTATGGCAATGAGATGTCCATAAGTATATTGATCATAAGGAATATCCATTTGATCATGCTTATCACGTAGTTTTCTTTTTACTCTTTCAGCAAAAAGACTTGGGAGGCCATCAATGAACTTTGCCTTCCAATGTTCATTGTTTGCATCACTTCTCTGCATGACTTTCATAAGAAAGACATCTTTATACCATCTGAAGTGAGTCAGAGAATGGCATCTCAGGTTTTGGAGAAGTTCTCGGTGCCTGTCAGTATTGACAATTCCTGGGCCAAGGAAATGGTGAATAATGGATTGGGCCAGGGTATAATAGGCATCTTCAGTTCTGGTATGAGTACCAGTAATTGGATCAATATTTATTTTAAAGAGTTTAAGATTTCTTGGCGTTGACTTTCAGTGAGACAATTGTCCCACCAGCCTTTCAGCGTTCCCGTGAAACCATTGACCAGGAACCTGCAGATCTGGTGATCCGTATTCTCATTCTGTTTACATACAGAAGAGTACATGATCATTTGACGAATGGTCTCGAAGACCTGATATTCTATTTTGCCATCTATGTTCCATTCGTAGATGGTTTTGCCATGGTAAGATTTCTGAGAATGAAGAAAGTCTTCTTCATATAAAATATCTTGGGGAGTAGGCCTGGGATAATAATACCTACTTGGTCCAGTTAAAGCCATACGGGTAGTAGGTCTTTTTGAATAGCTAGAAGAGAGTTTATTGATGGAATCATCAAAATTCTTTTGAATATCTAAGATTTGAGAGAGGGAATACTCTTCAGGTTCTTCAGGATTTGGTGCATCCTGATTCATCATGTTCAACTGTCCTGAAGATGATTCAGGTGTGGAGGTCTTAGCAGGTGTAGAGATCTTCAGATTCTTGATCTTATCCACTATGGTTTCCATGAAATCTTCCTCCTTTTTACTAGATTTTAATTTAAAATTTTGAACATCTAAAGGAGGTTTAAGCGTTACTGGTTCAATCGTGAATTTGGGTTTGTCTGTTGGAGGAGTTTTAGATTGGATCTCCTGGATTTGAGAAACCTGTACCTCAATCCTAGTTAACTGTGTTCCTACAGTTTGAAGGAAGAGGTTGGTGTAATTGTTCTATTTGGTTACGGGTACAATACCTTTTACCTTAACAATATCTTGATGGTTGATCTTATCTGGCACCTCAGTATAGGGGTTAATGACCAATGGTTTTTGGTTACCTTGTCCTGGAGCAAGTTCTAAGGATAATAGTGGTGGATAAATTGCATGGTAGGTTCTACCAGTTGTGGTTATCCAAGTTTTCTGTATATTGGTGAGAACTTGTAACTGTTGGTCATCTTTAATTTTGACTCTTTGAGTGAGCTGGTAATACCATTTAGGAAAAGACTGAAGGTTTTGAATCTGTTCTAATTGGAAGTAGTACAGGTTCTTAAGATCTAAGAGCTGTTGAGGATTATGGTTGGCGAAATACCGATCTCAGAAATCTTTATATTGTGGTTGCATAAAATCCTGGTGGAAACTTTTTCTTAACATACTATTGGGTGTAAAATCCATCTAAATGTTGAATTGCATGTCACTTTCGGTTGAGCTCATTGGCTTTCTGTTTATGGTGGATTCATAAACACCATGAGGAATCTGATTTTCACTGATGTGAATTCCTCTAATATGATCCTCCGGGGGAAAAGAATGATCAGATTCCTCTGATCTATGAGGTTCAGCGAAAGAGGCCTGAGAAGATTCAGGGATTTCAACCTGATAAGGAGGGATACTATGGCGGCTGAGACTAGACGGGCTTCTCGTCAGAGGCAGAGGTGGTTTTTGGAAACGAAGATAGACGTTGCCACCGTGAGTTTGGATGACATCATCAAGAGATTGTCGAATGACAGGTCTGGTAGGGACAGCCTGAGGAATTTGTCAGGTGTCAGGAAAGGTGATGTCAGACTAGGGAATCATGCGAGGAACAACCACTTGGCTGTTAAATAGATTAGTATCAATAAGGACAGTATGTCCTTGCTCACTTTGCTTTCTGGTATAAGGATTCAAGGTTGTCAAAACCTTAAGATGAATACAAAAGAGGATAGCAAAGGGAGACGATTCTGGAAGATAATCATTGCCATTTGATTGAACTCTAAGTTCAAGAACTTTGGCTAGATTGATGTCAGATAGAGCAATACTTAAATTCGGATAAATATTAAAATAAATAGGTCCATGAGATAAACTAGTCTCTATGGCTCCCATAAGGGAAGCTTTCCAGTTCAGACACCTACCATCTCTAAGGGTGCATTGTATGCTGGTGTTCTGTCCTAACAGAGTTAAAGGTTTTAATGCAATTTGCGCTAAGCCTATATGCACATATTTATATTTTTGCATGAATGGATATAAATCATGCAAATGCAACAGATATAAAACATCATCATTATGCTGTAAGGGAATGTCATATTCAAATGTTTTAATGATTTTGCGGCTAGTGAAATCAAATGTTCCAATTTTATATATTGTTTCAGGTTTTACCTTAGGGATAGTCCATTTATCTAAGGCTTCTTTTACATCTTGATATGCAATTAATTCGGTTACCTCAGATGTGGAGGTTACTGTATTAGCTACGGATTGTATAGATGCAGAGCTTAGGTCAGACATGTGTGTGTGTGTGACCATGTATGCTTAATGTAAAAAGGATATAAACAGTACTATAACCAAGACTAATCATGGCTCTGATACCAACTTGGGCTAACCAACACGCACCCATCATGTGAGGAGGCAAAACACAGTAGGTTTAATTAGTTCAGATAACAAAATAACTTACACTGAGCACATCTGTCAACGTTTTACAGGGGTCAACGGTCTTAACGCAATCTCTGCCTCAACAGACCTTACCCAAACGCGACTTGGGTGACGTCCCATTCAGTGTTCATTGATTGTTTCCTGAACTTACTGTAGTACAGTGAGTACTTTCTCAACCATAACAGATACATTTTGAGTGTCTTGGGCTAGCAACAAGATCATGATTAGTAGAGCTTATAGTCATGGTTATACACGGTTTACATTAATACATACATGGTCTCATGAACAGAGAATATGGGGGGTAAAAGGAACTTACGGTGAGGGAGCGCTGGAGCTCCTGAGTGCAACAGCGTTATATATGTGCAGGTGTGAGCAGGACAGAAATGGAGATAAAGAAATAAGAGAGGATTTAGAGAGAGAAGGTGAGGGCAAACTTAAGGGCTTAACTCATGAGCATTCTATTAAACATAAAAGAAAAGCTTCGTTTTTCTCAACAAGGGTGAGAGGCCCTTTTATAATACAGAAAGTAATTTAACTAGAGTACAACATTAGTTAGAAAAGTAACTTAACTCAAGCTTAAAGTAACTATACAACATTATTCTATGCGTAGATAATTAGGTAGAATAGTGTGGTGTGCTAAACATCGTCCACGTGTTCGGATGTGGCAATGTTACTGTGGAAACCTTTGTCTGCTCCTGTTTTGTGTGTGACAGCTAGTCGGGTGAGCTTAATTGAGTTTGCCTTTCCCTTTATGGTCTTTGTCTTTTTTGAGCTGGTCAGAAATAATGGACGCTAAGGAGTCCCAAAAGTCAGCAATGGTAGGCTCTGGTGGGTCCACTGCGGTTGTCAAATCTGGTGGTGTCAGGTCTGGTAAGTCATCATTGAGGTCTTGACTCTCGCCAGCAAGGATACTGAAGCCATTATTCTGAATGATGTCCAGACTTAGATCAGTGGTTGGTTCAGGAGGAGGTGATATGGATAATGGCCTATGTGGACTCGGATTGGTACCGGATGTGGCCATAGAGGTTGTGTCAGATCCAAAAACATGGAGGAACTGGTTTTTGACAAAAGCCATGGTTCTGAAAGCTAATTCTTGTTCACTAATTTGGGGGAATTGCTGTTTAATAATGTTTTGAGCATTTAAGAATGGATTGCTCGTTGGTACTGGTACATGTTTTGAGATTGATTCATAACATGCTTGTGCATGGGTTTTGATCAGTTTGATTAATTCAGTTAGGTGGGGATTCATACCTTTGTCCCACCATTTGGTAAAGAAGATACGTTTTAACACGGGTATTCCATTCTGGTATTCACATTTCAGATCCCATTTCCAAATCCATGGGATATTGAATCGGATGATAAAATGTACCAAAGCTTTGGCTACAGTACTATTTTTATGGATTAGGGCATATTGTGAATGCCATTCTTTAAACTCAGTTTTTAATATTTCTGGTAAAGTATCAAACGTAAGGCCAAATTTATCCCACCAAAGGAGGAACCAATTTGGTAATCCTGCGTATACCAACTTGGGCTAACCAACACGCACCCATCATGTGAGGAGGCAAAACACAGTAGGTTCAGTTAGTTCAGATAACAAAATAACTTACACTGAGCACGTCTGTCAACATTTTATAGAGGTCAACGGTCTTAACGTAATCTCTGCCTCAACAGACCTTACCCAGACGCGACTTGGGCGACGTCCCACTCAGTGTTCATTGATTGTTTCCTGAACTTACTGTAGTACAGTGAGTACTTCCTCAACCATAACAGATACATTTTGAGTGCCTTGGGCTAGCAACAGGATCATGATTAGTAGAGCTTATAGTCATGGTTATACACGGTTTACATTAATACATACATGGTCTCATGAACAGAGAATATGGGGGGTAAAAGGAACTTACGGTGAGGGAGCACTGGAGCTCCTGAGTGCAACATCGTTATATATGTGCAGGTGTGAGCAGGACAGTAATGGAGATAAAGAAATAAGAGAGGATTTAGAGAGAGAAGGTGAGGGCAAACTTAAGGGCTTAACTCATGAGCATTCTATTAAAAATAAAATAAAAGCTTCGTTCTTCTCAACAAGAGTGAGAGGCCCTTGTATAATACAGAAAGTAATTTAACTAGAGTACAACATTAGTTAGAAAAGTAACTTAACTCAAGCTTAAAGTAACTATACAACATTATTCTATGCGTAGATAATTAGGTAGAATAGTGTGGTGTGCTAAACATCGTCCACGTGTTCGGATGTGGCAAGGTTACTGTGGAAATCTTTGTCTGCTCCTGTTTTGTGTGTGACAGCTAGTCGGGTGAGCTTAATTGAGTTTGCCTTTCCCTTTATGTTCTTTATCTTTTTCGAGCTGGTCAGAAATAATGGACGCTAAGGAGTCCCAAAAATCAGCAATGGTAGGCTCTGGTGGGTCCATTACGGTTGTCAAATCTGGTGGTGTCAGGTCTGGTAAGTCATCATTGGGGTCTTGACTCTCGCCAGCAAGGATGCTGTAGGCATTATGCTGAATGATGTCCAGACTTAGATCAGTGGTTGGTTCAGGAGGAGGTGATATGGATAATGGCCTCTGTGGACTCGGATTGGTACTGGATGTGGCCATAGAGGTTGTGTCAGATCCAAAAACATGGAGGAACTGGTTTTTGACAAAAGCCATGGTTCTGACAGCTAATTCTTGTTTACTAATTTGGGGGAATTGCTGTTTAATCATGTTTTGAGCATTTAAGAATGGATTGCTCGTTGGTACTGGTACATGTTTTGGGATTGATTCATAACATGCTTGTGCATGGGTTTTGATCAGTTTGATTAATTCAGTTAGGTGGAGATTCATACCTTTGTCCCACCATTTGGTAAAAAAGATACATTTTAACACGGGTATTTCATTCTGGTATTCACATTTCAGATCCCATTTCCAAATCCATGGGATATTGAATCGGATGATAAAATGTACCAAAGTTTTGGCTACAGTACTATTTTTATGGATTAGGGCATATTGTGAATGTCATTCTTTAAACTCAGTTTTTAATATTTCTGGTAAAGTATCAAACGTAAGGCCAAATTTATCCCACCAAAGGAGGAACCAATTTGGTAATCCTGCGTCTAATACCTCAGGGCAAATACGGATAAATCATGTGTGGTTACTTATCAGATTTTGATAATAGAATGTATTGGTAAAAGATTCTATATAATCCCAATAACTGTATTTAATAGTTTTCTGGTGTATCTCCATAGTTTTGGTAGTATGGGGATGTAGACCCCATTGATTAATGAAGATGAAATTTCTGATGACAGCCTTACTAAAAGTAATTGGGCTGGTATTTCGGTTAGAGTCATGGAATGTATGTCTGATTTCCATGCTTCCAGATTGAACTACTATAGCTTCATAAATGTATCTATAGTGTTCAAATCTGGTTGGATACTGTTGTGTGGAGAGATAACGGTTTTTTTATCTCCCATGGATCTTCCATCCATTTTTCATCATTCGGTTCAATAATGAGGATTATTTCCTCAGAAATTCGGTTAAGAATGTACTGTTCTGGTGTCAAGAAGACTTTTTTTGTACTCTTGCGAGTAGCCTCTTGAACACTGGGAAATTCTGAAGGACAGAAAATCCCATCATTTGGATATTGCATATTGGTTCTGCCACGTCCGCGCCCACGAGAGCTACGACCTCTTCCTTGATTACTCATGATTGAATTTGGTTCCCTGTAAATATTCACGGGTTAGAAAATCAGGAAGAGAATTCTGTTCACCTTTAATATATTCAATATCAAAATCAAATACAAATAAAATACTTTGCCATGATGCAAATATTTGTTTTGATACAAGATTTTGAACATCTTTTTTGAAAATCTGTTTTGCAGCAGAGCAGTCAACACGGATAAGAAAATGTTGGTTTAATAGATCATCTTGAAATTTTAATACACATTTCACAAACTCATAAAGACGAATTATTAAGATTCACCTCTAGTACCTGGAAAGGACCAGCAAAGAATTATTCAACAATTAGTCTTGGTTATAGTACTGTTTATATCCTCTTTACATTAAGCATACATGGTCACACACACACATGTCTGACCTAAGCTCTGCATCTATACAATCCATAGCTAATACAGTAACCTCCACATCTGAGGTAACCGAATTAATTGCATATCAAGATGTAAAAGAAGCCTTAGATAAATGGACTATCCCTAAGGTAAAACCTGAAACAATATATAAAATTGGAACCTTTGATTTCACTAGCCGCAAAATCATTAAAACATTTGAATATGCCATTCTCTTACAGCATAATGATGATGTTTTATATCTGTTGCATTTGCATGATTTATATCCATTCATGAAAAAATGGGATATCACTACAAGTTTCAGATTGGAATTCATGAAGAATAGTGTGAATTCACTTTTGTATTGAGGGTTGTTGAATGCGTTGGTCAACAGTCAAAAAGTGTATTTCTTTTTGTAATAAATTAATCTGATTGGTCTTATTATCAATCAGATGTCTGATGATATCTACATCCTTAGTATACGGTTTGATGATGAATTCAAACGTGATGTCTACAGTATCAACAACTGTATGGATACCAGAGGTATCAATTCTGGTAATAGACATAATTGAATTAAGGAAAAGATTGCCTAAGATAATACTTTGTGTCATCTTCTTAATGAGCACAAATGGGACAGGTATACAAACTCCCTGTTTGCAGATAAGCGCTTCTGGTATTTTGTATTGGATTCTCATTGAATTCCCACTAGCGCTTGTAAGAGATTGAGTGGTTGCTTGAAAATATTTTAGAGGGATTAATCCTTCATGAATACAGTTCATATCTGCACCACTATCTACTAAGACAATGGCGTCAGTAATGAGGAAATCAGGTTTGATTACTAAGGTAATCTTTGTATACCATTTCTGAAAAGTGACCTGGTTTAGAAGGAAAATGTACGGATTATTTTCTTTTGTCTGATCTGGTGAGATCTGACAAGGCTGATCTGGGGAGGTCAAAGTCTGATTTTGACTTTGACTAGGAGATGACTGGGCTGATCTGACAAGGTTCTGATACCAACTTGGGCTAACCAACACGCACCCATATATATATATATATATATAAATTTTGGGAGTGTAGAGATAGAAGAGCCTGAGTTTTGTAGAGTTGAGTCCTTCAATGTAAAAAATTGCATCGTCTCGAAAGCCTAATCTATCTTCCCCATTGTTTAGACCCATTTTCACGTTCCTGATATACATTTTGCAGAATAAATTGTAACAGCTATTTGAGGCCTTAGAGATACTGCTCCAATGAAATTTGGTTCCTTGAAGAATAAAGGCCCAGGTAGAAGGAAAATACATTATCACTGTTATGTCATGATGTTTGTTGGGCTAAGAGAATTTGTTGGAGTGGGCTTTGAACCTGAGGTCTTATACTTGCCAACGCCATGGCTAGATACATATAATCATGAGAGAAATAAAAAAAAAAAGAATTTAAATTGGGGACTTTAAATCCTCAAAATCATGAGGAAAAGCTTTAAATTAAAGTTTTTTCTTTTGGAGCAATGATAGCCACACGATTGCCAAATCGCGACACCCAGCGCTCGAGTACACATCCAGAGCGTATGCGGTGTGACTGATTGCTCACCTGAAAGCATTCAGAGCCTTGTCCCCCAGAACCACGTTTCAATGTTTTGCACTCATTTGATTCCATGTGCCGCTTATTCCTTAACCAAATAGTACCGCGCCACCTGTCCTCTTGTACCAGTGCCTCATTTTAGCATGCCATTTCTTCTTTTCCTCTTCTCTAAGAGTTGAGTTTTTGAACCGTCTTGGGCCATGGGTGCTTAGCCACCTTGGCTCCTCCACTTTGGTGGATTTCCTCCTTGATGAACCGCCCTGGGCCATGGCTCATCTGCTTTTGTGGATTTCTGCTTTGGCTCCTTCAGTACAGTATTTTCCCTTTTTGTCATTTTTTTAGAAACCACAATTTTGCTTTGAAAACAAACCGGAAATTTTGTGAAGATGAAGGTGGATCAAATGTTTCTAAACCTTTCAACCATTTTCTTAAAAGATCTAAACCAAGAATAAAATATGGACAACCGAACTTGTTGTTTTCTTAGACATTGGCAAGCATGAAACCCATGACATAAAACACAGATAACATGAAACCCATTTTCTTGAAAGATATAAACCAAGAATAAAAATGGACAGCCAAATTGGTTTGTTGCTTTTTCAGACATGGGCAAGCATGAAACCCATGAAATAAAAAAGAAGTGTAAGAGAATTTAATCATTTGTTTTTCTTTTAACCATAGAATAACTTTTCTTTTTTTGACAATATTATGGCAGATTTGTGTTCCATCATCTTCCCGTAGTAATGCTCTCATTAAATGAAGTATGAATACTCATTCTCTAATGGTCCATGAGAAAACTCCACATCCATTCATGGAAGTTTTGCATCAACAGACAGACATCCCCAATGGAGTCTTCTTTGTTTAGGGGATGTATTACAAACTGGATCGGGTACATGAATAGAGAGTCATCTAATCATCGGAGAAGCCTTGGAAATATGAAAATCTAGATTAGAGGAAATGATGAGTATCCTCAATGGCCTATATGGTGAAAACCGCCGATAAACGTACATTCTTGGGGTTGCCAATGAGAGAGCCCCTAAATGTGTTAAAATATCAGAATACCCTCCAATGAGTGTTAAACATATTTATATAGAAAGTAAAAGGTAAACCCTATTTTATGATTGACCAATCAACGATTGTCAAGGATAAGTAGAGGTCAACGTATAAGACGCTGTCACGTGTTCCTAGTTTTCATGCTCAACGAGAGGACGGCGCATCTAAAACCTATTGAGGAGATCATGACGGACCGACACAACGGGCCTCATCCTAATCCTACCAAGCCGTATGTCTCCAATTCATTCTCAAGGAGGTAAGAGTTCATCCAAATCTTATCACGTGACTTGACGGTTACGGACAAATAATCACAAGGATCTGATCAGAACGGGTGAACCCAAGAGGACATGTCAAGGACAGAAATCCATATATAAACGAAGTTCTTATATAAACAAAATTTATAAATGATTATAATAACATATAAATTTTTGTGTCTTTTATTTTAACCCTCCTTGATAAACAATTATGGTTATGCCACTTAATCCCATCAAACTGCTAACTGTGATTAGACCCTTTCCCTTGAAAGAAAGTTTCTTAATTTTCAGCAAAAGATTTATAGGCCTCCTCTAAATTAACATTCCAAATTTAAGTGCTTTTATTTTGACACTCATATATATCTTCCGAAAAGATTTATAGGCCTCCCTCATATTGACATAGCTCTTGATATTTGTTTATAGTAAGACAAAATGTTCCATGTTTTTCAAAGGTGCAAAAAATATTATCTATTTTCTATTGTCAAAATGAATCAATATTTTACATTCTTTTTTACCAATAAATTATAAAATTATCTGTCTTTCATTTTTAATGATATGGGTATGTGTTTATCAGGTTCACAATAAAAAAGAAAAACCTCAAAGTCAATAAATAAATAAATAAAAGAAGTTCAGATACTAAAAGAAAACCTATCGGCCGGCCCTTGTTAATCATAGTAATATAAGAAACAATGATCTCAGAAAATATATATATATATATAATGAACAATGTGCATCACTTAATTATTAAAATTTTATAGAATTGTTTTAGAGTCATTTAATTTCTCTTGATAACCTCATGTGGTAAGTTTTCATTATCTTTCAGGTTAAAAATTGTTATGTAAGTTCCCATTATCATTATGAATTATATATATATATATATATATATTTTCAACTATATATTGTATGTACGCTCAGACTAGGTACAATGTTACATCATAATTGTATGATATTGATATTACTTAACATTTGTCTATTAAATATTTGTCATGAGACGAGTATATGGACCATAGACTTTCTCTCCGTGAGTGAGGTGTCTCTTGCGATTAAGAGAGTTTCTTCTCCGGCGTGAGAATCTACTACTAATATTGGGGTTTTCTTGGGGAGGATTATTCCTCCAAAACATTCTGTCTCCTTCATGGAAGAGATTGAACAGTTATGTAAGGGGCTCTCCCTTACGGAAGATGAGGAACTTGTTATGGAATAAGAAAACTCCAACTTACAAAGCTCGTTAGATGAAAAGCTCTGCCTAGTTTTTAAAGTTCTATCAGAGAAAAGAATGAACAAAAATGCTCTAAAATCTACTTTATTACAGCTATGGAACCCAAGCAGGGGAGCTATGATTAAAGAGATTGGAAGCGACATGTAAGTAGCCCAATTCCGGCATTCAGTGGATCGGAAAAGAGCCATCGTATTGGGACTTCGACAGGGCTTTGGTAATATTTGGCGAGCTAGAAGGTCACAAACAACCATCTGAAATAGAACTTTATGGAGTTCATTTTTGGATAAGAATTTTTAACCTCCCATTAACATGCATGACGGTGAGTATGAGGGAAAATTGGGAACATTTTAGGAAAGTTTAAAGGGGCTGATGAACACCCGGAAGGAGGTTGTTGGGAAAGATACATCTGCATCAGAGTACTGCTGGATGTGAGGAAGCCACTCAGAAGGGGAATGAAGCTCCGTATAAACCAGAACGGAAAACCTGTTTGGGTAGAGTTCAAATATGAACGTCTGCTGGACTTTTGTTATAGGTGTTGGCTACTCTGTCATATAGAAAAAGAATGCGAGAAGGATTCAAAAATTCTTGAAATAGAAGGAAACGAAAAATTTCAGTATGGTTCATGGCTCCGAGCAATGGATCTCTCGAGTAACAAGGTGAAAATTCAGGAACAGATCTCAGAGGATTCTTCCTCATCAGCGGGCGTATCTTATAAGAAAGGAAGAGAAAATTCGAAGTGGAAGCCAGTTGATAGTGAGAACAGCAACCAAAACAGGGTGGAAGGAAAGGAGGAGAAACAAATGGAAAAAATAATTTCCAGTCATGAGGAGGTGGTGGAAGGAGGAGGGGACAACAGACGTTAAACGCTGACAGGAATGTGGGAGTTGGTAGTAGGGGATGATACTAGGCAGAGTAATGAGTGCCTAGGGGACAAGGAGGACATGTGCGTCTCATTGGCTGGTCTGTGTGATGAAAAGGTGGAGGGTTCTAGTAATGGTGACAGATATTTTAAAAGAGATCTCTTCCCAAAAAGGAAAGGAAGTTATATCTCTTTATACAAAGGATTTTAATCCTCTTTGAGATAAGGCTAATGCAAAGTTTGAGAGTGATAAAATTCAAAAATCTTTAATGGAGATTGATAATACAGATCTCATCCCAAGCTCAAATAGTTCATTTTCTGTAACAAAATGGAAAAGATTTAAACAAAGGGTTGGGCTTAAACTCCCAAATGGGCTACAAAGTCCTACACACGTTGACATTTTTCAACAAGCCAGTATGAATGAAACTCCAGTAAAAAGGAAGATCAAGACAGACTCTGCCACCCCCTCAAAGTTACAAAAAAATACATCTCAATTTTTGGATATCTCATCCCAAGCAGTGGGTTCTAAGAATCGGACCCACTGTGAGCCATGAAAATATTAAGTTGGAATGCTTGGGGAATGGGAGAACCTCAGACATTTGTTGCTTTATACAAAATAGTGCATAACAATTTTCTTGTCTTAGTATTTATCATGGAAACAAAAATATCGCATGGTGAAGTTGAGAAAATTAAGACAGCTTGGATTCAGTAATGGATTTTTAGTGGATAGGGAGGGGGATTAAGGGTGGCTTGACTCTATTATGGGTGAATGATGTGTCAGTTTCGGTCTAATCGTACTCTATAGGCCACATTGACATTACAACTTTAGAAGCAAACAATTTTGTTTGGAGATTAACTGACTTCTATAGGAGTCTGTATTCATAGTTGATGTGTCATTCGTGGGACCTTCTAAAAAGATTAAATGCACTTATGAGAAGGCCTTAGTTGATTGTAGGGGATTTTAATGAAATTTTGAATCATTCCGAGAAAATGGGAGGCAATATGAGAAGCGACGCTCATATGAAATTTTTTTGAGAAGCTTTGGAGCATTGTTCGCTGACTGAGTTACACAAAAAATGACCCTTCTTCACATGGTACAATAAAAGGGAGGGGTGCCTTCATCAAAGAAAAAATAGGCTGTGTAGTTGCCAATGATAGTTGGATGGATCACTTCAAGTGCGCTTAGGCTAAGAATTTAGAGTTCTTTTTCTCTGATCACAGAATGATGATGGTTCATTTAGAAAAGAATGACCCAAACTTATTATATAGCGCAATCTCATTAAACAGAGGCAAAAGACGGTACTTTGAAGCTATGTGCATGAAAGAAACTGTTTGTGGCAACATAACTAATCAAACCTGGGAACAAAAAGAAAATGTGAGAAATGGGGAAGAATTTCTTTGAAAACTTGGGAGCTGTCTTCTTTCATTAAAAGAGTAGAGTGGCAAGAAATTTGGGTCTATTCCCAAATCTTTAGCATCAAATAGATCTCGACTTAGTAATCTTTTGGAAGGGGAAAATTCGACTATCAATTGGAAGGAGGTGCAACACCTTAAACATGAAATTTCTACGCTGGAACATAAAGAAGAGATCTACTGGAAACAAAGATCTCTGGTTGAGTGGCTGAAATCTGGAGACAAGAATACAACTTTTTTTCACTGGAAGGCATCTGAGAGGCGCATGAAGAATACAATCACAAGTGTTTTTAGCTATGATGGTTCATGGTCGGAATCTCTCGAAGATATCGTGGGTTCTGTTCAGAATTATTTCAGGGATATCTTTATCTCAACAAACCCAAGATAGGAAATTATGGAAAAAATTACTGATTATAACATGCGGAAAATCTCTCTAAGATGAATGAGTTGCTCTCGGCCCTTTCACAGACAAAGAGATTGAAGACGCATTATGGAGCATGCAGCCACTGAAGAGCCCTGGATTAGACGGCTTCCCTACTATTTTCTTTCAGAAATTTTGGCACACAATGGGTAAGGATGTCATTAATATTTGTTTATCGTTTCTGAACAATAAATCTGATATTAGGGCTTTGAACAGAACTCTTATTGTGATAATTCCAAAAATCAATCATCCTAAGCATGTTTCAGATTACCGTCCGATTAGTCTCTGCTCTGTTGTGTATAAAATCATATAAAAAACCATTGCCGATAGACTTAAAATTATCTTGCCTGAAATTAAATCTGAATACCAGAGTGCCCTTATAAGAGGTAGACTAATAACATATAATATCATCATAGCTTTTGAATTGATCCATTCCCTTAACAAGCAAAAGAAAGGTAAACATGTGTTTTCTGCTCTTAAACTTGATATTAGCAAAGCATATGATAAAGTAGAATGAAATTTCATGCTGGCTATGATGAGAAGATTGAGATTTAACGATTTCTAGACATATTTAATTTTTAGATGCATCTCTTCAGTTACTTATTCGTTCTTGGTGAATGGCTCGATTTATGGTAATCTGTCTCCCTAAAGGGGTCTTCGCCAAGGAGACCCCCTATCCCCCTATTTGTTTTTATTATGTACTGAAGGTTTTTCAGCCATTATTAAGAATGCACAGCAGAGTAATCGATTAATATGTCCAAAGGTCAGCCGCAATATCCCTGCTATATCTCATCTTTTATTTGCTGATGATAGCTTACTTTTTTGTAGAGGTGATATGGGAAACTGTCAGGCCATTAAAGACATTCTAGAGCTGTACAGTCAAGCGTCAGGTCAAGAAATTAATCTTGGTAAGTTTGTTATGGCTTTTTCCCTGAATGTTCCCCCCGAAAACTAGAGATGCTCTGTCAGCCTACTTAGGGATTAAAGTAACCAAATGTCATGAAGCCAAAGCCTTAATGAATCGGTGGCGTGAAAAACAATTCTCAATAGGGGAAAAAAGATTTTGATTAAAGAAACTGTTCAAGCTCTTCCTAACTACTCGATGAATATTTTCAGACTTCCCACTTCGTTTTCTAAAAATCTTAGCAAGGAGATAGCTAGATTTTGGTAGGGGTCCTCAAACCACTTTAGGAAGATACATTGGCTTTCTTGGAGAAATTTGGCAAGCCGAAACTTTTGAGGGGAATGGGTTTCCATTCTTTAGAGATTCTTAACCAAGCTCTCTTAACAAAACATAGTTGAAGGATTATTAAGAACCCAGATTGCTTGATGGCTTGCATCCTCAAAGTAAAGTATTTTCAATCTTCGCCCATTTTCCATTTTGGAGAAGTTTGATGAGTTAGAGGTTATTGAAGAAGACAATAATGACGATGCAATAAAATTGGAAGCAAATTCAGGAGGGATATCTTCGTACGCTTCGACTTTTATTGCCTCGTCATTACTATCTTCTTCAATAACCTCTAGCTCATCGAATTTCTCAGAAATGACAAATAGGTCTTCATTTTGTATATGATTATTGTGTATAGTGTATTGTGAAAATAAATAGATTTTTGTAAATTTTGTAAGTTATTGTGTACAAGAATGATAAACAGATTTTGTATATTATTGGATACAACTATAAATAAAGAGATTTTTATAAGTTATCGTGTACAATGATGATAAAGAGATGTTGAGAATTATTGTGTACATGTATAAATAAGAAGATTTTTAAGTTGTTGTGTACCGTGATCATTTTCAGATTTTTCAGAATTGTTGTGTACAATTATAAATAAGCTGATTTTTGAAGGGTAAATTATGTACATATTAATATATTAACATTCTCAAAAAACTATGAAAGGAAGTTAATACCAAATTGTACATTTACTGCGGTGAGGGATACTGAATATTATACCAGTATGAGATGTTTGTGTTGTACATAAGGTACTCACATTGTTCCTTGAATGGTGGTGGGTATGTAGATGGGTCGAATGGGTACGCACCTTGTGCTAGGATCGCTAGGTTTTAAAATTAACAAAAAATAAGCTTGAACCACGAACGGTTCATGGGCGGAATATTAAATTTTTTCCAATTAACTTATTTAATCGAATTAAATAAATTAAAACCAAATAACGTGTGATTATGCATATACGATATTAAGTGAGAAGATAAAGTTAGAAACAAATTTTCACCTATACTTTTTATTGGAGAATTTCTGAACTAGCGGATTTCCTTCGAGCGTTCTTCGTGTTCTTCAAACTTCAGGATCTGAATCACGCACTTGAACTCCAAAAATGATTTGTGAATTTCATCCACCAACAATCACTCATTAATTTTAAAAATATATCTGACGAGAATTTTATGTATGAATTTGAGTGTGAGCTCTCAAAACGATTGAAGGAAAAAATAGAATATTTTTTCTTCAATGCTCTCTAAAATCGGCGGCAATCACTAGGGAGGGGAGAAAACTATTTTTCTTTGTATCTAATATGAGATCTATATCTCTATCTCTCTTTTTGCAATCAAATTGCTATTAAATATTTATAAAATCTAATTTTTGATATTTATAAATATATCCATATACTTTAAATTTCTGAAAATTCATCCTCATATATTCAAATTGCCAAAATTAGTATATCTCCACAGTGTTAGAGTTGGACCAAAATTTATCAATCCAATTGATAGATATAATTGATCATTATCAATTAATTAAGTAATTTATTTTTATTTACTAGTTATCTAATAATTAGAAAATAATAAACTAATTAATTTCAATACAAATAATCACATTTAACTATTTAAGTGACATCACCCATCAATATAACTATAGGAAATATGCCTTGGCACCAAAACACATTTTGATCCAATTTACTTTGTTTCTCTATTCCTGTTCTCATGAGCTATTTCTGAGATCGAATGAACCCACATGAATAAAACTAACGATTCAAATACCCCGTGACTTTATTTTCAGAAATTCCAGACCTATTTAATCCTGACATCATACGACTCCATTATAAGTTCGATTATGAATAAACTCTCGATTCATGCGCGCTACTTGTCTGTTGGTGTATATAAACCCTTTTTATTTTCACGGTCCACAGAATATTTTAACATAATATACATCGTGAATATCAGTAACAAGAGTGAAATGTAAAATTACCATTTTACGCTTCTCGTTATTATTTTCTTAACTCCTTTATTGACTGTGAATAAGAAAAACATAATAGTGAATTGTCTCGTACAATTCACAAGTCTTAATCAATGACTCAATTCATTGAATATCTGGCCAGGTTAATTTATTCACACACCAATCAAGAAAACATGAGGAGATATTGTTGCTTTTCCAATTCAACCATGAATTTTCATATCTGTGAATCACGTAACTCCAACTTAATTGAATTACAATCTCAACAACCGATGTATTGCTCGCCAATTCGAACTCACTCATTTGACATATCAAAGATTGTAGCTAACTAAGTCAAGCTACTATTCACCTCAAGATTAAGGTAATTATGAAAATACCCTTATGGTGTAACAATTAGATTTAGAGCTAGGTAAAAAGTTTTGGGCTCGAAGCTAATTTGTTACCAGTCTATTCAACATATTCATAACATGTCTAGGTTAACCATTTGAGTCTCCACTCCCATGCCTCAAGACTAGCATCCATTGGTTCAACCTAACCGTGGTAGTCAAATTCAATTTCCCAGTCGACCCTAAAACTGGAATATCGTACTGAACTTTCTCAGAAGAGTCCGTGTGGAGACGTCTCTGTCTTCACTCTTCATTCGTTGATGAAGTTTTCATGACTTGAGTAATTTATACACACTTTAATTTAAAATAAAACCCTCAATTTATTCATAAAAATTCAATAATACTATTGTTTGAGAAATAACTAAATATAAATAAATAGTTATTACACGTTACTTTATGGACATATTCCAACATCTTGCTAATTGAATGGGTACACACCTTGCACATTGAATGTATGCGCACCTTGCACATTTTATGGAGACGCACCTTGTTCGGAGACCACTGTCGCATGCGCACCTTGCACGTTAGATGGTGCTGAATCATCATTGTTATTGGACATGTCCATTTGGTATGTCGGTAATTTTGGACATGTCTATTTGGTATATACAGGGTGGTTGGTCGTGCTTTACTCGAGCTGGAACCTTGGCTACTCTTTGTCTTTACGATTATCGGGTCTTGAACGGGGCATCTTTTAATCTCTACACCATCCTCCTACTTCACATTCTGCTCGTTGGCGACCTAATCATTCCACAAGGTCTTATATTTTACACACATCATCTCAATCTCCACTTTGGCTCGAGTCGACCATTCACTTGACTTTGACGAAAAGTGAGCAAGTCCTTTGGCAACTAGTTGGATCGAATTATACCGAAGCAATACTGTATCATTTGTATCCAGATGAGAATGGCTTGGCCCGGTTGGTAGCATATTACTATTCATAGTGATCCGCCACCGGTCTAGTATGCACATGCTTGTGATCTCTTACATATGTTCAACTTTCATAACAATGAACATATGACGACCAATATCCCAACTGATTCAAACTTGACACAGCTGCACTTTAACTTATCAAGTTGGTCTCGTCTCACTATGTATGAGTTATCCGGCACCCCAAACTCGACCAACAGATAAATTCGAGCCTTCTCATCATGTGTCAAAGAAAAAACTATAAACGACGCCTCACCCATGATCTCCTTACGCAATAGCTTAAACAGTTTATGTATGAACACGTTCGTCGCGTGTTGCTCTAATGCACACAAGTGAATCTTAAGCAGAGGCGTTTCATTTGTCAACTTGAAGTCATCTAACCTCTCCTCGTGATGAATATGTTCCAACGCCCGATCAAATTGTAGTATGAATTCAAATAGTTTAGATCGATGCTCAACGAATAAGTAGACATACGCGTTCATATCTTCAGATCATTACGTCATTCTCATAAACGCAAAAAATTTTCCACGTTGTAAGGCATCTGCCCAGCGTTCACACTTGGCATACATCTATTGTACCCATTTATTTTGAGTAAGGTTGAATGAATCTATCAAACGATCATATTCCTGTTCGAACTCCTCTTCACTAAAGACGTCAAACATTACTCTCTTGAAGGCCTGTAGAAAATCTAGGTTTTGCACGTTTGATTGGGCATTTTGTTCAAATGCCATGCACAAAGCCGATGATTGCAATTAGGCAGGAGCATCTTGATTACTTTACGCATCACCTTATCACCATATGTAATGACTAATTGTGGCTTTTTGTTTTTCATGGCATCCAAGAAAGTCCTCAACACCCATTGATAGGTTTCCACGGTCTCATCAACCAATAACGCGTAATAAAATACCGTGGTCTTGTATTGGTTGTTCACGCCAAGGAAAATCACAAGTGGTTTCTTGCATGCATTCGTCTTGTAGGTCATATCAAACGCCAATACATCACTAAAACAATGATAGTCAACTTGGCACGTCGAGTCTGCCCAAAACAAATTTTTCAGAAGATTATCTGTGTTAATGTTGTATTTGCAATACAAATCTGGATCCATCTCCAATTTTACAATAAAAAAGTAATAGTGTCAGGCGAAGCCAAGTGTATGATTACATGGTCGACCAAGCTGGCGGTTACGAGAATGTGGGGTTCTTAAGAACATATCTATACAATAAGATGGACAAGTAGCAAAGATCACAGCTATTATGCAATCGTATTGCCTGAGCCATGTCCTCTTCATTCATTGCTCTATTAGATCGAAGAAAGGGCACGTCCTGTGGTAAGGCCGTGGGATGGTTGTGCTTAGCTTCAAAATCATTTACCACCCATTTTTTGACTTCTTATCTAAGTTCACCCTAAAACAAGCACGTCAATTCACCATTGTCAAGCCTCTTGGTTCTCACTTCGTGTCAACTCTGCCCATATATTTTTTCTCCCGGACTCATTCTTTTGATTAAACCCATCTTTGCAACACAACTTCTCCACATATGTTTTTGCCTTTATCATCTTTTCGTACACTGAACCCAACGCCGAGTAGAAATCTTTGGAATCTTGTAACGTATCAAATTTTTCACCAATGACATTTACATTTCGTAAGTTTGCTAATGTGGATGAACCCGATCGCGTACTTGTCCCACCCTGATTTATGAATACATCATGATGACTCATCTTCAAAGATGCTTAACTATATTGAAAAAATAGGTGAAGTTAATGAAATATGCCAATACTTGAAGTAATTTAAGAAAATAACAAAAGCATAAAAAGAATGCAAAATATGTGCCTTAGTCAACAAAAGAAACAAGTATGATGAGGTCCAGAAAAAAACTAAGGACTTTGAAAGTAAAAATAGTTGAAGTTATGTTCATAAACTAAAACCTCATAAAGCATCTAACTTATGTTCATAATCTTAAAAAAATAATGAAAATGAAACAAACATTACCTTTTCGGTGTAGCCGATCATTTAGTTGGAGTTAGTTGAAGATCTAAACAAAGAAATTGAAGAAGCAAGTGTATTTGAAGTTGAGAGCAATTGAGAAGTGATAATGTGTTTAGTTGAGTGAAAAATTGAATTTTAAGAGTGGTTTACAAAGAGTAATTACCCATATTAATTGCACAACCACCAGACACCAAGCAAATGCCAAACAATTTGCAAATGTATTGACCTGGGCCAAACACCACTGTGACTGGGCCAAAAGCCATTCAAGAATGGTGAGTCGCCATTGAAGAATGGCGTTTGGAGTCTAACTGGTCCTTTTTGGACCATAAACGCCAATCACAATGGCATTTGGGGTCCAACTGGCACAGGCCAAACACCATTCAAGAATGGCAAGTCGCCATTGAAGAATGGCGTATGAGGTCCATTTCGTCCTTTTTGGACCCCAAACGCCCTTCACGAATGGCGAGCCAATTCCTTTATATTTTGTTGTTGAGACTTACAATTTGAGTATAACAGTCTTAGATTCTGCAACCGTAAAAATTTCACAGACAAAGTTGCTTCCACTTCCAATATCTTCTTACCCTCAACAACATCGTCAAAGCCGATAGAAGGACGATTTGTAAATTTTATCCAGTTAAAAACTACAACTATACACTAACCAAACTTTGAATCCAGTTTAAAATGATAAACATTGATTCGACAGAACCTCCCCATAAATATTAGAAATTCCCCAATCAAAATACATATTTATATCCATAATATATATATCCAACCAAATGCAGTCAGAATTTAATAAATTAAAAAATACACTCAACAAAGTTAGAATCAAGTTTAAAATTGAAGGAGACTATAAAAAGTTGATAAAGCATCATGGTGAAACTTTTCTCTTTTTCTACGAAGTATCATATGAATGCTTTGTATGTCATTCATGTTCTCATTCCGATTTAATATCTCCATCGGTGTCATTATCATGGTCGTCGTCAACATCATAAACTGAATCTTCCCCATTGTCATCATGGCCGTCATCATCATCTTCATCATCACCCCCATGCCTGCTTCCTTGAGTTTCATACATTTGCATGCATCTTTGCAACTTCGCCTACAAGTTTACATACTTAAAATGTCAGTTAAGAGTAAATTTAAATATTTTGGTTTCAAACTAAAAAACAATTAGGGAAAGATAGGTGATTACAATTTTTTATCCTTCTTTTGCATTGATTCTTTGGCCTTTTCCTTCGCCTTCACCATTGTCTCACATGCGCTCAACATTTTATCAAAGAATTGTTGCTTGAGACCAGTAATCAAGCGCATCATGCCTAACAACGGTTTGTCGAAAATCCATTGATAACTAACTTTTTTTTCTCGAAGCTCTAACAACGGTTTGTCGACTAGCTTCCGTAGGGCCTTCTTTTTGTTGTACAGATCCAAATCGTAGTCTAGTTGTTGACCAACGACTTTAAGGTCGGTAATCGTAGCAAAGCCCAGTTTAGTCATCGTCATTTCATCCACTTCATCTAAATGAAAGGTGTGTGTTGTATCCCACCATTTCTCGGCCAAGCTCTTCAAGAGGACGCAATTCATCTACCCCTTTCTCAAGATACTTATAACGTATCTCAACCCGAAAACATTGACCTTCATTTTCACATTTTCAGGTAGCATACTGTACCACGTAAGTATCAGTGTGGTGTTCTCAAAACCACGTACACCGTCCTCATAGAACTCAGCGTAGGAAACCAACATTTAAGTCACGACTCAATGAAAAAGTAGTGTGAAGAAAGATGTATTACATAGGAAAAAATATCAATGAAAGCAATAACAATCATCTATAATCTCTATTGTGACATTTCGTCAAACACCTTACAGGCACATAAACATACACTATAATTTTTCATCTGAAACATATATCGCTTCCAAAAATCATACATTTATAGAAGCATCACATAAAAAACACCCAATTTTCAAAATGATTTAAGTATATATTTGGTGTTTTAACACTAAAACACATAATAACCAAATTTGTCACAAAATAAACTTACATTTTCTTTCCTTGGATGGGATATAACATTCCATCGAACATGTTACAGGCATTCATATAAATATAGTGTAGACCCCAATGTGACATTTTTTCAAACACCTTATAGACAATGATAAAAATACGCCACATAATTTTATGACATTTCGTCGAACACTTTACGAGCACTAAAAAATACTATTGTTTTCAATCCAACACATGTATTTATACCAACAACCATACATTTTTACAATCATCACATAAAAAACACCCAATTTACAGACCGAATCAAGTATCTATTAGATGTTTTAAACTTACTTCTTGTTTGTTTGGATGAGATATATGCTCCATTGGTGCAATATGAAGAATAAGGCTAGTAAGATTTTGATTCTTTGGATGAAATCTTTTCAACCCATAACCGGTGGCATCGTACGGGCCTTTCAAACCGCTTGAACTCAGTTGCGCCATTGAACTCAACGTTCCCTTTGTAACTTTATGCTTTCCTCTAGACATTTTTTATAAAATACAATATTAGAAGGATATGTGGTTTGGAGTTGCGGGTTGGATGGATTTGGCTCAGGTTGGGTGAGGGTTTGACTCGTGTGTTGCAAGGGATGTGCGAGATAGGATATTGCGGGTTTGACTCATGTGTTGCAATGGATTTTGCTCGGGTTGGACAGATTTCGAGCTACGAAGAGATGAAGATGAAGAGATGAAGAAGAAAGGATGAGATAGAGTGTTTGAGTGAAGATGAATGAAGTGTGAGAGAGGGGGGAGGGTGGGTAACAGGTTTAAAGAAGGGGAATATGGTTTCTTAAGTTTGAGGTTAATTTTGATAAGAAAATGACAAATATATTTATAGGGTTATAAATTAAAATGTAAATGAGCTAATTTTCCAAATTTTATGGGGTTATAATTATAAAATATAATGTTAAATTTCAAATTTTAATATTTAATTACAAACTTTTAGTGGATATGTTCGATTTAACAGTAAAATCTAACCTCAAGGGTTATGCGTGTTCATCAAACTGATAAATAGGATTTACCAGCCATCACAACATCATGACATATAATTATATATGGTGTAAACACGTCTCTTTTAATACTTGACAAAAGCATAACAACATTATCAATGACAACATTTAGCGAGTTTATGTATAAGTGTTCAATTGCTTCAGGATTCCTTACTTAATCTAATATAAATTTACTTAATAAGTGAATATGGTGAATGTTTGCATTTTACAGAACACGTTTTTTCTATTTTTATCGATGTATGGTAATTAATTAAAAAAAATTCAATTTTTGGATATTTAGTGAAGACGGCGATTAGGGCTCAAAAAGGGGCGACTGGGGCAAAAAATTGGCGTTTATGACCCTCGCAAGCGATCGCTTGTTAAATTATGGTGTTTAGGGAATAAATTGGCGATTGGAGGCAATAACATGGCATTTGGCAACAAAGAATGACGATTTGAACCTTCAGGATAACATTTGGAGGTTGAAGAATGACGTTTGGAGGGTAAAGAGTGGCAATCGGGTTTTTTGATATTCACCAAACTCACCAAAAATTAAAAATATTTTTTTATAGAGGTTCCTCCAATATATATTGAGCTCCACTAAATATGTAGTGAGGGTCACTAAATACGTACAAAATTAATAATTCTTGGAGAGGTTCACCAAAATTGACTTTGTACATATTTGGTGAACCCTAGTACGTAATTGGTGAACACCAATACATATTTGATGAAATCCTTCAAAAATTATTAATTTGTACGTATTTGGTGAACCCCAATACATATTTGGTGAATCAACTCAAGAATTATTAATTTCTACATATTTGGTAAACCCTAGTACATATTTGGTGAACTTCGATACGTATTGGTGAACACCTATATATATATATTTGGTGAACCCCTCCAAGAATTATTAATTTGTACGTATTTGGTGAATCTCAGTAAATATTTGTTGAACCCCAGTACATATTTGGTGAACCCCTCCAAGAATTACGCACTTGAACTTCAAGAACGATTTGTGAATTTTGTTCACCAACAACCACTCGTTAATTTAGAAATATATCTCATGAGAATTTTGTGTGTGTGCTCTCAAAACGATTGAAGAAGAAAAATTGAAAAATTTCTCCTTCAATATAATTTTCAGCGGTAACTAGAAGGGAGGGGAAAAACGTTTTTCTCCTTTTGGTTCATTAACAAGTAATTGTATCTTATCTAAGTTCTATCTGCAATCAGATTGCTATTAGATATTGATAAAATATAATTTTCAATATTTACAAGTATACCCATATTTTTTTAAATTCTGAAAATTCATCTCATATATTCATGATTGTTGAAAATTACAATATTTCCTAGAGTTTGAGTTGTATCGATATTCATCAATCTAATTGATAAATTAATTGATCATTATCAATTAATTAATTAATTAATTTTTTATTTACTAGTTATCTAATAATTAAAAAATAATAAACTAATTAATTTCAATACATATAATCACACTTAATTAATTAAGTGATATCACCCGTCACTTATAAGTGTAGAAAATATGCATTGGCATCCAAACACGTTTTAATCCAATTTACTTTGTCTACCTATTATTGTTCTCATGAACTATTTCTGAGACTGAATGGACCCATATGAACAAAACTAATGATTCAAATACTTGTGAATTTATCTTCATAAATTCCCGACCTATATAATCCTGACATCGTACGGCTCCACTATAAGTTCGATGCTGAATCAGCTATCGATTCATGCACGCTACATTTTCTGTCAGTGTAAATAAACTCTTTTATTCTCACGGTCCACATAATATTTTAACATAATACTCATCGTGAATATTAGTAACAAGAGCAGAATACAAAATTACCATTTTACCCCTATTGTTATTATTTCCTTAACTCCTTGATTGACTGTAAATAAGAAAGACATAATAGTAAATTCTCTCGTACAATTCTTAAGTCTTAATCAATAACTCAATTCATTGAATACCTGGCTAAGTTAATTTATTTACACACCTATCAGTAAGCATAAGTTGATATTGTTGCTTTCACAATCGAACCATGAATTTTCATATCTGTGAATTACGTAACTCCAACTTAATTGAATTACAATCTCAACAGCCGAGGTATTGCCTGCCAATTCGAACTCATTAATTTGACATATAAAAAACTACAACTAACTAAGTCAAGCTATGTATTCACCTCAGGATTAAGGTAATTACGAAAATATTCTTAAGGTGTAAAATTAGATTTAGAGCTTGGTAAACGGTTTGGGCTCCAAACTAATTCGTTGCCGGTCTATTCAACATGTTCATAACATGTCTAGGTTAACCGTTTGAGTCTCCGCTCACATACCCCAAGACTAGCATCCATTGGTTCAACCTAACAGTCATAATCGGATTCAATTTCCTAGTCTATCCTAAAACTATGAATATCGTTCTAAACTTTCCTAGAAGAGTTTGTCTGGAAACGCATGTCTTCACTCTTCGTTCGTTGATGAAAGTTTCAAGACTTGAGTAATTTATAAACACACTTTAATTTAAAAAAACTTTCAATTTATTCATAAGAATTCAATAATACTAGTGTCTGAGAAATAATTAAATACAAATAAATAGTTATTACACGCTACTGTATGGACATATTCCAACAATCTCCCACTTGGACTAAAGTAGGGGTGCGCAATCTTTTATCCCCAAGCCCTCCAGATGACCATAAAAAAATTTACTGCTTAAAGTCTTCATGAATGGATATGTCAGGTTGTTGACCGTCAAAATATGCGTAACCACAACGTCTCCACGCTGAACAATTTCTCTAATGTGATATTTATGTTCAATGTTTTTGGATCTCTTATGGATTTTAGGTTTCATAGAATTCACTATAGCCCCACTGTTATCACAATAAAGTGTCATGTGCTTGTCAGTGTCTGGAACAACTTCCAGAGTCTTCAAGAACTTCTTTAGTCATACATCCTCCTTTGCAGCTTCACAATATGCCACATATTCACCTTCCATGGTAGAATCAGCAATACAATCTTGATTGATACTTGTCCATACAACTGCTCCATCATTCAGGATGAACACTGATCCTGAAGTGGACCTCCTAGAATCCTTGTCTGGTTGGAAATCAGAATTAGCATACCTCATCATATTCAGGTCAATACATGTATACAAAAGCATGTAGTTCCTTGTTCTCCTCAAATACTTAAGGATATTCTTGGCAACATTCAAATGCTCGATTCTAGGATTAGATTGAAAATGACTCATCACGCCCACGACATAACAAATGTATGGCCTAGTGTAAAACATCGCATACATGAGACTTCCTACGGCTGAGGCATAGGAAATCTTTCGCATGTTTTCTTCTTCTTGAGGAGTCTTGAGGACTGCTCATTGGAGAGGCTGACTCCATGTCTAAAGGAAGAAATCCTTTATTGAAGTCTTGCATACTGAAGCGATCCAACACCTTATCAACATAAGATACTCGAGACGGTGCCATTGTCTATTCTTCTTATCTTGAAATATCTTACTACCTAAGATGAATGCAGCTTCTCCAAGATCTTTCATATCAAATTATTTTGCAAGCCAAATCTTGACATCAGATAATTTTCCTACATCATTCTCTACGAGTAGAATATCATCTATTCACAAGACTAGAAAAACCACCCTCCCTTCATGTATCAGGTTATACACATATGGCTCATCCACTAACTATTCAAAACTATAGTTTTTAATAGTTTTGTCGAATCTAATATTCCACGATCGTGACGCTTACTTAAGTCCATAAATGAACTTCTGCAGTTTACAAACTTGTTCCTCTTGAGCTTTTTCCATGAACCCGTTTAGTTGAGCTATATAAATGCGCTCATTAAAATTTTCATTCAGAAAAGCAGTCTTGACATCCATTTGCTAGATTTCATATTCAAGGGCAGTAACAATGGACAAAAGGATTCAGATGGATTTAAGCATGGCCACCAGTGAAAAGGTATCATTGTAGTCTATACCTTCCTTTTGGCTGTAGTCATTGGCTACTAGCCTAACTTTGAATGTCTCTGCATTCCCATCTAAACCTTTTTTCTTCTTCTTATAGATACATTTGCATCCTACGAGTTTTACCCCTTTAGGAGAACCTACAAGCTTCCAGACTCCGTTCGAGTACATCAAATGTACCTCAACGTTTATGGTTTCTTGCCATAAGTTTGCTTCAGGACCTGCCATGGCTTTTGTGTAGGAGGCAGATTCATCAATGTTCTTATCTGAGACAGCTGCCAAAGCTTCTCCATAGGACATATACCTCGCAGGTTGTTTCACAACCCTCCCACTATGTCGAGGCTTCAAAGGCTTTGGATTTTGTCGTGGTTATTCCATTATTGAATCAGAAACAATTTTTGATTGGGGATTCAGTGTTCTCCCACTCAATAATTCCTCTAGCACAACTGTGCTTCTCAGATGTACACTTTTAATGCAATATTCTTCAAGAAAATGAGCATCCGTGCTAACGAATGTTTTCTTGTCAGTCGTACTTTAAAAGATGTACCTCTTCGTTCTTTTAGGCTATCCTACGAACATGCATAATTCTTAACGACTGGCTAACTTGCATGTCTTCAGTTTTAGAACATGTGCTGGGAACCCCCATATTTTAAAATGGTTAAAATATGACTTTCATCCATACCATCTTTCATATGGAGTACCAGGCACCATCTTCGTCAAAACTTGGTTCAGGATATATGTCGTTGTTTCCAAGGCATATCCTTAGAAGGAATCTGGGAGGGATAAGTAACTCAGCGTGGATCTAACCATATCCATCAAAGTTTGATTCATTCTCTCTGACACACCATTTTATTGTAGGGTACCAGGTGCTGAAAGCTGAGAGAGAATACATTCTTCCTTAAGAAAGTCTTCAAACTCTCATAGCAAGTACTCTCCACCATGATTGGATCGTAGTATTTTGATTTGTTTTTGTAATTATTTTTCAACGAAGGCCTTATACTCTTTGAACTTTTCAAAGGCTTCAGACCTTTGACTATTAGATAAACATGAACAAAACGTGAGTACTCATAAGTGAAGGTTATGAAGTATTCATAAACTCCTCTTGCTTGGATATTCAATTGCCCACATACATCACTATGTATGATTTCAAGGCATTGAGGTTTTCACCTTTACTGAAAAATGTCCCTTGGTCATTTTGCCTTCAATACATGAGGGAATGTGGGTTTTCTAGTGATCCCACACTTAAAGTTTGTAAAAGACCATACTTGAGAAGTCTTTTAATCTTGTCCAGGCTAATATGCCTAAGGCATAAGTGCCACCAATAGGTGAGATCGGTGAGTCATACTTCAACCTTTTACTATCCCTTTGTGAATCATTATTCACTTCAGTGTCATATATCATTAGAACTATTGGTTTTACGTGAAACAATTTATTAAACATGCGTGAAACAATAATTAAGCATTCATTTCTAAAAATACTAATATATTTATCAATGAATTTAAGATCAAATCATTGCTCAATTAATGCCCCAATAGTAATAAGATTCTTCCCAAAAACTGGGATATAATAAATATCACGTAAAATAATAAAATGTTTCTCAAAACATAATTTAAAGGTTCTCATAGATACGGCCGATACTAGTACTCCATTATCCCAACGGAAGTTGTACTCGCCCTCGTTAAGCCTTCTGACTTTCCTGAACCCCTGTAGGGAGCAACAAATATGGTTAGTAGCTGCTGAGTCTACAATCCAAGAAAAAGTAGAGTCAGCTACATAATACGCCTCAGTAACCATTACTATAGCTTTAGATCCCAACCCTTTGAGATACTCTGGGTAGTTGCATTTTCAATGACCAGTAGCTCCACAGTGATGACGCTTGTCTTTCGACTTGTCCACTCTCGCAGTGTTCTTGCCTTTGGCAACTCTCGGCTTCTGCTTCTTCACTTTCCTTGGACCTTTTCTCTATTTTTTCTTAGAGCCAGAGGTGGAAGGCTTTCTTTCAGTAAAGTTATCCTCTCCATACTTCCTCTTGCCCTTCGGAAATAGAGTCTCGGCAGCTTGTAGCTACTTCATGAAGTGAGTATTTCAACTTATTCATCGAATACTTGAGCTTGAAGTTCTCAAAGGTATTAGGCAAAGTCTCTAGAATCATATCCACCTGAGTCTCACCATCAACCTCAACACTCATGATCTCCATCTCATTCAGATAACTTATGATCAACATCATATTTTCACTGACAGGGGTTCCAAGTTCCATCCTACAGTTCATGAAGTTACACACAACTGTCTGTTTGGCTTGACGACAATGATCTCGAACATTTCAGTGATGTTCAACATCATATCAGCGGCCGTATCAAAGTTTTGATGCTGTTGTTGCAACACAATGCTCAGAGATGCCAAGATGTAACATCTGATGATCTCATCAGAATGTAGACAAGAAGCATAAGCATCTTTTTTCTCTTGAGTCGATTCAACAATAGGCTCAAAGGGACAAGGGGTAGTGAGCATGAACTTGTACTTTTCTATTGTCAGCATAATATCAAGATTTTGTTTCCAACCCACATAATTTTCACCAGTAAAAAATAGTTGAGAAAGGGGATAACGACATTATTACTGAAAAGAATAAATAAAGTGGTGTAAATAAATGCTCAATCGTTTAGAAAATTATGATGCATGATGCAACTACTTAAATATTTAAAAATCTATAAAAAAATATTTTCTCCATGATGTTACGATAAAAATTTATACCTTGTCTCATCGAGGGATGAAGTCCAAACTATTTCATATCGCATTGAGACTCTTCTCGTTTGGTTAATGCTCAAATATCTCTACATCTTGCTTAACCAATTACCAATGATTTTGGTCACCTTGACCCGATTGACTAGCCCCTAAGTGGGGATTCTAATGTGATTCAGTCTAAGTGTTTAACCAATGCATTAACTCATAAAAGTTGCTATAGACTAACAGTCCGTCTATGGGACGGCCTTGCCCCACCACTTTCTTTAAAAGTTTTAACTTCTCAAGCAACTTGGTGACTCAAAGCGATACGACTCCAAAGTTTCTCCCATTGAAGAGAGGACCGCTACAGGCGATTCTAAGCCATTTCTCATGGAACAATCAAGTTTGCGTTAGAGACCTTGGGAACATTTCAACATTAACGACCCTCCACTTAGTTTTTGAAAAAAAAAACTTTGGATTTTTTGTTGTTTGTCAAAACATTACTTTTATTAATTTGAAAATGTGATGAAATATATAAATCCTTTATTTAATTTTAAATCCCAATTTAAAATGATAATCATTATAAATTTCACATTGTAATTAAATTATAACCATTATAATTAATCTACAAATTTGTCCTTCAGGTTGTCTCACCACTTTATAACTCTTTACAAAAGTCCATTCCCATTTTAAATCAAATTTCAAATTCAAAATTCAAAATTCAAATTTTGAAAATTCAAAAATTAAATTTTGATTAAAATCCTTCAATTAAGAAAAACTATTTTCCTAATTAAATAATCTCATTAATTATCCTCCTTTTTTTTTTCTTAAAAACAAAATAAAAGATAAAAATATAACATTGATAATTATCTTTTGAATTAAAAATTCAAAAGATAAAAAGATAAAATAAATAATTATCTTTGAATTCAAAATTATTTTTTATCCGTTTAAAATTTAAAATTCAAAAGTTAAAAGATAAAAAAGTAGTATAAAGGTTATCAGGAAACCTCACATGATTTCCTAAACCCTAATTATTATCGCCTAGGGTTTCACAAAGCCTAGTCACAATTCAGGGCACGAGAGCGGACAACAACGACAACGGGCACCAGAACAGTACCGAGACTGTCAGAACAGTAACTCCGACGTGAACAATAATTTCGGCATGAACAGTAATCTCGATGTGGACATTTTCTCCATCGATAAAATTTTCATCAAATATAATTTTCTTTTTCAATACAAAATTGACTTGTACATATTTGGTGAACCCCGGTACGTATAAGATAAAACTCATTATGTATTTGGTGAACCCCTTAAAAATTATTAATTTATACGAATTTGGTGAACCTCATTACATATTTGATGAACTCTAGTATATATTTGGTGAACCCTATATATATTTGGTGAACAAAAACAAAAACTAAAAAAACTATTTACCGGCTGGGCTTGTGTGGCCCAGAATGCTCCAAAAGCAATCTAAGTGCACAATGACCCATCCCTCATGCCGGGGAAATCCCCTCGACATGATAGAAAAATCCTAAAAACCAAACTTAATATAATAACTATTATTTTTTGGTCAGTAATAACTATTGCTATTATCGAATACCTTACAAACGTTTTTGGCTAATTCTCAGTAAGTAAGCTCCCTACTCCATATTGTACAAAATTCGACTACTACCAAAAAGCTCCAATGAAGATGGATATTTCACATGGAGGAGTGTGGATCTTCATGTTGGGTGTTCTTTTGTCGTGCGACCCATAGGCTTATGTGGGACCTATGGCCCACACCTCCTATTTGTTTAGGGTGGACAATATGAACTCTTATTCGATCTGGGTATTCAATCCCTCTGCTGAGATGGTCAGTTGACTACTTAACCTTGATAGAAAGATTTCTTATTCAATAATTTGTGTATAAGGGTAAGGAACTTTGGATGAACTAATGCGAATGGGTGTAAGCCTCGCTGCTCGAAAACACCTAATGCTGATCACATAGATTGGGGGATGTTCCACCTGGTGCAACTACTGGCTGGTGAGTGAATCTATACATCACATCATCAAAACTATGTAATGGGCTTGTTTACTAATCAATAAAATGAAAGAGGGGAAAAAGTATGATTACTGATTTTGCTCAATATTAAATATATCAAAATCAATAAAGGTAAAAGAGTGTTATAGCTCACTCCAAATCAATAAAACAATTACTGATTTTTGGAGTAAACCATTACCCTCCACTAGGTAGTAATAGTCTTTACCCTTTACCTTTTTATGTGGAGTCCACTTGTCGTTGTAACTCCATTATTCTTCTCTTTCTTTCATCCCAATAATACATTTTTCTCTTTACTAAACCAACTATCCCTTCATCATTTCTATCCTTTTCATCCCCTTTTCTCTCTTTACAGTAGTGAACCATCACGACTACTTCATCTCCGACGTCTCAGCGATTGCCTCGTCGACTCCCTCCAACCAAGTATGTTCTGTTCAAATTTTTTTTGATTTCTGAGTTAATTTTTTGGTAGATTATGGGTTTAATCTTCTGAATTTTTGGTAGCTTTCCTAGGTTTAACCTTCTGAATTTTTTAGTATATTTTCTGGGTTTAATTAGTTCTGGGTTCAAGAGTGAGTATATATAAAAAAAAAACTCAAAACTTAGTTTGGATTTGTTCTGTTCGTGCTTTGGAGGTATATGAATTACAAAACTAGTTCAAGTGAAGGACATAAACTAATTAAGCTGAAAGAGACTAGAAGAAATAGTTAAATTGTATGATATGAATAGTAATATCATGATCATGATGGAGTCGGTTGCATCAGTTGCTCCAAAAATTGATGGGTTGATGAATGTACTATCGAATGAGAAAGAGGTGGCTCAGCTACAAGCGAAGCTGAAGAATGAGCTGGTTAGCATAAAGGGCCTGGTGGAATTAGACATGTTTTGTGCCACAAACATTTTGGCAACGAAACATGATATCTTGAGGGTCTTGTTTACAATGGATGCATGGGAGAATGAGTATGTTCAATTTTTGCTTAAGTATGGCCTGTGATGTCCTTTAGTTGTTTATAGTCAGTTTAGATAGGTTGTAGCTAGCAAGGGGAATATTAAAACTTTACAACGCTTTTGTACGCTATTAATATCTTTTGTTCATGATACTAGATTTTTAACTATGAGAGTGTTTTGTGTGGAATTGTTCATGTTTGATGCCGTTCTTTTTTGTACTAAACATACATTTTTTTGTAAGAACGATGAATTATGAGAGTATTTGTAGAAAAAAAGATAATGGATATTTGTATTATGCATTGGACCTATTAGTTTTATTTTTTAGTAGTAATGTATTACTATATATTGTGACATATTTAAGGTAATAAATGTGATACATATATTTTCATGATGATGTAATGTTATATTGCTATTATTTATTTAAAGTATAGATAAAATTCAAAATTTTAATAATTTAAAAAATAAAATCATAGAATTTACTTTAAATAATTAAATTAAATTCTTTATAAATTAAAAATTAAACATAAGTTTGCAATAAAGTAAGTACGTTCATAGAAATATAAAAAAATCACAAAATATAATTTTTTTATCCTGGCTTAAACTGATAATTGTACATGTTTGATTTTATTGCCGATAGTTAGTAAATAGAGAATTATAACTAATTTCTGATTCCGATTACAAACAGTTAACTCACACATTTAAAGAAAATACTGTTTTCTTTTTCTTCCTTTATTTTTTCCTTCTTTTATCTTGCCTTTCCTATTTTTATATTTTCTATTACCTTTACCATATAGTAAACATGTCTTGAATGTTAAAAAACTACACATGCTAGGCAAATACATAGGTGACTCAAGAAAACGTGAGACTTTGAGGCAAAAAGTTCGAAGAAAACCTCTATAAATATTCAAATTAAACCGGTTACATTTTCTTAACGTGTAAGGGTATGTATAAACGTTAAATAAAGTACAATTACATGTTAAAATTGAGAGAGAGATAATTTATTTAACGTTTAAACATAATATAAACACATAATAAACATAATCTAACTTTAAAAGTACTATTACATGTTAAAATTGAGAGAGAGAGAATTTTAAAACAAGCTTAATATTAACACATTCCTATTTATAAATTGAGAGAAAGAGAGAATTTTAAAACAAGCTTAATACAAACACACTCCTATTTATAAAATCTCAAAGCATTTTTGAACTGGTTTATTGTAAAAACATTAGAGAAATCCTCAAGTATGGTAGGGCGACTTTGCCATTGAGGTGCTCTATAAGCACTTCCTGAGCCGTGTTTAGGGACAGAATAAATATTAGGGGTGAAAAAATTGTTACTGAACCGAACCGAAATTGGTCGGTTTGATCGGTTATATAAGTTACCTCGATTTAGTTAGAACCGTAAGTTAAGTTCGGTTAAAAAAATCATGTGATTTCAAACTGAAGTATAAATAAAATAAAATAAATCATATATATATATACACATACACTAAACTATTTGTACAAACCCTAAACACATTTCACACGCTGCCTCCCCCCCTCTTCTCTTCGAACTCTCTCTCCTTCCCTCTCTCTTCTCTTTGTACTCTCTCTCCTTCCCTTTCTCTTCTCTTCACTCCAACCTCTTCTTCCCTCTGTCTTCTTCTCTCGCAGTCACCTTCTCTCTTTCCCAGACGTCTTCCCTCTCACTCTGCCTTCTCTCTACTCGCATTGCTCTTCTCTCTATAACAATGGAGTTCAACGACCCTCTCTCTCGTAGCGACTAGCATTCTCTCCCTCGCCCCGTGTTCATGCTACCACAATCAAGCAAATCTGAGTAGATCTGAGTGTCACAAATGTTATCTTAGGTTTGTGTTTTGAAGAATCTTAGGGATTTAATTTCACTGATTTATTGTTTTAATTTTTTTTAGTTTTAGAGATTGTTAGGGTTCTTATTTTACTGATTTTATTTTTACTGATTCTCTAACCCTAATGTTTTGAATTAGGGGTTTTAGTTAATTTTGATTTGTTTCCAATTTAAGTAGATTTTGCAATTAAAGTTTTATTGGTTCTTGTAACCCTAATGATTTGTGTTTTTGTGTTTTGAAGAATTTGTCTATTGATTCTGTGAATTCTTATTTTCTGTGGATTTTGCTTGTTCATAAAATACTAAGTTTAGTTTTTTTTTTTGCAACCTTGTCGAACCGTGAAATAGAACCGAAACTTTCAGTTAGGTTTGGTTCATTTGTCATTCATGGTTTGATTCGGTTCATCAAATCAACGAACCAAAACTTTCAGTTCGGTTTGATTTTTTTCCAAATAATCGACCGAACCGAACCCATTACACCCCTATCCGACATGTCGCATGTTAAATTTAGTGCTCCAAACATCCAATTACATTCCCGAGTGACAGAACAATGGCTTCTTAAACAAGCAAAATCTTATTCTACTATTATTTTGCCACAACAAATGCCATTAAGGTGTTACATAATATAATTATTATTGGTTGACAATGAAAGGATATGACAAACATGAACATTTTTTTACGGTCCAATACTAAAAAAGTCGCTAAAATTTTAATAAAGTTGAGAAGTTTCCAACTAATTAAATGGCGGTCTGCAATGCAACTTAAATTTACTAGAGGTAAACAAATTAGAGAGCACTTTGGGAGTAATTGACAAATTCATCCAAAGAAATCAGTTATTTAGCTTGAAATGATTCGCTATCTTTACACACTATCTACGTATATGTTTTGTGCTTGAAATTTCCTTTTCTGTCTATAAGATGTGTGTTCCTTCTTTCCTTTTCTAAAATAAACCCTTTCTTTGTCCATCATAATTGGAAATTACTGTGATGGCTAGTGATTATAAGTTCAACATTTTCTTTTTGGTTTTATTACTTCATCTTGCAATCGGACTGACCTCACAAGGTAATTAAGCCAAAGAGCTTTTAATATGTATATGTATTTTGTAGCGTCATAGTTTTCATCATACTAGATTGGCAGTGTTTAAGGTGTCTATGTATTTTGTAGCGTCTTAGTATTCATCATAATCGATTGACAATGTCTAAGGTGTTAGACAATTCATACAAATGATAAAAAAAAGTAAAATAACTATAGATTTTTAATCGTGTCGAGAAGCATAATCCGATGCCACTATATTACCAACTCATAGGAGTGCTCAACATCATAATGACACATAGCATTGCTCTATTATTTAGAAATGAAAGTTATATAGCATTATAATACTTATCAGCAGGTATTATATGTGGTCTCTTATTCGATCATAAAATCCATAAAGAAAACATAGGTTTCAATCATGACCAGAATGTTTGATCTCATTATCACGTAAGGTTTTACACATAATAATAACAATATTCAATGTTATATTTCTCGTATATCTACTAATCCTTAAACTATTCACAAATGTTATCAAAATTATTTCTTCAATATTTTTATATACTAGTCTTAGTTAAAATTTGAGCTAATCTTCGTTTATTTTTCTTCCTCGAAAAATAATTTCATTTGTTTTAATCATTTAATATTAGAATCCTCTGAGTCGTGTCTATAATGAATGTCGATGTTAGCCTGGTTGGCCTATTAAACAAAAATCAACGGTTAGATAGGATGTCAGTCTCTCAACTTCGTCTAAACATGTGACAGCCTGATCAATTGATAGTAACTACATGATTGATTACATAAATTAATAATGTTTTTTTCAATGTATTGATTTAATCTAAAAGGTGAAGCTGCACAAAATTATTCTTCAATTGGTCTATGTTATGATGCAATAGGGTTGGTAAGATCAGCAGAAGAAGGAGTTTATGTGTACAAATCTTATGGTATTCATAAAATGAGACTCTATTACGCAGATGTAAAAATATTAGACGCAGTTCGACATTCAGAAATTCAAGTACTACTTGGACTACACTATTTCGAGGTTAAACCAATTGCAAAATCTTACCATGCATCAAGGCTTTGGATTGAACAAAACATTATGGTTTATTGGCCAGATGTCCAGTTTCGATATATAGCTGTTGGAAATGAATCGTTCATGTTTAAGCCCAAACAGGTCCTTAAAGCAATGAAGAACTTACATAAAGTATTAACTGAAGTTGGTCTCGAGCGTCATATTAAGATCTCTGCTGTTGTTGGTACATCTGTGGTTGATATCGTCCATCCACCTTCAGCTGCATCTTTCAACAAAAAGGACAATTTGTTTATGGCTCCTCTTCTTCACTTTTTAGACAACATTGGTTCACCTCTTTTGGTCAATGTGTTTCCATATTCTGCCTTCAAAACTGATCCAAAGATTCCTCTTGATTTTGCTCTATTTGCTTCTGATAAGGTTGTCATACAAGATGGTGATTTTAAGTATACAAACTTATTTGACATGATACTTGATGCTTTACGCGTAGCGATAGAAAGAACAAGAGCAAATACTTCAATAGTCATTTCAGGCACAGGATGGCCCCATGATGGATACCGGCCACATTCCTCTATTGATCATGCATCCACGTACAATTCAAACTTAATAAGACATGTTCTATCTTCCTACGGGACTCCGATGCACAGAGAAGACGGTATAGAGATTTACTTATTTTCTACTTGGGGTTTTGATAAAAAGCTTTTTACAGGTGCAAACTAAGGTTTATTTTATCTGAATAAGGTATCGGTTTATGGATACAGAGATACTCTCTGTATCCAGCCGTTTCGGTTAAACATGAGACATTCTTGTTTTTTTAGTCGTTCATTGCTTGTTGAATGACTCAGTACTAAAATATTAAACAAAATTATTTAATTGTATTTTTTTTTCAATTCCTTCGTTTTTACTATTAATTACAGCTTAAGGAATGTACTCTACTTAGCTAGATGAGTGTAATTTTTTATGAAGTATGTCCGTATTCTTTATGTATGCGTGGTCAGAAGAAAATGGATACTCTAGTAGCATAAATATTAGTCACTTCGTTTTGTATTTTTAGTTTGGTAATTGTGTTTTGGTTTGATCTTTAATGATGAAATTAGCAATATCGACAACGTTTTTTTATTACACCTGTATTCTGTAGATACTTCTCACCTATCTCAAAACACAGCTATTTCTCATTTTGATACCAAAACTCAAGCTTTCAAACTATGTGGAGGTTGTGCATGGTTTCAACTTCTAAATCCTTTTCTTTCTGACTTTCCAAACTCGCTCTCTCCCAAACTCCTCAAACTGAGTTGCAGAGGCCGGTTGCAAAATCTGAGAGGAGCCAAACTTTGTTGCAAAGTTTAAAGTTTTAATTAGGCCATCGCGCTCTCTGACATTTTGCTCATGAGATGAGATTCGTCATTTTTAAACCATGAAACACTAGGTTTCCATTTTAGTTGTAGGTGTAACCAACCCGCTATTAAAGATATGATAAGAAATAATAGAAAAATAACTTCATTATAAAGATCTTTATTAGTACGTAAACTGATTGTATAACACCATTGATAAACAATAGAATAAGCGATATTTACTGAGTCAAGAATACCCCTCATAATTTGGTGATTTCAACTCTGTTAACAACCACTTTATGAAACTTTTTTTGAATTTCACCCATTATTTCAACTTTTAGATTGAATAATCTATTCACACAAATAATACATGACATTTTTATCAATAGCATTCTCACCATTAAAATGTTACAATAATGCCTCTAACGTTTTTATTTGTATTATGGGAATCTCTACCGTCACTTCTGTCAAATAAGTGGAAAGAAATGAGATCACTTGACTCGCATATGGTCTCATTAAAGGGTATAATCATCATTCAATACCCTTAAATAAATTTAGCTCTCTCAGCTCTCTCTTTTTTGGTCCTCTCTCTTCTTCTCAGCACAACCACCATGGTGGCGCAATATTTTGTAACGTTAAAAACGCTATAGAATTTGGTGCAAATTTAATCACCCATAAATGGTCGTTGATGACCATTGATGCTGAAGGTGGTAATCGAAATTATGAAATTAAAATTGTTTCAGAGTTGAGGGTGATGTGTGTATGAGTAATCTAGTATATGTCAAGTATGCCTCGGAACGTGGGGGTTGGTGGTCGGAGAGTGAAAGACAAGCAACCTTAGGCAACCGTCGGAAGGTGACAAATGCATTTAAGACTCTAAGGTAGGTGAGAAACTCGAGGAGGGAATATTCTCAGTGTTTGGTCTCGAGATTGATGAGGAGGATTGCTTCAATAATGGTGCTAGAGACCCTTTATATAGATAAGGTTGAATGACGACCACACACATATCTTTTTCAACTGTATGCAAATCTCGTGTCCAAACAGAAACTGACACCTATAAAAGTCGCGCTTAAAACGTGGCCACACATTAAAAATGTGACACCATGCCTAAAATATGTCACATCCCTAAAATGATGTAACATAGGAAACTACGCCCAGGGTTCCCCCTTGGCAGCATGAGAAGCCGACTCAAGGTTCCCCTGTGGCGGCATGGGGAGCCACCCTCGGAGTTACCTTGTGGCGGACTGGGGAGCCACCCTCGGGGTTCCCCCAGTGGCGGCATGGGGAGCCATCCTCGGGGTTCCCCTAGGGTGGCATGGGGAGCCACCTCCGTGGTTCCCCCAGGAGTAGCATGGGGAGCCGTGCCTGGGGTTCCCCCGTGGCGGCATGGAGAGCCACCATCGGGGTTCCCCCTAGGATGGTATGGGGAGCCACCACCGGGGTTCCCCCAGGACTGGCATGGGGAGCCGTGCCCGGGGTTCTCCCAGGGCGGCATAAATGAGACACTTCCAAGACTCGTAAGGTGGCTACATCCTTTAAGGAGATTTTACCATCTTGGTGTAGCGAGCCTTGTCCTAATCCTACCAGACCACATCCCTCAGATTATTCCCAGGTAAGGAAGGATCCTCGAACTTTTGTCATTAAGTCCGAAGACATACACGACACTTTTAATACATAATTTTATATAACGGGAATCGCCGCCCTTATAAGTTTAGGGGCGTCTCTTAGAAGTATGTTGAGTGATAAATCATGTGAAGCTTATCATTATGCCACATAGGCACCACGTGGGTGTATTTAGGCACCACGAGTCCAATCTTGACACGTCACTCTTGGCGACGTGGCTCACTATTTGCATTAGCCCATTGTTCAAGCTTAAGGGCACAACAATCAAGCTTGGACATATTTTCTGATTTGAGTGTTGCTTACGTCTTTCACACTTGTTCATGGAACAAACGTCTTTTTTGTCTCCTATAATTTATGAGGAGCATTTTAGGAAAGACCCCATGGTTTCATCATACCTCGAACGAGGTGGAAGAGCCTTGTTTGAGGTGCTTTTCGGCACCTTATTTAGTTGATGCGCGTTATCACAACTCGTTTAGAGGCGCGTGACAACTTCTCAATTAGAGGCGCAAGACAACGCCTCAAACGAGGCACGTGACAGTGCCTCAAATGAGACGCCAGAGGGGGCGTGAAGAGCTTTTCTACTCCATAAAGTCATCCATCTAGAGTAATATTTTCAATTTCTTTTTCTTCTCTCTCTTTTTTCTTTAAGCATTCTTTTTTTATTTCACTTTGAAGCAAAAGGCCTTCAGAGAAATACTCACATTTTCCAAAAAAAGCCACCCCATCAAAGTATCAAAGTGTCCATTGAAACCTTAGGGTGTTTCCAACTAAACGAACAGGCTGAAGAAAATACACGCACTAGCGATGTATAGCCTCAAGTTCAATGTTAGCATGCATACCAAAATATCATGGCGAGTGAATATACATGGTAACATATGCATCATTTGCATGTTCATACTGTGTGCCCAAATACCAAAGTATCATGACAAGTGAATATAGTCAGTCAATATATTTTTTATACCTATATCATGCTCGTATATGACAAATGCAGCTCAATGATGTGTTCATAATCATTATTGAAGATAATTTATTAGAATCATGAACAAACGTACCACGGGTTTCTGATATTGAGATCACTAACCAGGGTGAAGTTCATCAAGAAATGGTCTGGCGACAGGTGCACATGTTGGAGTGTCGTCCGTAGACGATTCGACTTATGAAAGCGCATACATTTAGGAACGTGCATGAAACTGCCTGAGAAGGCGGCACATACTAAAAAATATAATCAAGTTGCCTAAGGAGGCGCACGCATATTGGACTATCCGTAATGGTCATGCTTAAATGGTTATGTACTCATCCATACTTCAGATTTTATCATGCATCAATTCACACTTTGAATTTTCATCAGACATGCTCATTTGTTCCTAATTCAAACCGTTATCATGCATCCCTACTTCGCACATACGTCGCTCTTACATACAACTTTTAACATGAACATATTCATAATAAATCTCTAAGTTAGATTTAATCTACATGACAATGGTCCTATTCTGTGATAAAGAGCGAAGTAAGCAGTTAAAATAACTTGTGTATTTCAAACACGTTATGGTGGCTAAATTCCACTTTGAAGGGATTTGCAATACCGTTTAGTTCCTCCCAACTACCTTTGCTGAAATGTTTCTATTGCATTTAAGGGACAAACTTTACTAAAATGTCTTAAAGGCGTTCCAGGAACAAGCTTTGCTGAAATGTGTTAAGTGCGTTTCAGGAACGAACTTCGCTGAAATGTCTTAAATGTGTTCCAGGAAAAATTTCTGCTGAAACGTCTTAAATGCATTTCAGGAACAAATTTCGCTGAAACGTCTTACACGTATTTCAGGAACAAACTCTGCCGATACGACTTAGACGCGTTTCAGGAACAATTTTTGCTGAAACGTCTTAAATGTATTCCAGGAGCAACTTTTAGTGAAATGTCTTAAAAGCGTTCTAGGATCAATCTTTGCTGAAACGTATGAAATGCGTTCTAGGAACTAACTTCGCTGAAATGTCTTACACACATTTCAGGATGACGGACCCGTTATAAGTTTTTGGGCTATTTTGATAATTACAAAAGTTGAAGTAAAAATTACAATGCTAAACATGATAGTTTTTTTATGCACTTAAAGTTGAACATCGTCGGTGTGACTTGAAGCGTTTGAGGGTCATCTCATCTACTATCAACAATAGGGGTGGTCTCATGTGGCCATTCCTATTCGTACAAGCATGCACATAGACAAATAGTTGCAATTTTTAGAATAGGCATTTCATAAATAAAATGTGTATTGTGACTCCGAGTACATAATCTTTAGACCTTACAATACATGATTGCCTTTGTACTTAACGTACCCTTCCTAGGGTTTTATAGCATATCAGCACTTCATGTCAATGGTGATGTAGCGTGTGAGGAGAAAGGTTGGTTCCCCATGACTTCTATGTTTGCTTTAATGATCTCCATTTTTTGGAGATTGTCATGGAAAATCCGTTTCAAAATTTTACAATATTTGGTTGTTCGAGTGGTGTCTCGGTGGAAGCGGCAATACCAAGGTGATTCTATTTCTTCTCTGGTGGGCACGTTTTCCACCCAAGGTCTCTGTACGACCTTATCCTTGACCCATGCATCCAACATTGCTTCCACCTTATCCATGGAGCAGGGGAAAGGTGGTGGATCATCCCTTTCATTTCTGTCATGTTTTGCACCTCATCATTGGCGTTGTGCCCTGGCTACTTGTGGCGTGTCTCTTGCAGGCTTTCAGGTTAGCCCCCCACTCTCACCCTGCTTCACAACCTTTAGGATGGACACTGAAATGATGGTGCGTTGAGCAGCTAAATGGAGGCGTGAGAAAGTGGCGATGTCGAGGTTCTCCAAATGCGCTCTATACTCATTCACCATTCCGCAGATGCACATCTTCACCAAGTCTTCCTCCTTCCACTCTTCCTGGAAATCCATTGCTTTGTCTTTGAACCATCTAACGTAAGTCATCAGGTCCTCATCTTTCTTTTGACGTTCACGCCCCAACTCGAGAATGCTCATCTTTTCCTCAGACACAAAAAAAAATTATCATAAAGGTAGAAATCATATGAGACCATATTAAAATTGATCCTGGCGCCAGATTGATGTACCATGTGTATGCCCGCTCAGTAAGCGATTTCAAAAACTCCCTAAGCCTCGTCATATCTGTGTGAGCCCAAGAAATGTATAATGTTCTCCCTACCACATCTGTTCTTCCCGTTATACTTACAGAACTTTGGGGATACATAGTCAGACATGTATGGCTTCATGGCTAGCTCACATGGGTAAGGGGGATGAACGTTTACTATCATCTCGCTCAGAGAGGCTTTGATACGCTCCATCTCCAACATCTTCTGTAGTGTCTCCCTGGTAATGAAAGTGCCACTGTCGGTGCCATCGACCGGGACGTCATGTGCCGACATGGGACGTATGAAGGCTGTTGGCGGAATGATAGCATTTGTGGGGTTGCTCGAGTGATCCACATTTTTGTCACTGTTTTTTGTCCCTGACCCGGATGAGCCCCTGAGATTTATAGCCGAACTCTGTCTATCGGTGTCATTTTGGCACGCCGTGTGAAGAGGGATAATATGAACGACATATGGTAGTGGATGAGGGTTCTGAGCACCCGCGAGGAGAGCGGTCAGCGTACTTAGAAGGGTACGAATCTCAGTGTTAGAGGCCTGAAGTTTTCTAATGGCGTTGGTCTGGTCAGTCGTTGTCACTGTAGCAGCGGTAACGGCAGGGAGGTTGATTCTCTCCCGTGGTGGCATGGAGAGCCACCCTCGGGGTTCCCTCTAGGGTGGCATGGGGAGCCACGCCCGGGGTTCCCCTTGTGGCAGCATGGAGAGCCACCCTGGGGGTTCCCCTTAGGGTGGCATGGGGAGCCACTCTCGGGGTTCCCCCCGTGGCGGCATGGGGAGCCACCCTCGGGGTTCCTCCGGGTGGCATGGGAAACCGCGCCTGGGGTTTCCCCGTGGCGCATGGAGAGTCACCTCAGGGTTCCCCTGGGGTGGCATGGAGAGTCACATCGGGGTTCTCCCCGGGGCGGCATGGAGAGCCACTTCCGGGGTTCCCACGGAGTGGCATGGGGAACCGCGCCCAGGATTCTCCTGTGGCGGCATAGAGAGCCACCCTCGGGGTTCCCCCTAAGGTGGTATGGGGAGCCACCTTCGGGGTTCTCCTCGGAGTGGCATGGAGAGCAGCGCCCGGGGTTCACCCCGTGGAGGCATGGTGAGCCAGCCTCCGGGGTTCCCCATAGGGTGGCATGGGGAGCCACCTCCAGGGTTCCCCCAGGAATGCATTGGGAGTCATGCCGGGGGTTCTCCCGGGGTGGCATAAATGAGGTACTTCTAAGACTCGTAAGGGTGCTACATCCTTCAAGGAGATCTTCACATCCTGATGTAACGGACATTGTTCTAATCCTATCAGACCACAACCCTCAGATTGTTCCGAGGCAAGGAAGAGTCTTAGAACTTTCGTCACTAAGTCTGAAGACATGCACTACACTTTTAATACATAATTTTATATAACGGGAATCGCCGCCCTTATAAATTTAGGGGCGTCCCTTACAAGTATGTTAAGTGATAAATCATGTGAAATTTATTATTACGCCACATAGGCATCATGTTGGTGTCCAATATTGACACGTCATTCTTGGCGACGTGGCTCCTATTTAAAAAAATTAAAGTTTCTTAATGGGAGAACCTCTATAAGTAGAAATTTGGGTCCTCCTACTGCTCATGTTGGATAGACATACAACATCAATTACAGAGAGCAAGTGTGAGAAACAGTGTGAGCAACTTCTTAAGCTTTTTTCAGATTCATTGGCTCAAGGTTAGCTGATATTATTATTTTTATATTTCAGTCAATTAAAAACATGATTTATGTATTTGTTTAACTTACATTCACAATCCAACCTCATTGAACAATGTCCAACTCAGAAACCATGTTCGTAACACCCAAAAGTCCCCTTTCTATCAATTAACAGAAACATTTCACGATCAAGAGAAAATAGTTCAACTGACATTAAAATCACAAAACATGGAACAGTTTCTATTTCAGAAACTTCAAAACACAGAAAAAAAACCTTGACATTAAAAAACACTGAAAAAAACGAAAAGCAAATTGGTCATCTATTACCTTTTAAGAGTCCCATGTTCATCAGAACGCACTTTTGTAAGGCTATTTTTTTCCCTTCAACTGCATCGTCCACTGAAATTGAGTTTTGAGTTACGAATGTGGGGTGAGTTGACAGGGGAGGGCTTGGCATTTAAATATTGGGTTTGAAGGATCGGCTGATGAGGGTTGAGGTGAGAAAAAACATTGTGGGTCTAGTAAAGGAGATGGTTTATGATGCAAAGTGAAAAAATTGGGGATCTATGCCTGAATGAGAGGATCTATGCGGGAGAAAATTGGAGAAGAACACTAAGAAGACAGTTCTTTTTTTTTTGTCAAAAGTAAAATCATAGAAGAATGGATCGCATTTATAAGATTCTTACGTACCTTTTGGTGCTGAATTGGTTGGGTTCTTCTATAAGGTTTGAGTTCTTTCAATCAGGCCATGGATTCGGTTAGAGTATTTAAGACTCAATTTTGTCGACTAGCTCTGACTTTGTCTCAAGTTTTGGTGTTTGGGGTAGTAAAATTATAATTTTCTGTTGCACCTTACAAAAATTTGATACCCAACAAAGGCATGACATCATACCAAGTACAATTTTTAATATGGAAACCAAGACTACCAAGGTGGTGAGTTAGGCCATTAAACTCCCTAGAGATATGACAAAAGGAGATACTAGAACATAATGCAAAAATATTAGACACAATAGGCTGGATATGACCACTTTGAGTTGCTGAATTTTGCAAACATGAAATGACCTTCATGGAATCTGAATAAACACATAATGATATCTCCTTGTCCAATAAACAAGCTTCCAATCCCCATTGAATAGCCTGAGCTTTAGCAGCTACCACACTAGAAACGTAATCCACTCTCTTATAGCCCATGCTAAGATCACTCCCTCGGGATTCAATAAGACCCAGCCCAACCCGCCATTGTCATTCTTCCATGCCGCGTCCACAAAGAGCTTCCACTGGTTAGGCTTCAAAAGGTTCGGGACAGACGGACACACTGTAAATTCAGCTCAGGAACCATTTTAGCATTGAGAAATTCCATCAGCTGGCTATTAGTGAGACTAATAATTTGCCAAATTAGCCCAGATGCTAAGAAAATCCGACCCCACAATACAACTAGTGTTGAGACAAATGAGACTACCAAACCAAAAAACCCGAGCAAATTCACATTTAAAAAATAAACGAACGACCGTTTCTTCGTATCTTCCACACAGCGGGCAAACAACATTAATGTTCATCTCTAGCCCGCAAATTTGTTTTCGCCACCAAAAAATTCCTTGAGCATCTCGAAAGAAGTTTTGGAGGAATGTTCATATTCCAAAGACGTTTCCAGATTGCATCCATCATTGCACATTTCAATACTAGATTCACCTCATGCAGATCTGACAAGCTCGTCGTTGCATGAAAGACTCATTGCCACCTTATATCTTAACTTAACAGCATAATAGCCATCCTTTGTAAGTGCCATATAAGAGTGTTAGCCCCGACTGAGAGGTATCTTACGAATCTCCGTCACATCTTCCATGAGGAAAGTTTATTCTAGAAGCTCCATGTTCCAACCACCATCCGCATTTATCAACTCCTTCAACTTGGTAACATTTAGTTTAGGGGGGATATGACCCTAAAGTGATGCGTTCTAGAGATCTAAGGGTCTGATCATATGTTAATAGAGACACCATTCCCCACTCTGCACTGAGTACCATTGAGCAGTACTTTCCTCCCCTCCAAAATACATCTCCACCCCCATGATGGTTTGCTACCCAACCTTGCATTTAGAAAACAGCCATCTTTAAAATATTTAGCTTTTAGTAATTACGCAATAAGAGAATCTGGATCAGATAAAATCTTCTATCATTGTTTAGCCAGCATAGCATAATTAAAACAATTTAGGTCTCGGAAAGCCATACCACCTGAACCCTTAGGGGATGTTAAGTTTTTCCACGAAGCCCAAGTGATACCCCTCTTATTCAATGCTGAAGACCATAAATATTTAGCCAACCAATACAAATATCATCTAGAAGAGTGGTGGGAAATTTGAAGCAAGTCATAGCATAACACGGAATATCTTAACCCATTTCTTTAATAAGAACCTCTCTCTCAACTGAAGATAAAAACTTTTCTGCCCAACCATTGATCTAGTTCATTACCTTGTCCTTCACATCATTAAATATAATCCTCTTAGATAGCCCGATATTGGACTCCAACCCAAGGTATTTACTCAAGCCTTCTCCATGCTGCATATAAAGCATACTTGTCAACATATTCCTTTAATTGCTCAAAACATTATGACTAAAAACAACACCACTCTTACCAAAATTAACCAGCTGACCTGACACATTACAATACCATGGGAGAACCGAGGAGACAATAAAGAGTTCAAAGGCTGTAGCTTAACAGAATAATAGAATCGTCAGCAAAGAATATGCATGATAAATGAGGTCCCCTAGCAGATGGTTTGAAACCATGGATGTGACCTGAAGCTTCAGCATCCAAGAGAAATGCCAAGAAAGCTTCTGCACAGATGATAAAGAGAAACAGAGACAGAGGATCTCCTTGTCTCAACCTCTTTTTGGAGTTATGCTATCAGTCGTATCCCCATTAAAGAGAATCTTAAACGTAACATATGATATAATCCAGTTGCACCATTTCTCAAAAAAGCCCAATTTTCTCTAAACTTTAATAACAAAATTCCATTCAACCCTATCATGAGCCTTGGACATGTCTAGCTTAATGGCAGGCTCCATCCTTCCTTTAGTAGGACCTGGTTATCAGAGAATATAGGAACTCATGGGCCATTAGAATATTATCTCTAATGAATCCACCAGAGATAAAAGCACCATGAGATAATTTTATCCATCATTCCACTCTAACTGATTAGTTAGAATTTTTTATATAATTTTATACGACACATTAGATAGACTAATGGACCTCAATTCGATCATAGATCGAGGGTTCTGAATTTTAGGAATCAGAACAAAAAGTGTTCCATTCAGATCATAAGGTAGTTGTACCTAATTAATGAGAACAATATTGTATATTTAGTGCAAGCACGTATGGAATTATAGTTTTCCCTAATTAATTTTTTTTGTTGCACTATATGGTGGACAAGACTTGCTTCCTAACAAAAAACAATTGATATAAATGAGAATGAACGTTAACTGAATTATTTTAAACAAAATAGCCATATACAAATAAATTTTACAACTACTAAACTTCTACAGATCTACCTATATTCTACTTTAGATCTTGACATCTTTTTATTCTTTCTTGACCGGATTGCTTACTGACAGAACTGAAATAACTACTTGAGGGGTTCGAGTAGTAACAACTACTTGAACCCTTCAAATAGACACTTGGTCACTGGATTGCTTACTGCCAGAATAAAAGTGGCATTTCAAGTGATTTAAGTAATCATAAATAACTACTTGAACCTTTTAAGTACTTATTTTTTCACTGGATCGCTAACTGCCAGAATAAAAAAATGAAAACTTGAGTTCAAGTAGTCATAAATAAATACTTGAACCTTTCAAGTAATCATCTAGTCACTGAATTACTTACTGCCATAATCAAAATAACTATTTGAGGGGTTCAAGTAGTCATAATCAACTACTTGAACCCTTCAAGTAATCATTTGTTCACTGGATTACTTACTGTCAGAATCAAAATGACTATTTGAAGACTTCAAGTGGTCGTAAATAATTACTTGTACCCTTCAAATAGTCACTTGTTCATAGGATTACTTACTACCATAGTCAGAATTACTACTTGAGGAGTTCAAGTAATCATAAATGATTATTTGACCCATTCAAGTAGTCATTTGTTCACAAGATTACTTACTCTCAGAATCAAAATGACTATTTGAGGGGCTCAAATAGTTATAAAAAATTACTTGAACCCTTCAAGTAGTCATTTGATTACTGGATTGCTCACATAACTTAAATTCATGCAACAAAATAAATAATTAAAAGTACGAGATTACATAACCATCATCCATACAATAAAAATATTTAATTCAAAACATATTTAAATTTCTGGAACTCACAAATACATGAATAACACCTATATTCGAGCAATAACTCCAAGCTAAACCCCTGAAATTTTTTGAAATTGGTAGTTATGAAATTAAATTTTGTGTAAAGCAAAGAAAACTTTCAAGAGTAGACGATGAAAAATGAGTCTCCTTTCTGAAGAAGAAGAAAAATAGGTCTTTTTTAAGAAGAAAAATGAGTTTCTAAAGACTAATGAAGAAAAAGAACAAACGTGAATTTATTGGAAAAACATTATTTGTCACTTTTGTTTAATTTGACAAGAAATTGAGAAGATAAACAAAATTGAAAATTTTAGTGACACGGGTGTTCATTAAATGACACTTACACCTCTATTCTTTTTAAGTATGAACATTCATACTTATTTATCTTTTTTGCTAAAATATTATTAAAAGATAATTATAGCTGATCAAAACTAAATTCTACTACAATTTTTATCCTATTATTAAAATTTCAATTATTTTCATTATTTTAAATTAGGTTACCCGATTCGGACTAAGATTGAAGGCGATTGAGAAAGGTTCTTCAGGGTCGCGGCGGTGGAAGTTACGGTGGCAGGCAGCCGCAGGCGGCGCATTTGAGAGAAATAGGGTCATTGGAGGTGGCAGTGGGGGAAGGCATGAACTCTCCAAACCCATCCAAAGCATGTGTTCGTAAGCTAGCAGCGTGGTTTTTGAGGCATTCTTTGTAGGTGACAGTCGCAAGGGGAGGAGCAACACGGTGGTGAAGATGAGGGCTGTGACGTTTGAAGAGTGAAGACACCGTTGGTGAAGGGCAATGGTTTGATTGGCTGGATGCGAGTGGTTGGATCAGGTTCCGGTGATTTTGAAGCGGTAGTAGTAGTCATGGTGTTTGTAGTGGTTATGGTAGGGGTGATTTCCATAGCTCACACAACTATGGTCCCCAAAGAAAACAACAAAATAAAAAACAAAAACAGTAAATATAATGTTTTTGTTCAATAAGATTAGGGACTTAAAATCATTGAGAGACTGAGATTTGTGGAGAAAATGGAAGGGAAAATTAGGCTTATGGGTGAAGAAGAAGATGGAAATGAAGAAGAGGAGGAAAGGTGATGATGATGTGCAGGGATCGGGATGAACTGTTTGATAATAAAAATCTGGGGGAGTTGGGTTATGTGGTTATCCTACTAAACCCACTTGTCTTTTTAACCCTAGTTCCGGCTGAGGAGCCGCCGACTGGGCTGTAAGAGGCTGAGCTGATGTTGTGCTGGTTGCCGCTAATAATTTTTCCAGTGGGAAGAGCCGACGGACGGTCAGCGAACAGGGCATTTTAAAAATAATTGTATTTTAATAATTAAGAGAAGGGGTTAAAAATGAAAATAATTGTATTTTAATAAATGAGTAAAAAATTGTAATGGAAATTAGTTTATCATTTCTTAGTAATAAACCATAAATCTAACAAAGGTGTTAGTATTCATATATTTAAAACTGAGAAGAGGTGTGAGTGATATTTTTAAAAATAAAAAGAGATATGACTATCATTTAATGAAATCATAATGGGTGTCATTGAAATTTTTTTTAAAATAAAACAAAGATAATTGTTAAGATTATTGAGAATATAAGATTTTGTGAGTTATAAATAGACATATTTTAAGTTTTAGAAAAGATGTATATTTTTCCAAACGTATTTTCCAAATGACAAATTAGTCCAAACAATGCCCTACTCCAAAGATCCAATTATATTCCCTGAGTGGCAAAATAATGGCTTCTCAAACAAGCATAATCTTATTCTACTATTATTTTGGCCTCAACAAATGCGATTAAGGTTTTACATAATATAATTATTACTCAAACATGAACGTTTTTTCACGGTCCAATATTAAAAAAATTAGCTAAAATTCTGATAATGTAGATTTATATATCACAGTTAAACAAATTAGAGAGCACTTTAGGAGTAATTGACCAATTAATCCCAAGAAATCAGTCATTCCGCTTGAAATGGTTGGCTATTTTTACACACAATCTACGTAATATGTTTTGTGCTTGAAATTTAGTTTTTTTATATATAAGATGTGTGTTCCTTCTTTCCTTTTCTAAAATAATCCTTCTCTATGTCCTGCATATTGGAAATTACAAACTCTGATGGTTCTTTTTTTTTGTTTTGTTTCTTCATCTTGCAATCGGACTGACCTCACAAGGTAATTAAGCCGAAGAGCTTTTAATGTGTCTATGTGTTTTGTAGCCCATACTTATCACAATTGATTGGCAATGTTTGAGGTGTTATACATTCATACACATAATAAATAGAAAAGTAAAAAAAAATCAATAAATTTTAAATCGTGTCGAGAAGCCTAGTCTGACGCCATTATGTTATCAACTCATAGGAGTGCTCTGCATCATAATGACATGTAACATTGCTCTATTGTATGTGGTCAATTCAATCATAAAATTCATAAAGAAAACATAGGTTTCACTTATGACAAGCATGTTTGATCTCACTATCACGTAAGGTTTCACACATAATAATAACGATATTCAGCATGATAATGTTATACATCTCGTAAATCTACTAATCCTTGAACTACTCTCACATATGTTATCAAGTTATTCGGTCAATGTTACTTACACAATATTTTTGTATATTATGCAGTTCTCTCTGGTTTAAATTTAGTTGAAAACAAATGGTTCGGTTTGGTTTTTCTATAAAACCGCAATTATAAAGAGACGAAGATCGAGATAATAATTATCGAGTGAATCTTTATAATTTGTCTCTTTCTGTAATTATTGTACTAGTTGTCGAATAATTAGACAACTATTAATGTTTTTTACTGTTTCTAGTCATGAATAGACAAAAGTAGAAATATAAAATGTTTTTATTTTTGTAGAATAAAATAGTTCAGGTAAATGATGGGTTCCCCGTGAACTCCACTTAATACCCAATTAAGTGAAATGTTTTTACATTTAAGAAACGCAATTGAGTATAATTTTAAGTAATTGAAGTCTTTGACCTTAAAATTTAAGAAACCAGCCATAACAGGTGGTAAAAATTATACATTAAAACTGTAGACCGAATCAAATTGAACCATATATATATATATAAATTGTGCATTTTTTGGTCTAGATTTTAGAAACTCCACCTATATTAGCCTTCTCACTTCTCTAACCCTATTCCATGGCTGTAACACTATCTCTCTCTCTCTCTCTCTCTCTCTCTCTCGTCTTCCCTAGCGCTGCGCCTGAAAATTTCATCTTTCCTAACGCGTCTGAACATTTCATCTTCCCTAGCCCCACGCGTGCACCTTTCTTATTTCCATAGAGTCGCGAGCAAGTGGTTGAGTTCGACCATTATGTACATGATGTTGTGATATGTATATTTCCTAGCTCAGATCTTTGATCCAGATATTGGGATCTTTCTTTCGTAGTTTTGAAGCCGCGCACCCTCCATCTTTCCCTGAAATCGGTGAGCAAGGGGCAAAGTTTGAGCATTTTATCTATTGGGTTGAGCTAATATGGCCTAGCTCTGATCTTCATTCCAAACGACGAGTTTTGTTTGTTCGTATTTTTCACAGCATCGAGTGTGATTACTGTGGTTTTAGTTCGAGATTCCAAAAAGGAAATTTTGATTGTGTTCATTGAACTTTTTTCTTGTTTTTCTAGTTCGGTTCATTCATTTGTGCTTTAGTTCTAAGTTTTATATAGTTTTTTCCGTGATGTAATTTTTCTAGGGAGTATATTCTTTCTGTAAATTGTAATTCCTTCAATATTTCCTTGTAAAAAACTTGTTTCTATTGCTTTCATTGGCTAAATCTTCGAGTTTGGTAAAATTCTTGTACTTTCTGCTTCTAGATCGATATGGCTTTTGTATTCTGGGATGCATTTTGTTGATTTTGTACCTTTTATTGGTCCAGTTTGGCTAATGTCATTTTTATTGGGTTTTTAAGGTTCGGTCTTGTTTGGTTTCTATTTGTGAAAAACCGCACTTGCGGTTCGGTTTGATAAAACATCATAAACCGCACCGAACCGAACCGAACAGCTTACACTTCTAGTCTTAATTACAATTTGCACTAATCTACATTTCTTTTTCTTCCTCGAAGAATGATTTCATTTATTTTAATCATTTAATATTAGCATCCTCTCACAATGTCAAGTCCTGTCCACAATGAAAGTGGATGTTAGCCTGGTTGGCCTATTAAATAAAAATCAACAGTCAGATAGGATGTCAATCTCTCATCTTCGTGTAAACGTGAGACAACCTGATCAATTAATAGTAGCTACATGATTGATTACATAAATTAATAGTGTTTTATCTATGTATTGATTTAATCAAAAAGCTTAAGCTGCACAAAATTATTCTTCAATTGGTCATGTTATGAAGCAATAGGGATGGTAAAATCAGAAGAACAAGGAGTTTTTGTGTATAAATCTTATGGTATTCATAAAATGAGACTCTATTACGTAGATGTAAAAATATCAGACGCAGTTCGACATTCAGGAATTCAAGTACTACTTGGACTACTCTATTTCGAGGTTAAACCAATTGCAAAATCTTACCATGCATCAAAGCTTTAGATTGAACAAAACATTATGGTTTATTGGCCAGATGTCCAGTTTCGATTTATAGCTGTTGGAAATGAAGCGTTCATGTTTAAGCCCATACAGGTCCTTAAAGCAATGAAGAACTTACATAAAGTATTAACTGAAGTTGGTCTCGAGCGTCATATTAAGATCCTTGCTGTTGTTGGTACATCTGTGGTTGATATCGTCCATCCACCTTCAGCTGCATCTTTCAACAAAAAGGACAAGTTTATGCCTCCACTTCTTCATCTTGTAGACAACATTGGTTCACCTCTTTTGGTCAATGTGTTTCCATATTCTGACTTCAAAATTTATCCAAATATTCCTCTTGATTTTGCTCTATTAGCTTCTGATAAGGTTATCATACAAGATGGTGATTTTAAGTATACTAACTTATTTGACATGATACTTAATGCTGTACATGTAGCGATAGAAAGAACAAGAGAGAATACTTCAATAGTCATTTCAGGCACAGGATGGCCCCATGATGGTTACCGGCCACATTCCTCTATTGATCATGCAACCACGTACAATTCAAACTTAATAAGACATGTATTATCTGTTGGATCTAGTTTTAGATTTTGTAAAAAAATAATTGAACCATGATAAATTCATAGACGGAATATCAAAAAATTTCATGTAAACATTTAATCGTATTAAACACAAAACCATACTAAAGAATATGCAAAACAGTATAAACTTATCGAGAAGACGCATAAATGATTTATACATTTTTTGTTAATGGAAAAATTCTGATTTGATGGGATCTAATTCTCTATCTCATGTTCTTCGTTCCTGAGATTCGCAGAACTTTTAATTAATCTTTACACCGACAACCACTCATTAGAGTCACAATTATATCTCTCAAGGATTTATGTAGGAATTGAGTGTGGCCACTCAAAACAATTGTGGAAGAGAAAACAGAAATTTTTTCTTCTTCTATGAATTTCGGCAGCAACAATGTAGGGAGGAGGAGAGAAACTTTTTCTACTCTAATTGACACACTTAGAGATGCAATCCTAATGTAATCCATTTTATATTTAATTATGAAATTTACCCATATACCCGTATATGTCAAAAACCAAAATTCTCCTCCATATACACTTATATAGGATTTTCACCTCTTCCCCTAGAGTCAAAATTGTGTCCAAATTCATCTGTCTAAATTGATGAATTAAATTGATCACAATCAATTAATTAATTAAGTTTTTATTTATTAATTATTCAATAATTAGAAAATAACAAACAATTCATTTGAACATTAATTTTGGTCTTCACTAATATAGTGATGACACCCATCTCATATGGGCTCAGGAAGTGTACATTGGTCCAATATACGTTTTTGGTCCAACTGACGTTGTTTCTTATTCCCGCTCTTATGAGCTACTCCTGAGACCGAATGGATCCACATGAACAAAGCTATGAGATTTAAATACCCGGCTAATTTATCTCTATAAATTTCTTATTTATTTAATCCTGACATCGTACGACTCGACTATAAGTCCAATACCAAATGAACTCTCGATTCATGCACGCTATATTTTTTGTTGGTGCAAATAAATATTTATAGTCCATAAAATATTTTATGATATTACCCTTTGTGAATATCAGTAACAAGAGTGAGATGTAAAAATATTATTTTACCACTCTAATTATTATTTCATTAACTCCTTTATTGACTATGAATAAGAAAGACATATATGTGAAGTGTCTTTTATTGTTCACCATGTCTTATTCAATGACTCATGTCATCGAGTAACAGGCCAGGTTTATTTATTCACATTCTCATCAATAAAGCATAAGGTGAATTGTTGCTTTTACAATCTTGCCACGAATTTCATATATGTGAATCACGCAACTCCGACATAGTTGAATCACAGTCCTGACAATCGAGGTATTGTTCATCAATTCGAACTCACTCCTTTGGTGAATCAAAGATCGTGAGTAACTAGGTCAAGTTCCATATTCACCTCAAGATTAAGTTAATTACAAAAATATCCTTAAGGTGTAACAATTGGATTTAGAGCTAGATAAATGACTTTGCTCTAAACTAATTTATTACTGGTCTATTTAATATGTTTTATAACTTGTCTAGGTCAATCATTAAAGTCTCCACTCTCATGCCCCGAGACCGACATCATTTGGTTTAACTTAACAGTGTAATTGGATTTGATTGTCTAGTCGATTCTAAGACTATGAATAACATTTTGAACTATCATAGAAGAATTTGTCTAGAAGACCGTTCAGTATTTACTCTTCTTTTGTTGATAATAGTTCCAAGAGTTAAGTAAATTACAAACACACTTATATTAAAGAAAATTTTCATTTATTCATAAATTCCAGTAATACATAAATGTTTCAGAAATAAATGTTTACTCATAAATAGTTATTACACTCTACTTTGTGGAAATAATTCTAACAAATTCCCACTTGAACGAAAGTATGCGTGTGCAATATCGCATCCCCATGCCCTCTAGATGACTTTCAAAGACTTCACTGTTTAAAGTCTTCATGAATGGATCTGCAAAGTTGTTAACCGTCGATATTTGTATTACTTCAACATCTCCATGCTGAACAATCTCTCTCATGAGGTGGTACTTTCTCTCTATGTGTTTGGATCTTTTACGGCTCCTTAGTTCTTTCAAGTTTGCTACAACCCCACTGTTCTCACAATAAAGTGTCATGGGTTTGTCAGCATCTGAAATAACTTTCAGAGTCTTTAATAACTTTCTAAGATAGATAATCTCCTTTGCAACTTCACAAGCCGCCACATTCTCAGCTTCCATGGTAGAATCAGCAATGCAAGATTGCTTGATACTTCTCTATACCACTACTCCACCATTCAAGATGAACATCGATCCTGAAGTTCACCTCCTAGAATCTTTGTCCACTTGGAAATTAGAGTCGGTATTACCCGTTATATTCAAGTCAGTTCATGAATACACAAGTATATAGTTCTTCCTTCTCTTAAGATACTTGAGGATATACTTGACAACATTTCAATGCATGAGTATGTGATTAGACTGGAAATAACTTACCACACCCACGGCGTAGCAAATATATGATCTAGTGCAAAGCATTTCATACATGAGACTTCCTATGGCCGATACATAATGACTCTTTCTCATTTCTTCCTATTCTTGAGGAGTCTTGGGAGACTGCTCATTGGAGAGGCTGACTCTATGTCTAAAGAGAAGATACACCTGCTTAGAGTCTTGCATACAGAAACAATCTATCACCTTATCAATATAAGATACTTGGTTGAGTGCCAACTATCTGTTCTTTTAATCCTGAAAGATCTGAATACCTAGGACAAAAGTAGGTTCTCTAAGATCTTTCCTATCAAATTACTTTGTAAGCCAGATTTTGACATCAGACAATTTTTCTACATCATTCTCAATGAGTATAATATCGTTCATGTACAAGACCAGAAAAGCCACTTTCCCTTTGTGTATCATAAACGCTATGAAATGCTTTTTATAGTGTTTTATAAAAGCTACAAAAAGTATTTGATAACGTTTAAAAAATGCTATAAAAAGCCTTTCATAGCGTTTTAAAAATGCTATTGTAGGCTTTTTATAGCATTTAAAAAATGCTATCATAGGTAGCGGACTTTTTATAACGTCGGTATACATAGCATTTTCGGAAACGCTATCCTACCCTATGATAGCGCTTTTTGACCGCTATTGTAGCCTTGTTTTGTTGTAGTGAAAATGGTGTGTCAAAGAAAAAAAATCAACTCTATTGGATATGGTTAGATCCATGATGAGTGTTACTCATCCCTCCTAGATTCGTTCTAGGGATATGCCTTGGAACAACGGCATATATTCCGAACCAAGACTTGTCAAAGACGGTGCTTAGTACCTCATATGAAAGATGGAGTGGACAAAAGTCATTCGTAAGCCACCTAAATCTATGGGGATGCCCGACATATATACTAAGACCGAAGACGAGCAAGTTGGCTAATCGATAAGAATTATGCTTGTTTGTAGGATATCACAAGGGAACGAAGGGTTAAATCTTATATAGTTCGACCAAAAAGAAAACATTTTGTGCATGAATGCACGGTTTCTTGAATAGGACTATATAAGAAGTGTGAAGCCGAGAAGCACACTTGTGCTAGAAGAATTATTAAGTGGGATAACACCAACTCTCCAATCGAGACTTGTTCTTGAATCATTAATGGAAGAACCACAGCAGGAGCCAGAGCCTACAGAGCGTTGGCGTAGTGGGATGGTTGTGAGACAACCTGACAGATACATGTCTTATGGAAATGCCTTGAAAGTAGTCTTAGATAAGGATTAGGATTAACGTATTTCCTACTCGCAGGCCATGGCTGGTTCTGAAGCAAACCTATGTGTTTTACCCCTTCAGGAGGATCTACAAGCTTCCAGGCTTCGTCGAGTACATCAATCATTTCTCGACGTCCATGGCGTCTTGCTGTAGCCATAAAGGATGTCACCTGCACACCACTAATAATAAAAGTTAAGTATCATAATAAATTGAACAAATATAATAAAAGTTAAGTATCTTACCATATTTGTTTGGTGACCTGATGGAAACTGTAAGTTGGTAACAGAAGTAGGCCTAGTAATGACCAGACCATGTACATCAATAATATGGCTTGTCTGAATTGTTGATATTTCATTCTTCCCGTTAATAGAGTTGACATCATCCACTTTAGCTTCAACAACCTCATTTACAAGCAGCCCATCATGTTGTATGCCAATGTGACGTACAGGTGAAAAACCTTCCTCACCACAAGAACTTAAGCCATTCTTTAACAAGCTATTTCTCTTATGACTTTTAACAAAAATACGACATAGGACAAAAGATGACTGCAGATAATATGAAATATAAGGTTTCAACGTAAGATTTAATTGAAATTACCAAGTAGCTTATTTTGGAGATATTGGATTACAAAATTAGAGGGATATAGCCATACTCACGATTATAAGACATACAAACATCTATAGGATTTCTTCTCTTAATTATCTTCTTTATAATTGGCAAATAACAAGCGACTTTCTCAAAAGAATGAATAATCCTAAGACATGCTGTAATTATGTTACAGAAAACTTGCAGCATCCAGCTGCTTTCATCGTGACAGAAAGTTTATTTCAGTAGAAAAAACCTCTTGAACTTTTTCTAAATGCAACAATTGACAGACATCTTACTGCAATAAATCAGAGAACTCTAACCCATAATGACAGGAGTCAACTTCACACATTCTAATTATAGACTCGTCCCTCAACCGAAAATAATGAGTTGCACCAGGTTTCTTCTACTTCATGGTCCTAAACTGCAAAACTAGCAAACGGAAAGCGGAATATACATAACAATTGATAATTTATTTTTGATAAGTAACGATTGATAATTTTATTTTTGATAAGTAACAATTGATAATTTTATATCTCGCAATGCACCATTTCTCCATGCTCATGCATTCAAATCAAATAAAAATAAAAGGATAAGTAATTATGCTTCCTTAGACACCAGAACAATAGAACTTATGACGAAATTGATCACAAATACCTTAATATGATCGACTAGGGCGTACTCGTACCTTTTCCAATCAGTCCTCACCGCGCTCATAGCCGAATTCTCCATGTAAAAAATGAAATTTATCTTCGTTCCCAAAATCACCAACCCTTTTCACGTTAAGCTCTATAGGCTCAATTGGGTAATGACCAAAAAAGCAAGCATAACAAGTCCAACAACTTCTGCAAGCTATCAAATGGAAGTAGTGAAGTGTAAGCCAAACATATGTAAATTTAACATTTCAATCCACATTTCTAGCACCNCGACATTTGTAACATCCCCCTCCCCCCAGTTGTAAACATCCCCCAATATTTTAATCATGTCCACAAATTATATGACCCACATTTCTAACTCTCACAATACTAATCATTATAGAAGAAAAGTTTAACGTTTATTGAAAATCCAACCGTACCAACATAAACAAATCCAATACAAATGCAAGAATACAAATTCCATTGACTCTATTATATTGCATTGTTTCTCATTACGTCGACAACGTTAGGCCACACATTTCAACTCATGCCTAATAAAGTAATAATACATCTTAACCAAAATTTTAAAGATTCGAGACTTTTCATACATAAGTGATAGGTCAAGCTTAAACTAGTAGCTCATAACGAAAACTACACTATCTATCTCTCAATTTCCAGATTGAGAGTGGTTGCATACTACCTGTAGTGAGAGAATGATATTTACATCATCACACAGCTGCTTCATGCTTAACGATTCACTAATAAAATCTAGGGAATTTTTTTTATAACAACAGAATAACCTGGAAACTAAAACATCTACAAGTAAGATTCCATGTTTCTTCCTAATACTCTTTTGTAGCTCTGTCAATTAAAACATCAACTACTGAGATATCTATTTATGATTATATTTTACAATTGTCTTAAATATAGTAACCAATATTTTTACGTATTGAGACGCACCCAATCTTTATCCATTCTGAATCAATGGATTACTGATGAGTCAACTACTAAAATTTGGAGATAATTATTGTAACCTTTTAAATTAGGTAAATCATGAATTAAGAAAACTAAAGGATAACGAAAGGTATCATTGAAAATCTATAGCCTCTCACGAGCTACAAAACAAATAGAAAATATTGTTGTTTATGAAATATACCTCCAACTATCTGCTCTTTAGAGAATTCACACTCCAAATTCTTTAAGCACATTGCTCTACACTCAGGAACATTATACACACAGAATAGTTAAAAGAAAATTCTTTAAGTGCTTAACCCACAAGAAATTGAGAAAATACATTGAGAAGCAGCAGAATATCAAAGGAAATTTGAAGTACTTAAAATTTGAGCAAATACACGCCAAGTAGAAATATCAATGGAAGATGAGATGTTATACATCACGTACTTAACAAAGAAAGAAAACCTTATCATCTTCTTGTTAGAGAAGTTCATGTAGTGAGTGAACTAAATAACAGATACCAACTTTACAGCCATATCTGTAAGATTATCAGCTATTAAAAATTTCTCCATCCTTACAGTTCCATTGGAGATGACATCTCTAACAAAATGGAACATCCTCACATCTATGTGCTTTGTTCTTTCATGGTGAACTGGATTCTTAAAGAGGTGCATTGTACTTTGACTGTCATAAAAGATACTTGGTACACTTATAGGAGTACCCAGTTCTGCGAGCATTCTATTTACCTAAATAGCTTCTTTAATACAGTCAGTTGGAGCAATATACTCAGACCAAGTAGTTGACAATGCTATAATTTATTGGAGCTGTGATTTCCAACTGATGCAACCTCCCCCTAAGGTGAAAATGAAACATGTACTTGATCTTCACTTATCTAAGTCGCCAGCATAATCAGCATCTACATATCCTTTGACTAGAAGATCATTTCCTTCAAAATTTTTGTACTGTAGCTCAACCTCACTAGACCCTTTCAGGCATCTCCGTAACCACTTCACTATTTCCCAATGTGCCTTTTTTGGGTTTGCCATATACCTGCTTACAACACTCACTGAATGTGCAATATCAGGTCTTGTGCATACAATAGCATACATTACACTGCCCACATCACTTGCATATGGTACCTTACTCATCTGTTTCTTCTCATCTTCTTCCTTTGGACACAGAGCAGTAGAAAACTTGAAGTGAGAAGCCAAGGGAACATATACTGGTTTAGTATATGTCATGTCAAACCTGTTGATTACTCTTTCTAGATACCCCTTTTATGATAAGAACATCACTCCAGACCCTTTATTTCTATAGATATCCATCTCTAGTATTTTTTGTGTCTTGCCTAGGTCCTTCATGTCAAATTCAATTCAAGACGCCTCTTCAGATGCTCTATCTCCAAAGAATTTGTACTAACAAATACATGTCATCAACATACAACAATAGATAGACATTATCTCTGTGATTTAAACCTTTGAAATATGCACAATTGTCATAAGAGGATCTGTGAAAACATTACCAGTGATAAAGGTATCAAATCTCTTATACCACTTTCTTAGGATTGTTTAAGTCCATACAGTGACTTCTTGGATAAACATACAGGTTTCTCCTTGCCAGGTACCTTGACATCCACTAATTTTTAGCCAGCCAAATACAAATATCATCGCGTAACCCAGAATGGCCAAATCCACTGTCTTAATAAGAACCTCACTCCTAGCTGAAGACAAAAAACTTTTATGCCCAACCATTGATCTTGTTCTTTACCTTGTCCTTCACGTCATTAAATATAATCCTCTTAGACAACCCGATATTTGACTCTAACCCAAGGTATTTACCCAGGTCATATCCATGATACATTTGAAGCATACTAGCCAACATATTTCTTTTGTTGCCCGGAACATTACAACTGAAAATAACACCACTCTTACTAAAAATTAACCAGCTGACCAGACACATTACAATACCATAGGAGAACCGAGGAGCCATCAGAGAATTAATAGGTGGTCACTCGATAGAATAATATAGAATTGTCATCAAAGAATAGGTGTAATAAAATAGGTCCCTTAGTAGACAGTTTAAAACCATGGATATCACTAGAAGCTTGAGTATCCAAGAATAAAGATGAGAAAGCTTTTGCATAGATGATGAAGAGAAACAGAGACATAGGACCCGCTTGTCTCAACCCTTTTTTTGGAGTTATACTATCAGTCGTATCTTCATTAAAGAGAACTGAATGGTTATTGAGCTCAAATTTATAATAAAATTATAAATTAGTCATTCACTAGTAGATTAATGGTACTTAAGGATCAAGAGGTAATTATAAAGGTAAAATTATAATTTTGACCAGTTCTAATTTACGAACCAATAATTAGAGGGCAGGACTACATGAAATGATTATATGACTAGACTATATGAGAATACTCTGTAAATACATTATATAGTCTCTAAGAGTGCAGTTCCAAATTTATAGTGGAGTAATAATAAAATTATTTGTTAAAGAGTTTAATTAATAATCAGATTTATTGGAGCTTAAGATTACATGTTCATGGTCCCAAAATCACATCTATACTACGCTGTCTAGGGTGTGAGTATTTTAGGACATGAGAAATGACTGACTTGCAAAAGAAAATTTTATTTTGGGGCAAATACATAATTATGTGTGATTAATTAATTAAAAATTAATTAATTAAATTATTTATATATTTAAATATAATTTTTGGAAATTATATATATAAATAATTATAGAGTTTTTAATTATCAATAAGTGAGACATAATATCTAATTTGTAAAATTAGATAATTAAATTATTATTAGATAATAATTTAAATCAACTAAATCTGTTACTTTAAAAATAACAGATAAGTTAGCTGATAAGGATAATCAGATATATTAATTTTGAATTAACTGATATCTAGATAATTATCTGATTAAAATAAATATTTAATTCACAGTAATTGCCACCTGTCAATCACCGATAGGGTATCAGAAATTGACATGGACTACTGTGGTGTCACATGGCACGACAGTAGTGAGTGTGCAACACTGTAGTGCATCATGGCACTGCAGAGAAATTATACGGATGGAATATTGATGGATTTTCTGAACAGGAAGTTCTCAACAAGTTGCAGCACTTGACAGTGGTAGCTAACAGCTACATCACCTTACATAGCTTGCCTCACAATGAGGTAATCAATCTTTTAGTCACAAGATTCACATGAATGCTTCATTCCTGATGGAAAAAACATCTCATAGAAGAATCTAAAAATATCATCATTTCAGCAGTAAAGATTAATGCTAAAACAACCCCAATAATTGGAAAAGATCACCAAATAATACATGATACTATCAATACACTTCTCTATATAATAATTGAACACTTCATTGGAACTCCAAGTAATATTACGTCGCGTATCCATGATCAATTAACCAATCTTAGGTGTCCAACCCTAAGTGATTTCCACTGGTACAAAAATATATTTTTGTCTAGAGTAATGACAATGGATGATAGTAATTAACCCTTCTGGAGGGACAAATTCATTAATAGATTACCCAATTTGTCCACACACAAAATTAGAACAAACCTTACTAATAACCTAGGTAATATAGACTATAATAGTCTCACCTACGGTGCAATAATACATAAGAAAAGTCTAAAAATGTGTATTAACATAAAAGACAGTAATCAAATTAAAAAAAATAAAACTGCAAAAATATACATTAGGAAATATTTGTGAGCAGTATGGATTACCCACTATTGCTCCTTCCTACAAAAATAGAAAAAAATTCACATTTAAACCCCAGGAGGACTCAGAAACCTTATATGAGTCAATACTACAAAAATAATCATAAACATTTTGACCAATACTTTTTAAAGAATAAAAATTTTGACAAACGATTCTCTAAGAATAAAAATTATTCTGGAGTAAAAATCAATTAAAAATTTATTGATAAAACTTAAAAGTTTTAAATATGGCCAGAATAGTCCTTTTCTAATACTTGTCAAATAAAGAATAATATTAATCAACTAAAAATCTCTGATAAACATAAACAAAAAATGTTTAGAATCATAGAGCCAATAGGATACTATGAGAGTGATAGTAAAGATTTAGGAGAATTTGAATACCCTGAATTCTTAGAGTCCAACTCTTCCAGTTCTGACAATGATTCTCCTAACATCACTCAGGGGTATAGGGATAGTTGTTATCAAAATATTAATATCTCAAATAAAAATGAAGAACAAGAAAATCTCTTATTAGATCTAATAAGAACAAGAAAATCTCTTATTAGATCTAATTAGCAAAATTTAAAATTCAGAATTAAAACAAGAATAGTTAGAAAGACTTAGGAAAGTAATTTTGAAGAAAGAAAATTCTAAGTGTAATGATAACAATACTGCAAGTCTTTCGCAAACCCTTGAAAAATTCAATAAGGTAAGGAAAAGAAAAAGAAGTTACCTTACAGAAACTTCAAAAGCAAGTTAAAAATATTAAAATTGAAATAAAAGAATTAGAAGATTCTAATATAGAAATAACGAAAGAATTAAACTTTTTTAAAATAGAGGGTTTAATTAGAAATCATGAACTAGGAGAACCGAGTAATTTCCCAATTGCTAATAATGAGGTTGAAGAATCTATTATCAATCAAGATGATGATAATTTCATCTAAATATTTAATCACATCAAAATCAAGAAATGGCACATAATAGTCAAAATAATTATTCAAGATTGTGATTTCACAACAATGGCTCATGTTGATTCAAGAGCAGATTTAAATTGTATGCAGGAAGGACTAGTTCCTACCAAGTACTTCAAGAAGACAAGAGAATCTCTGTCCTCTGCCAATGGTACTCGTATGCATATTAATTATGAAATTTCCAAAGTCAAATGATACGAACCTACTAGGCGACCTGCTCTAGGAACCTAATAACAATGATGGTTCAGGAACCCTGTAATCGATTTCAAACCAAAAAGGATAAAAGCTCGACTCAATTCAAACTTGTTGAAGAGAACCAAAACTATTTGAAGACGCCACAATCTGGGATGGAAAAATGGATTGATAAGTCAGGGTATGAACGGATTGATAAGTCAAGGTGAAGGTCACAGATAAAAATCTGATAAGTTCAAATAGTTCAAAAAGAACTAGAGAGAATTTCTCTAAATTTTATTATCAATAATCTCTCATTTTACAAAAGATAAACCCTCTTTATATAGAGGTTTGTTCCAGCACATGATATTAAAAAAATACCTAAATTTAGTCTAACTGCTAATTAAGATAAACCCTATAAAAGCTCTAAAAATGAAACTGAAATTACATTTGAAATATTAAAGACACCTAATTTTAATCTAATTGCTAATTAACCCTTACAATTACTTTGATGACATGCACAAGTCTTGATTATCATTTGGACTCATATTTGCATTCAATTTTCCAGAATCAGCCCAAACTCCTTCATTAGCCCATTAAGGTTTTCTTTGAGTCTTTTTTATCTTGCCCTTGTAATTGGCCCGTTTGGAATGTGTAATTGGCTCCATTGGGTTTGCTTCATGGTTTTCATCATCAGGTTTACCAAGATAATGTATGTTTCTGAACATCATTTGTCTTAGTAAAACATATGACTGAAAAAATGATTTTAGGTTTACCATTCATTTCTCTGTTGTATCCTTTACCACAGAATATGATAGGATAATTATTATGGATGAACCTATAAAATTCAAATTTCTTTCTTTTTCTTACAATGAGAAATTGAAAACTCGAAAATAAAATTCTATTTTCAAATCATAAATTTACTTTCTTGTTAAGGAAAATATTTTTGTTTTCTGCAAAGAAAAGTGAATTTCAGTAGAATTGAAGAACACTTCAAATTCCTGCTTTTCAAGATCAAATTAAAATATTTAAACAAGGAGTTCATCGTCTAGTAATTAATTACAAGTCTCTTAACAATATTTTGGGATGGTTAAAATATCCAATACCAAACAAAAGAGACTTAATCGAAGGACTTAGAAATACTGATGTATTCTCTAAGATTGACATTCTGGATTTTGGCAAAAATAGATACATTATATTATTAAATACAAAATTGCATTTGGTAGTTATAAAATAAACCGAAGAAATGCTCCAAGTATGATAAATGAAACTTTCAACCAATTCACTGAATTTTTTATTGTCTACATTAATAATATTCTTATTAGATAATACTGGTTGAATTTCTTGATTATTTACATTAGTGAATATGTTAAAAATACTAGGAATACATTAAATTGTTTGCCAAAATAAATCAAATTGTTTCAATCAATTAGATTTCCAGGATTTGAATTTTATTATTCCATTGATCAATTTATTTTATTAAATCAAAAAAATTTTGATTAATTATAAATCTGCAAAACATGTTTTGATATTACTTCCAAACAGAGTTTTTCCAGGTAACAATCTATTTTTAACTATTTTAATATTTGATTTATCTAATATATTAATAATTAAATTCATGATTTCTTACTTATGATTTCTTTGTAGGAAATCATTCCAAAATTCTACAATGGAAGAATTTGAGGGTTTTGGCCTCCTAGAATACGAAAAGGTAGAACCTAGAATACTCAATCAAAATTCTTTTAAAATCAAAAAGCCCAATTACAGGACAACCACTTTTTTGTTCAAAATCTCCATTCATTAATTATGGTCATAATGGATTTGAGTATCCAAGAAATGTTTAGATTAATGAATTGGATAAAATTTTAGAAGATGTTGGGTTGAAACATGATTTCAATAGAGCATTCACTCAATGGTATGAAAATAATGGAAAAATAGGTTTCACAGACATAGTGAAATCTGTTACAGTAACAGAGAAATTTTAATGAGCTCATTTACCTAACTCCACATAATGAATTTGCGAGTGGTCATCCCTATATGAGATTAGCAAATCATTTTATCCAAGCTCCATTAAAAATTAATGAGCCCATTTACCTAGCTCCACAAATCAAACCATTCAGTCCAAGTTTATCCAAACCCAAGAACAAATCCTCTTCAAAGGATAAATCAAACCATCAAGCCTAAATCCAAATTGAAGAAAAAATTAATCTAAAAAATGCTTCTCCTTTTAGAAGACAATAATGAATCAGACTCTAGATCATTCAGAGAGTCAAGATACCAAATTAAACCAAAAATCCAAAATGATAAATCATCCAAAAAGGTTACTTCTCAGCAATTGAAGAACTCATTCAATAATATTGATCTTAGTGATCATGAATAAATTCAGATCAATCAGTGAATGAACAAAATAATTTATCCTTGGAAAAATGCCAAAAAACCAAGAGTTAATTCATGAATCATAATGACACCTCAGCACAATGCAATGGTCATGATGATCTTCAAGACAAGAAAATATCAATAGCATTAACAATGACTTTTCCAGACAATAATCATGATCAACGAACAAGCCACAAAAGTCCAAGATAACAGTTATCAAGGATCAACGACAATGCCTCCACCAAAGTAAAGCAACAATCACGCACAAGAATCCAAGGTAGAAATTATCAAGGAATCCAATGCACAACAATAGTCATAATGACATTCCAACGACATCAATCATGACAGATTTTGAAGACATGAAGATCGAGATAACAATTATCAAGGGAATCTTTGTAATTTGTCATTTTCTGTAATAATTGTATTTGTGTCGAAGAATTATGTAGCTATTTATGCCTTTTACTGTTACTAGTCAAAAGTAGACAAAAGTAGAAATGTGAAATATTTTTACTTTTGTAGAATATAATAGTTTAGATAAGTGATGGGTTCCCGGTAAACTCCACTTTCATTGGCTATAAATAGGTAGCATTCTCCCATTTGTTTCTCAAAACTTTTTTTCTACTCTTAACTATTTGAGAGAAAAACTTGTTTTGAAAATAAAGCTTTCTTCCTCTCCTCTTTTCTAAACCTTTTTTCTTCTTTTTCCTTCAACATTAAATAGTGAGCAGGAGCACTATTTAATTATTGTCAATAAACACTATTTGTGTACGTTTCAATCTTTCACTTTACTATTTTTGTGTTGTATTCTTGCATCTTAATACCCCTTTTTAAATTAAACTTAATTCCATTTCTCTTGGTATCAGAGCCAAACCTGGTGGAGAGATTTATTGTTTACTTAATTTATCTGCTTAATTAATCTGTTCATCACCTGTTATGGCTGATTATTTATAGCCAAGTAAAGTGGAGTTCACCGGGAACCCATGACTTACCTGGACTGTTCTAATATTAAACCCATCAATAATATTGATCTCAGTGATAATGAACAAATTCAGATCAATCAGTGAATGAAACAAATAATTTGTCCTTGGAAAAATGCCAAAAAAACCAAGAATTAATTAATGAATCATAATGACACCTCAGCACAATGCAAGGGTGATGATGATCTTTAAGACAAGAAATTATCAATAGCATTAGTCACAATGATTTTTTAGACAATAATCATGATCGACGACATCAATCATGATAGATTTTGAAGACACGAAGACCTAGATAACAGCTATCAAGGGAATCTTTGTAATTTATCATTTTCTGTAATAATTGTACTTATCGAGTAATTATGTAACTATTTATGCTTTTTAATGTTACTAGTCAAAAGTAGACAAAGTAGAAATGTGAAATATTTTTATTTTTGTAGAATATAATAGTTTAGGTAAGTGATGTGTTCCCGGTGAACTCCATTTTCCTTGTCTATAAATAGGTAGCATTCTCTCATTTGTTTCTCACAACTTTTTTTCTACTCTTAACTATTTGAGAGAAAAACTTGTTTTGAAAACAAAGCTTTCTTCCTCTCCTCTTTTCTAAATCCTTTTTCTTCTTTTTCCTTCAACATTAAATAGTGAGCATGAGCACTATTTAATTGTTGTTAATAAACACTGTTTGTGTAAGTTTTTAATCTTACACTTCAATACAGTTTTACTATTTTTGTGTTGTATTCTTGCATCTTAATACTCCATCTTAAATTAAACTCAATTCCACATCTCTTGGTAGTAGAGCCAAACCTGGTGGGGAGATTTATTGTTTACTTAATTTATCTGCTTAATTAATTTGTTCACGGCTTTTTATGGTTGGTTATTAATAGCCAAGTAAAGTGGAGTTCACCGGGAACCCATCACTTACCTGAGCTATTCTATTATATAAAAATAAAATATTTTACATTTCTACTTTTGTCTATTCTTGACTAGAAACAATAAAAAGTATAAATAGTTGTATAATTATTCGACAACTATTACAATAATTACAGAAAGAGACATATTACAAAGATTTCCTCGATAATTGATATCTCGATCTTCATGTCTTCATAATTGCACTATCATTATGACTATATACTGGGGTCATTGATAATTTCTATCTGGGTTGATTGTGGAGAAGCCATCACTGTCATCCTTTGATAATTATTACCTTGGATGTTGCGTCTTGACTATTGATTGGAGAAGTTATTGTTGTTACCTGAATTATTATATTCTACAAAAGTAAAAATATTTTACATTTCTACTTTTTTCTATTCTTGACTAGAAACAGTAAAAAGCATGAATAGTTACCTAATTATTCGACAACTAGTACAATAATTATAGAAAGAGACAAACTACAAAGATTCCCACAATAATTGATATCTCGATCTTCGTGTCTTCATAATTACTCTATCATTGTGAATGTATACTGGGGTTCTTGATAATTACTATCTTGGTTGATTATGGAGAAGCCATCACTGTCATCCTTTGATAATTATTATCTTGGATGTTGTGTCTTGACTATTGATTGGAGAAGTTATTGTTGTTATTGATAATCGACTATCTTGAATATGATTATAACTATTGTATTATGCTGAGCTGTCATCATGATACATCAATTATTTGATTTTAATCTTATTCAAACATTGGCATTTTGTCAAGGATGAATTCTTTTGTTCATTTACCACTGAGATCAATATTACTGAATGGGTCCTTCAATTGCTAAGGAGTAACCTTTCTGGATAATTGAACTTTTTGATTTAATTTGGTGATTTGACTCTGCAGATGTTTGGTTTAATTTTTTCTCCAATTTGGATTTTAGCTTTGTGGCCTTTAATTTACCCTTTGAAAAGAGTTGTAATTTAGTTATGGATTCATATTTTGATGGATTTAGACTAAATGGTTTGATTGGATAGATTCTTCAATCCTCCATGGTCATAATTCAAAGAATGTTGAAGGAATGATAGAGGATATTTCCTTCGGAATTCTTTGTTGGCCTAATTTTTATGGATTTTGTTTCTAAGAGGATGTCTTTGTGAAAACTGAAATTAAAATAAAAATACCTAGAAAGACTTAAGAAAGTAATTCAAAAGAAAGAAAATTCTAAGTCTAACAATAATAATACTGCAAGCCTTTCACAAACCCTTGAAAAATTCAATAAGGTTAAAAGAAAGGAAAAAGAAGTTACCTTACAGGAACTTCATAAATAAATTAAAAATATTAAAATTGGAATAAAATAATTAAATCAAACACAATTAATAATCAAAGAATTAAACCTTTTAAAAATAAAGTTTTTAATTAAAAATCATGAATCTAGTGAACTAGGAGAACCTAGTAAAATCTTAATTTCTGACAATAAGGTTGAAGAACCTATTATCAATAATCAAGACGATGATAACTTCATCCAAATTCTTAATCATATCAAAATCAAGAAATGACATACAACGGTCAGAATAATTATTCAAGATTTTGATTTTACAACAATAGCTCATGTTTATTCAGAAGCATATTTAAATTGTATGCATAAAGGACTCATTCTGACCAAGTACTTCAAGAAGATAAAAGAATCTTTATCTTCTGCTAATGGTACTCGGATGCATATCAAATATGAAATCTCCAAAACTCATATTTTCCAAGACAATGCATGAATCAAAACATCATTTGTCTTAGTAAAAAGAATGACAGACAAAACAATTTTGGGTTTACCATTTATTTCTCTGTTATATCCTTTTACAACAGAGCATGATGGAATAGTTACATATCTCATGGATAAACCTATAAAATTCAAATTTCTTTCTTCTCCTCACAATGAGAAGTTGAAAACTTTAAGGGGAAAATTTGTTTCTGAATCCGTAAATCTGATTTCTTGTAATGAAAAATAATTATGTTTCTTATAGAATGAATTAAAATTCCAAGAGAATTGAAGAACAGTTTCAAAATCATGCTCTACAAAACTAAATTCAAATATTTGAATAAGGAATCTATAAAGAATTATGTTCAGATACTCCTAATGCTTTCTGACATAGGAAGCAACATACTGTCAGTCTGCCTTACATTAAAGGATTTGATGAGAAGAATATCCTAACAAAGGCAAGGCCAATTCAGACGAATTCTAAAATACTTGAGTTCTGTTAAAAGAAAATTGCAGAATTTCTCAATAAAAATATTATTAGAAAGTGCAAGCTCCTTGGTCCTTCTCATCCTTCTAAGTTCAAAAGGCCACTGAAATTGAACGAGGGGTTCCTCGTTTAGTAATTAATCATAAGTCTCTTAATAATGTTTTAGAATGGATAAGATATCCAATATCAAACAAAAAAGAATTTATCACTAGGTTTGGAGATGCGGTGGCATTCTCTATGTTTGATATAAAATCTAGATTCTGGCAAATCCAGATAGATGAAAATGACATATATAAAACTCCATTCGTAACACCATTTGGCCATTACGAGTGGAATGTAATGCATTTTGGCCTTAAGAATGCTTCTAGTGAATTTCAAAATATAATGAATGAAATCTTTAATTAATTTACTGATTTCTCAATTGTTTACATTGATGATGTTCTCATTTTTTCTAAGTCAATAAAACAGCATTGGAAACATCTTGAATCATTTGCTAAGATAATAAATCAAAATGGTTTGGTTATCTCTGCAAGTAAAATTAAATTATTTCAATCGAAGATTAGATTCCTAGGATTTGAAATATACCATTCTATAATTAAATCAATTAACCAGGTAATACAATTTACAGACAGATTCTCTGATGAAATCCTAGACAAATCCCAATTACAAAACTTTCAAAAATCTTTAAATTATATATATGATTTTTATAATAATTAAGAATTGAATGCAAGACTCTCTTTGAAAGGCTCAAGAAGAATCATCCTCCGTGGACATTTGTTCACACCAATATATTAAAAGAAATAAAACACATGTTAAGACACTCCCTTGTCTTGGCATCCCCTCTAATAATTCTTTCAAAATTGTCCAGACCGATGCTTCTGAAATAGGATATTGAGGTATCTTGTTACAGAAAATCTTTCTAGAGCCACCTAGACAAATTGTTAGGTTCACATCTAGAACGTGGTCCCAATCACAAATTAACTACAGCACAATTAAAAAGGAAATCGTGTTTGTTGTTCTATATATACAAAAATTTCAGGATAACTTGTTAAATCAAAAATCCTTTTAAAGATTGACTGTAAATCTGCGAAATATGTTCTGGAGAAAGATGTTGAAATATTGCTTCAAAACATTTTTTTGCTAGATGGCAGTCCATACTTTGTATTTTTTATTTTGTAGGGACAACAAGAAGGGGTCCCGGCCCCAGGCCCCAGACCCCGAAGAAAATAATTAAAGGGGAGTCACCGACTCCACAATTGGCCCTTAAGGCCCAAGTCAAAGAAGAATATTTTGCTCTAAGAAATACTCAAATGATAATACTCGGGTCTAACAGACCTAATTACCAACTGCACTAGTCAAACCAATTTGACTCATTTGCAATCTCTAAGGCCTTCGACCCACAATTGGTCATCAACCTAGCAATCACCAATTATAAAAGATCTTCTCCTTATCACAGGAAGACCCCCCCCCCCCCNCCCCCCCCCCCCCCCCGTAAGAACCTCTTTTGCATTGAACCTTCATTTGCCGATTGAGAAAACTCAATTGAAATAGCAAAAGCTCATTTCCTCCCTGATTCTCATTTTGTCTCTGGGTATAAAGACAAAACCCGCAGTTTCTATAGAAAAATTCTCTTAGAAATAAAATCAATAAATATCAAACAAATAAATAGTTCAGAAGGAAAAAAACCTATATCATTCCTTCTGCATCCTAACTATAATAACCATGGAGGAATGGAAAACCCATCTTTCAGGGTTAAAACCCCTTTTTAAATAAAAAATAATTTAACTATATTAACTATATTGATGCTTGGCAAATAATTTTCTTGCATCAAAATAATGAATTCTCTCATTTTTGGTTTTTGAGTTTTGATAAGAATTTCAAAGCCAATTTTCCAAAATGATTTTTAAGATGGTGGTCAATCCATGGCTCTATCTTTGAAATTTTCCCAATTGAATTACAACTGCATTTTAACTTGTTTTTAAAATTATATAAACCCTCAACAATTGATGCTCATTTTCCCCCAATAATTTATTTCATGAATAAATATAAAATTTCATGGATTCTAAAGTGGCAGTATGCTATCGAAGATAAAATCTTCACTAGACAATACTGTGTTAAATGGTGGGACAAGTTCATACTCTAAAAATATTTCCTATCATAAATGATGAGTTTACAAAGACCCACTCACAATTAAAATTACTCGAACCACCGCCAATGGCCCCCTTAAAAATTAGGGAGCTAGACCGCCAAAAATCCACAAATAAGCCAATCTAAATCATCAAATTCTTCCCGAGAATTAGACCCTACATCAAAATCTTCCCCAAAAGGAAAGACCAAGGCTACAAAATCAAAAGCAAAACATGAGTTAATACAAAGGATGCTCCTTCTTCTTCAAGACAATACAGATTCTGACTCTGAGTCATCAGTAGAGTCGAATCACCCAATTAAAAATAAAAAGGTCAATCGACCAAGACTCCGTCTAAGCATTTGAAGGGAAAATCACACGTTTGCACTCTTCCCCAATGGGTCTATGATCCCTTCCAAGATTCACAAGACTCATTCGATAATGTAAATCTCAGTGATGACGAATAGAAAAAAAATAATCTACCTTTGACAAAATGCCTATAATTGGAATCAAACAGTTTTCAAGATATATTATGGAGACACCAGGGCACAATGCAAAGGTCATAATAGTCTTCAAAGATAAGTGATAGTCACGGTGGCTTCTCAATGATCAAGACACGAAGATTAAGATAGCAAATATCAAGAATCTTTAGAATTTCTCGTTTTGTAATGATTGTACTAGTTGTCGAATAATTAGGCAACTATTATGTTTTTTACTATTTCTAGTCAAAAGTAGAAATGTGAAATGTTTTACTTTTGTAGAATATAATAGTTTAGGTAAGTGATGAGTTTCCGGTGAACTCCACTTTACTTGGCTATAAATAGGTAGACCTCTCTCATTTATTCCTCAGAACTTATTTTCAACTCTTAACTATTTGAGATCAAAATTGTTTTGCGAAACGACGCCTTTTTCCTCTCCTCTTTTGTAAATCTTTCTTCTTCTTTTTCCTTCAACGTTAAATAGTGAGCGAGAACACTATTTTATTATTGCCAATAAAAAATTATTTGTGTAAATCTTTAATCTTATACCTTAATACAGTTTTTACAATTCTCTTGTTCAATCCTTGCATCTTAATACCTAGTCTTTAATTCTTTAAATTATACGTTATTCCACTAGTCTTGGTATCTTAATACCCCCTCTTTAATTTCATAAATTATACGCAATTCTTCATCTTTTGATATCGAAGCCAGGATCATTGAGAACATCAACCTTATTTTCAATTTTGCTAATCAAATCTAACAAGAGATTTTCTTGTTCTTCATTTTTATTTAAAACATTAATTTGTTGACAACAACTATCCCTACACCCCATAGAGATGTTAGGAGAATCACTGACAGAACTCGAAGAGTTAGACTCAGAGGATTCTGGATATTCAAATTCTCCTAAATCTTCACTATCACTCTCATAGTATTATATTGACTCTATAATTCTAAACAGTTCTTTTTTAACTTCATCAGAAATTTTTAATTGATTAATTTTATTTTTTAACTTGACAACTATTTGTAAAATGACCATTCTGGCTATATATATATATAAGAATAATTATACGATTATTTTCCTTCAAACTGTAGGAACTCAGTTAACCCATATTGAAGATCATCTTGACCAAATACAGGATAATAAGACTCAAAAAAATCATGTTGATCAGCAGAAGCTTACCCTTAAACCTGTCACTATAAAAACCCCCTCTTGAAGTTCAGAAATTTTAAATTAAAATATATCAAGAAGGAGGATGATTTTATGGAAACTCTTATTGGAAAAACAAAAAACCTTAAGATTTCCACTCCAGAAACTTGAGGACAACTGAATATGATGAATTAGGATGATTCATCTCATCATGAAGAACTCGAAGAATTTTCTCTTTACCAAATATTGGATATTCATAAGAACTTTGATGATACTATCAATAAACTTTCCTATTCTAAAAGATATACTACTCATATGACTTTAACGTTGGATCTAGTAGATATTATTATCCTAAACCTACCCCGCAAGACCTATTGTATGAAGAAGATTTCCTTCATACTCAAAGATCTTATCATGGTAAAACCATTTATGAATGGAACATAGATGAAAAAATTGAATATCAAGTTTTTGAAACCATACATCATATGATTATGTACTCCTTAGTCTGCAAACAGAATGACAATACAGATCACCAAATATGTAGATTCCTTATTAATGGATTTCTAGGAATTCTTAAAGGATGGTGGAATAATTGTCTCACAGAAATTCAGAGAAATGAAATTTTAAATTCCTTTAAGATCAAGACTGACCCCTTAACTAGAACCCATACCAGAAATGAAGATGCATGTTATACGCTTGCTCAATCTATAATTCACCATTTTCTTGGACCAGGAGTAATTAATACTGATAGACATCGAGAATTATTATAAAATCTTAGATGTCCTTCCTTAACCCATTTCCGTTGGTATAAAGATGTCTTCCTCATGAAAGTCATACAGAGAAGCGACACGAACAGTGAATATTGGAAGGCCAAGTTCATCGATGGCCTCCCTAGTGTATCTGTAGAAAAGGTTCGTAAGAAGCTCAGGGATAAACATGACTAGATGGACATCCCTTATGACCAGTATATTTATAGTCATCTTGTTGCCCTTGTCATTGAAGAAGGGTTAGCTCTTTGCAATGACATGAAACTACAACATATGATGAAAAATTAAAATCTTAATAACAGAAAAGAAGTAGGTGAATTCTGTGATCAATTTGCCTATGATACTAAGATACAGTATCCTTCTACGTCCCAACCATATAGGACTTCCAAACCCTATAAGTCCCATAAAAATACTTTTCTAAAAAGAAATTCGGACACAAAGATTCCACTCAAGATTTTAATAAGAAATTTTCCTCCAGAAAGCATAAATCCAAAGGCACTTGCTGTAAGTGTGGTTTACCTGGTCACTATGATAATAAGTGTCAATCTAAATTTAAGAAGAAACTGAATGAGCTATCTCTTGATGAGGAGACCCAGCAGAAATCTTAAATTGTCTCTCTGAAGGCAGTTCTACATAAGATAGTACAGATGATGATTTTGCTCAAATTTATGAATCTGACTCTGACTCCTCTGCTACTTCTGAACAACCTTGTTGCTCTAAACTATGTAACATGATAACTGAAGCCAACTATTGGAAAGCCATAGTTGAAATAAATGGTCTTGATATGAACGGACCAAGTATCAATGTCCTAACTGACACTCGACGATCTCTTCTCGCTACTGTAGACCAGATTATTGACCCTGAAATGAAGTTAAGGCTCTTAGAAACCTGCTATAAAGCGTATAACACTCCTAAAGTCATCCCTATTGAGAATTATAGTATGAAAGAGCTTCTGACTCGTATCTAACAGGAATATTTACTTGCTAAACCTGTTACCATTTTGGATCTCAAAATGGAAATTAATACCATTAAGTCTGAAATTCAGCAGTTAAAGACTGCTAATCAAATCATTTTCCATGATCTCAATCTCCTCAAACAGTCCACTACCAAAGATAAAACTCCTCTAGAAGAACCTGAGATTTCTTCACCCATTGTTACTGAAACCACGAATAAGGATGATAATCCGTATTTACTTCTTCTTAATCAAGTTACCTTCTAGAAGTATACTAAAATTACTTTAGTTATCAAACCAGTTTTCATAATTAAAGAGGCCATTGTCTTAGTTGATAGTGGTGCTGATATGAACTGTATTCATGAAGGATTAATTCCTACAAAATATTTCTAGAAAACCATTCAATCCCTTACTAGTGCTAGTGGTAATTCTATGTGTATTCAATATAAAATACCTGAATTGACCAACGTTTACAACAACCTTCATTACAGACTAAGATAAAAACAATTATGTATGAGTTTGAAACAGAAACTTGTAGTGACATCCCAAATTCTTTTTCGAATAGAAAGAAACATATCATATCTCTACCGTATAATCAAGATTTTGATGAAAGAAATATTCCTACCATATCTATACCTAACCAAATGACAAATGAATATTTAGAGATATGTAAAACTGAAATAGAATCCCTATTACAGAAAAAAATTAATTAGACCCAGTAAATCTCCTTGGAGTTGTACTATTTTTTATGTTAATAAAAATGCTGAAACAGAAAGAGGATCGCCTAGATTAATGACCAATTATAAATCTCTTAATGATGCTTTACAATGGATAATGTATCATATACCAGATAAGAAAGATCTTTTAGACATACTTCATGATTCTGTAGTCTTTTCAAAATTTGATTTAAGATCTGGATTTTGGCAAATACAAATAGCTGAACATGATAAATATAAAACTATTTTTACTGTACCATTTGGAATTAAAAATGATCCTTCAGAATTCCAGCATATCATGAATGATATATTCAATTCTTATATTGAATTCATTGTTTGTTATATAGATGATGTTTTAATAATTTCATCCTCCGTAGATCAGCATGTCAAGCATCTGAATATTTATTTCGGCTAGCAAAATGAAAATATTTCAAATATTAGTACGATTTTTAGGTCATAATATTTCCAATGGAACTGTTATTCCCATTGACCGTAGCATTGATTTTGCTTCTGAATTTCCTAATGAAATTAAAGAGAAAGCTCAATTACAGAGATTTCTTGGTAGTCTCAATTATATTAGAGACTTCTATCTACATGTATCACATGATACTTCTATTTTGTATAACAGACTTAAGAAAAATCCTACTCCTTGGATAACAGAACATACTCAAGCTGTTAAGAAAATAAAAAAAACTAATTAATTACATTGTTTATCTTTGCCCAATCCTAATTGGCAGAAAATTGTAGAAACTGTTGCTTCCAACCAAGATTATGGTGGTATTCTCAAACAGGTAAATCCTCATAAACAGTAGGAAGAACTCTTAAGATTTACATTAGGAGTTTGGAAAGGACAACATTAAATTACCCTACTATTAAACATGAATGTTTATCTATTGTCAAATGTGTTTTAAAATTTCAAGATGATCTTTTAAACTAGTATTTTTTAATTAGAGTTAATTGCTCTACTGCAAAATAAATATGTAAAAAAGATGTACAGAACCTTACATCTAAACAGATATTTACTTCTTGGCAAAGTATCTTATCTATATTTGATTTTGACATTAAATATATCAAAGGTGCACAAAATTCTTACCAGACTTTCTAACCAGTGACTATTTACAGGGAACCTCATGAGTAACAGAAATCGTGGTCGCGGCCGAGGTCGTGGCAAAAGCAATTCTACCAGTAATTTTAACAGTGAACAAGATGAGATTTTTCGGCCATCAGAATTTCCCAGTCTCAACAGAAATCAAAAGGCTTCTTCTAGCAAAACTGCTAAAGATGTCCTCATCATACTAGAACAGTATATTCTCAATAGTATAACTGAAGAAAACAATTTTCTTCATTGAAACCGCAGATGAAAAATGGATGGTTGATCCATGGGAAATTAAGAAGAGATATTTGTCTACTCAACAATTCCCCCCTCATTTTGAACAGTATCGATATATCTATGAAGCAATTATCATAGAAATAGCAGCTATGAAGATTAAGCATACACTCCATGACCCTAATAGAAACAATAGCCCCATTACTTTCAATAAGGCTATTATCCGTAATATCATGCCCATTAATCATTGGGGCCTCCATCCGCATACAACCCGCAATTTGGACATAAGTAATAAAGAAATAAAATATAGCTATTGGGATTATATTAATTCATTTACCCATATGTTTTATTATCAGAATCTTGTCCATTACCACACATGGTTTATCAGAATTTGTCCAGAAGTTCTCAACAATGAGTTACATAATTGGTTTCTTGTCTGGTGGAATAAATTTGGTATTACACTGGACACTTTACTCGAACAAGTTCGAACAGAATTTAAAGAGTGGCAGGCAGCCTACTCTCTCCTAACAGGAAATAAAGACATTTCAATGTCTAAATCAGTAACTCATTTTCTTATCTGATTCAACATCCCATGGATTTGGAAATGGGATTTACAATGTGATTACCAGAATAAGATCCCAAGACTCAAAAGAGTTTTTATACTAAATGGTGGGACAAATGTATGAACCTCATTTACCAAAATTAATAAAGGCTATCAAAACCTATACCCAAGCTTGTTTTAATGCCATCCCCAAAGCTTTACCAGTACCAACTGCAAACCCTTTCATCAATGCTCAGCTCGAGTTAAAACAAAAATTTCATAATCTACCCGAAAAAGAATTATTAGTAAAAACAATGAACCACATCAAAGAACAGTTCCTCCATGTCTTTGTTCCGGAAGATGTATCCATTTAACAGCCATCAGCAACAGCCAAACAGGATCTGATAATAATGCATTCAGTATTCTAGCAGGAGAAAGATATGATCCAAAATCATCTGACTCTACCATTGAAGACTTCTGGTACTCACTCACCACACTAATCTCAGAAAAATTGGAAGAAGACACGAAAGGAAAAAAGAAAATCTAATCTTGTCTCCCACTACCAGCAACGACAAACAATAGTAGATCCACTAATATATATATATATGTATGTATATATATTATATTTACATGTATATATATATATGTATAATATTTTATGTATATGAGATATAATATATACACACATATAATATATATACAATATGGTATTTAAATGTACATGTATATATAATATTTTATGTAAATATANGAGAGAGAGAGAGAGAGAGAGAGAGAGAGAGAGAGATTAAATGGGAGAGATGGAAAGGTGAGGAAAGAGTGATTAAATCGGAGAGAGTGAGAGATAAGGAGAGAGAGATTAACATTCTACCTAACTAATCAGAAATTCAGAGGATTTCCAAAAAGAGAGGGAGATAGAGAGATAAAGAGAGAGATAGAGAGAGTATAATAGGTAGTTTTCTATTATTTATTTATTTATTATATATTAATAAAGGGTATAATAGGTAGTTTCTTAAATCGTGGGTCCATTCACAATGGCTATTTTCAATCATTAGGAAATTATTCATCTATTTTTGTATTAAGATACTAAAAGGATACTAGTCATGTATAAAGCCCATTGATTTGAGGGAGACCATTAACAATAAACCACTTTATAAAAAAACAAAAAATAGTCAATGATGAAAAAAATAAAAAAAAAATTGTCACTTTGAATGATAAAAACAAACGGTGTCAAAAACAAGCCATCCACACCCAACGAAATTAAGCACAATGTTCAGAAAATTTTTATAATATATAACGTGTATATAATATTACAGGTCTATTTTAATTTATATTGTATATATTATGTAAGCAATTGATGCTAGAAGTAATATTTTGCGGATGATGCGAAAAAAAAAATTGTTATTTTTAGAATTTTTTAGGGGTGAAAAATTGTTATCAAACCAAAAATGGTTAGTTCAGTCACTTATATAACTTTCCTCGGTTCGGTTCAGCATTTTTTCCCAACTGTGAGTTTGGTTCGGTTTGATAAATCATGTGATTTCAAATCGAACTAATCGAAGTATAAATAAAATAAAATAAACCCTATATATACACACTAAACTATTTGCACAAACCCTAAGAAAAGCATTCCACCTACAGCCTCCCTCCCTTTCTTCTCTTCGTACTGTTTCTCTTCTCTTCGTACTCTCTCCCATTCCCTCTCTCTTCTCTTCGTACAAATCCTAAAAAAGATTTTTCCTCAGCTCCACCCTTAGCTTCCCTCTCTATTCTTCTCTTGCAATACCTTCTCTCTCTCGCAGCCATCTTCTCTCGCTCGCAGACTTCTTCCCTCTCACTCTGCCTTCCCTCTACTCGTAGTGCTCATCTCTCTCTCACGCAAAGGAGTTCAACGACTCTCTCTCACAGTGACTACCTCTCTCTCGCAGTGGCGTTCACTCCCTCACCCCTCGTTCAAGCTACCACAATTGAGCATATCTGAGTAAATTGGAGTATATCTGAGCAGATTTCAGTGTTACAAATGTTGTCTTGTAGTATTTCATGAACAATCTACATAAAGATAAACTTAAATTTGTGTTTTGGAGAATTCGTTCACTGATTTTAGTTTTATTAATTACGTGAATACTTTTTTTTCTGCGAATTTTGAAATTTAAGTTTATCTTTATCTAGATTGTTCATGAAACACTACAAACTTATCGAACTGATTAGAACCAAAATTTTCGGTTCGGTTCATGTGTTATTCACGGTTCGGTTCGAATCATCAAATGAGCGCAATGTTTAGAAAATTTTTATAATATATAACGTGTATATAAAATATTACAAGGATATTTAATTTATATTGTATATATTATGTAACCAATTGACGCTAGAAGTAATATTTTACGGATGATGCGGGGAAAAAATTTTAGCGCATGATTTTTGTTAGTTTGGGATTTTTTAGGGGGTGAAAAAAATGTTACTGAACCAAAAATGGTCAGTTCGGTCGGTTATATAACTTTCCTCAGTTTGGTTCAACATATTTGCCCAACCGTAAGCTCAGTTCGGTTTGAAAAATCATGCGATTTTGAATTGAACCAAACTGAAGTATAAATAAAATAAAATAAATCATATATATATACACACACACACACATACTAAACTATTGCACAAACCCTAAGAAAAGCATTTCACCTACTGCCTCCCTCGCTCTCTTCTCTTCGTACTCTCTCTTTCTCTCTTTCTTCTCTTCGTACAAATCCTAAAAAAGCTTTTTCCTCAGCCACTACACCCTTAGCTTCCCTCTCTATTCTTCTATTGCAGTCACTTTCTCTATCTCACAGTCATCTTCTCCCGCTCGCAGACATACTCCCTCTCACTTTGCCTTCCCTCTACTCGTAGTGCTCATCTCTCTCTCACAAAGGAGTTCAGCGACTCTCTCTCTCTCTCTCTCTCTCTCTCTCTCGTAGTGGCGTTCACTTTCTTGACCCTCATTCAAGCTACCATAATCGAGCATATCTGGGTAGATTGGAGTATATCTGAGCAGATTAGAATGTTACAAATGCTGTCTTAGAGTAACGGTTTGTGTTTTAGAGAATTTTAGGCCTTTAGTTTCACTGATTTATTGCCTTAATTTTTTTGGTTTTAGAGATTGTTAGGATTTTTATTTTACTGATTTTAGTTTTATTGATTCTGTAACCCTGATGTTTTGAATTAGGGTTTCTAGTTAAATTTTTATTCTTTTACAATTTAAGTTTTACTGATTCTATTGCCCTAATGGTTTGTGTTTTGGAGAATTCGTTCAGTGATTTTAGTTTTGTTGATTATGTGAATACTTTTTTACGTGAATTTTGCAATTAAAGTTTATCTTTATGTGGATTGTTCATGAAATACTAAGTTTAATGGAATTTTTTTGTAACCTTGTCGAACCGATTAGAACCAAATTTTTTGGTTCAACTCATGTGTTATTCGCAGTTCAGTTCGATTCATCAAATGAGTGAACCGAAACTTTCGGTTCGGTTCAATTTTCTCCCAAATAACCGACCGAACCGAACCGATTACACCTCTAGGATTTTTTTATAGTTTTTGTAATTTTTGTTATTTATTTTGGATATTTTTTATATTTTTGATATTTTTTAACATGACCTATTGTGATCATTAATAATTGATTTGAAGTGAACATCAATAATATACATTTTTTATGAAAAATAAAAAAATGTCAAAATATAATTAAAAATAAAAAATAACCACCCTTAATTCTAAAATATATATATATATATTGGCGCCAAAAACCTATTCTCCACGCGAGCGAGCGAAATTTTGAATTTTTTGCCACAAAGTTTATATGATATATTCTATATATAAAAATATACTGCAAAACCACACAAGTATATATAAGATATACTGCATATATTTTATAAGCTACTAAAATTTAGAGCAAGTGGCGCGTGTTGGTTGAAAAGAATTTTGTGCTTTAATTTCCATTTTTCTTGAAAAGCCTACCAATGACTATTTTTATGTTTTTTTAAATTTGGGTCCATTTTTATGATTTTTTTAAAGGATGACATATTTATGAACATTGATTTGAGTTTGTCTTTTGGACCCAACATTTTTTTTATTTACAGGAAGAAAGTGAATAAGTCAATATCACCATAAAATTAAAATCAACCGCCATGAAAAGTGAGGTTAGTTCAATGGTCTGGCCTTTCCGCTCATTATTCTAGGAAGTGGGTTCAGCTCTTTATAATTCTTCCTCCCAATTAGTAAATGTACATTTGACAAAAAAATACTACAAGTGTTATAGGTGTTTTTCCAAGCACCAATAATGGAGAATACATGTCACGCTGCAACAAAGAGTCAATAACAAAGGAAGGTTTCTAAGGAGAAGAACCAATCTCACCTAGCCAATCTCAAATGAGCTTAGATTGAAAAAACCTGAGCACAAGTAAGATAGTAAGGACCGAGCTCCCGAAGAGAACTCAGATAACCGCGAGTATCAGGGTCATCATTACTCGTCAAAAGTAACACCCAAATGGAAGCTTCCCATAGGCACGAGCACCCAACAGGTTCAATCATCATGGTAGAATGTCAAACCAGCCCCCAATATGACACCTCAAAAGCACATCGACATTTAATTTTCATCATTTTATGTCAAAGGTCGTCTCATTTCCGTCCACTCAAGGACAGACATTGCAAACATCATGTTAGGGAAAGCTTCCCTAACATGCTTTCAAGACATCATCGACACACTTTCTCCACAAGGCTCCAGGTACAAATACTCACATCTACTTAGGAAAGAGAGAGGCCATTTTCTCCCCTTAGGAAATTATGCTAAAATAATACCAGGATATTAACTTAGGCATCGGAGACCCTTAGGCGAGACAACCACCTACGGGTTCCCCTCGCTTTTGGTTCTTTGTTTGTGTTTTGTAGAGTTTTTGCCAGAAGGCAATCGTATTTGGAAAGGAAGACAACCATTTGTACTGTTGAGATTTTTGACTTCAACAATTGGCATCGTCTGTGGGAATGATGATGAAGTTTTTCCTATTCAAAGCATGTGAAACCCCATCTATCCCATAAAGGGATGATGATTTTGGCATCCTACACCGATAAAGTCTAGGACGAGAGGGAGGATTCACCCTTCCCTCTAGCCATAGGAGAATTTTCTATCGTCATGATGGTTACACGATGAAGGAAGAATGATATAGTGGTTATAACCTAATTAACCTCTAAGGTAACCAGGAAATGGAGGAAAGGTGTGCCAGTCATCGCTCAAGTCATAACAGTCTCTTGCACAGAAATGATCCTCCCCCATGACTCAAAAGCCAGTTGGCGGAGTCGCCACCCCTTGAGGAAGCCGGATCCAAAATGAAACAAGGCTTCAGATGGCCAAGCTCCTCTTTGTAGGCTTCAGTTGTTGGAATATGCTTATAAAGTAGTGTGTAATAACTATTTATTTGTATTTAGTTATTTCTCAGATATTAGTATTATTATATTCTTATGTATAAATTGAAGTGTGCTTATAAATTAGTTAAATCCTGAAACTTTTATCAACGAATGAAGTGTGAAGACAAAGGCATCTCTAGATGAAAAATTCTGAGAAACTTCATAATGATATTCGCATTCTTAGGATCCACTAGGTAATCAAATTCGATTACGACTGTTAGGTTGAACCAATGGATGCAAGTTTTGGGGTATGTGAGTGGAGACTCAAACGGTTAACCTATACATGTTATGAACATATTGAATAGACTGGTAGCAAATTAGTTTAGAGCGTAAAACCGTTTACTAAGCTCTAAATCAAGTTGTTACACTTTAAGGATATTTTCATAATTACATTAATCTTGAGGTGAATATGTAGTTTGACTTAGTTAGTTACAATTTTTGATATATCATATGAGTGAGTTCAAATTGGTGGGCAATACCTCGACTGTTGGGATTGTAATTCAATTAAGTTGGAGTTATATGATTCACAGATATGAAAATTCATGGTTCGATTATGAAAGCAATAATATCACCTTATGTTTTATTGATGGGTGTGTGATAAATTAACCTGATCAGGTATTCAATGAATTGAGTAACTGATTAAGACTTGTGACTTGTACGAGACAATTCGCTATCATGTCTTTCTTATTCACAGTCAATAAATGAGTTGAGGAAATAATAACAAGAGGGGTAAAATGGTAATTTTATATTATGCTCTTGTTACTGATATTCATGGGTATTATGTTATAATATTATGTGGATCCTGAAAATAAAAAAGGTTATTTACACCAACAGAAAATATAGCCCCCATGAAAAGAGAGTTGATTCAACATCAAACATATAGTAAAGTCGGACGATGTCAGGATTAAATAGGACAAGAATTTATGGAGATAAACTCGCTAGATATTTGAAACCTTAGCTTTGTTCATGTGGGTCCATTCAGTCTCAAAAATAGCTCATGAGAACAGGAATAGAGAAACGAAGTAAATTGGATCAGAATATGTTTTGGTGCCAAAGCATATTTCCCACACCTATATACGAGGGGTGACGCCACTTAATTAGTTAACTGTGATTATATGTATTGAAAATAATTGGTTTATTATTTTTTAATAATTAGATAATTAGTAAATAAAAAATAAATTAATTAATTAATTGATAATGATCAATTAATTTATCATTTGGATTGATGAATCTCGATACAACTCAAACTCTAGGGAATATTACAATTTTTGGCAATTATGAATATATGAGGTGAATTTTCAGAAATTTAAAAATATATGAGTATATTTTTAAATATCAAAAATTACATGTTATCAATATCTAATAGCAATCTGATTGCACATAGATCTTGGATAAGATAAAGTTTCTTGTTAACAAAGCAAAAGGAGAATATGTTTTCCTCTCCCTCCCGGTTGCCGTCGAAATTATATTGAAGGAAAAAAAAATTATTTTGCTTCTTCAATCGTTTTGAAAGCCCACACTCAAATTTCTACATAAAATTCCCGTGAGATATATTTCTGAAATTAATGGGTGGTTGTTGGTGGACGAAATTCATAAATCATTCTTAGAGTTCAAGTACGTGATTTGGATCTCGAAGCTTGAATAACATGAAGAACGCTCGAAGGAATTCCGTCAGTTCAAAAAATCTCCGATACAAAGGAAAGATGAAAAATTGTTTCTAACCTTATCTTCTCATTTAATGTCGTATATGCATAATCACACGTTATTTGGTTTTAAGTTATTTAATTTGATTAAATAAGTTAATTGGAAAAAAATTTGACATTTTGCCCACGAACCGTTCGTGGTTCAAACTTATTTTTAATTAATCTTAAAACCAACCGATCTTAGATAGACGAAGGAGGAGAACAGGGATGCCAAAGAACGAACAAAGGTAGAGACCCCTAAATGACTTTCCAGGGGTAATATATGAGCAACTGCGAAAGATGGATGAAAGTATCGTTAGGTCACCCTCCACCCAACCCCTTGGTGTCCTTTTGGCCATCAATAATTCTGCAAGGCTCTCGCACAAACAAAAGCCGCATTGTACGGATAAATGGGCCTAGGGTCATTCCCAATAAAAATACAGAGCCTTGCATCGATCCTCCACCACTGGCCCTTCTCGATAAAATGACGGACATGAGCCATACTTTGCAAATCTGGGTTATACGACTCCCAGCCCTTCTCAACACGAGGCCCAACCCTTCTCAACCCGAGGCCCTTCTTAGAAAATGAGGGTAGCCAAGACTTTTTACACCAACCTTTGGAGGAACCAAGCCTTAATGGTGAAACACGCGGGTATGCTCCTCCTCGGCGCTCGCATGAGGCGGATGAACCCACAGGAATAGAGGAACCCATGATCGGCAAATTTCCTGGAGAGTAGTCTGGAGAAGAACCTGAAAAAATTGTACGAATAAATTAAACACTCACCAGAGCGAACGGAGAAGGTAGTTCAAAGTGAATCAACACTTACTCCCAGGCAAAAGCAGGGATCTCAGGGAGTTCCTCCGAGAGAAGAAAGATGATTTTTGGAAGGAAAGGTGCACCGGGTCTTAGTAAGGCATGGAAGTTGTTAGCTCGGGAAGCAAGACACCCGAAAATCCTCAGTTCTCCATCTCGGTCTTACTAAGGAAGCGGTCCACTTTGCAAACGGCCAACACTAAGGTGTAACGGACAACAAAGATCGTGTACTCAACGATATCTGTAGATAAAAGGGAAATTGACTCTTCCACGACGTGTGGAGAAGGATTAAAAAGTGATGACTGGTGCGGTAATCTAGCTCACCAATCAGGATTAAAAAGATACGACTCGTACGGCAATCTAGCTCACCAGTCACGATTAGAAATGGATGATTGGTGTGGCAATCTAGCTCACCAATTGAGATTAAAAATTGATGTATGCTGCGCACCCTAGCTTGCCATACAGGATCAACGATCTAGCTATAGCAGGCATGCTTGGCTATATATTAAGGTAAAAAGTGATGTTTGCCTAGTACTCTAGCTCATAGTAGTCAATTTTATTTCAGTGACCATTTCAGTTTTCTAAAAAAATGGAGCGTTCCGGATATTTTGGTGTTCTGGTATTCTGTTTCGGAAAAAAATTTTGGATATACAAAAATAATATTTTGAAATTTATAATATAATAAAAAGTGAACCATGACTTATAACTAGTAAGATACACATAATTCTCATTAAAAAAAACTTCTTTATTTTAAGCACCCGTGCTTTATACTAAGCATTCCAAGTTTTTTGAAAAACAAGAGCGTAATTCTTCACGTGAAAAAGTAACAAATTGATATACAAATAATTCAATTAATCTAAAGAAATCACTCATTTAATCTAAAAATAATCACATATTTATTTAAATTTATAATTTAAATAAATCATACATTTAATCTAAACAAGTTACCCATTCTACAAAATAATTATAGAAAAAAATTTAACCAATTATAGAAGAAAAATTAAAATATTACTATTGAACAAAAAAAAGTAAAAATATAAATTATATATCATGAGAATTGAACCTGGAGGGGGGGATTTTATTCTAAAGCTATAACCAATTGGGCTGCTATGTTACTGTTTGAAAAGTTGCTTCCATCAGTATATATTATAGTTTTAAAAATAAGGGCTTGTTTCGGCCCATTTTCCATTTTGCTCATTCCGAGGAAAATGAGCTTCTGACCGAAATTAACTGAAATTTAGAACAAAATTTTACCAACTCCTATTTCGTTCCATTCTCATCTCGGAATCAAAATATTTCGGCCATTCCGGTCGAAACGGAACAGAATTGACTAATATGCTCTAGCTTGCCAGACGAGATCAAGGATCTAGCTAGAGCAGGCACGCCTGAATAGATATCAATGTAAAAAGAGACGTATGTCAAGCACCCTAGCTCGCCAGACGGGATCAAAGATCTAGCCAAAGCAGGCACGCCTAGCTAGATATCAATGCAAAATGTAATGTCTACCGAGCACCCTATCTCACCAGACTGGAACAAGAATCTAGGCAAAGCAGGCATGCTTGGCTAGATATCAACGTAAGTCTGTCGAGTACTCTAGCAAACAAGAAGGGATCAAGGATCTAGCCAGAGCAGGCACGTCTGACTAGATATCAAGGTAAAAAGTTATGTCTGTCGAGTACTCTAGCTCGTTAAATGGGATCAATGATCTAGCCAAAGCAGGCACGCCTGAGTGGCAAGATATCAAGATAAAAAGTGATGTTTGTCTAGCGCTCTAGCTCGCCTGACAGGATCATGGATCTAGCCAGAGCCTGCACGTCTGGTTAGATATAAAAGTGATGTATGTCAAGCACTCTAGCTCACCAGACAGGATCAAGGATCTAGCCAAAGCAGGCACGCCTGGCTAGATATCAAGGTAAAAAGTGATATTTGTCGAGCACTCTAGCTTGCCAGACGGGATCAAGGATCTAACCAGAGCAGGCATGCTTGGGTAGATATCAAGATAAAAAGTGATGTTTGTCGAGTACTCTAACTCGTTAGACAGGATTAAAGATCTAGCCAGAGCACGTACGACTCGCTAGATATCAAGATAAAAAGTGATGTCTACCGAGCACTCTAGCTCGCTAGAAGAGATCAAGGATCTAGCCAAATCTGACATGTCTAGCTAGATATCAAGGTAAAAAGTGATGTCTGTCAAAAACTCTAACTCACCAGACAGGATCAAGGATCTAGCCAAAGCAGGCACGTCTGGCTTGATGTCAAGGTAAAAAATATGTATGTCGAGCACTCTAGCTCCCCAGACGGGAACGAGGCATGACCGAGAGCAGGAATGCATGGATATAATCAGGAGGAACAAATATATATATATGTCAATCACTATAGCTCATGAGACGGAGTAAAGACTTATCCAGAGCCAAAATGCTTGAATAAGTGCTAAGTGAAAGGTCCTTTGACCGAGTACCATAGAAAAGAAATTTGGCATGCATTCTAATTTGCCAGACTAGGAAAATGCTCAAATCAAGAGAAAGTATGCTTGACTAAACGTTATAAGGGTAAACTCCAAGAATGAGGTATGATTGCCCGACCAGACCTCCCAAACGGGGGCATACAGACCATGAAGATTATGATAGAACTATACGACCTGACCTCCCTAAAAGGAGGCAGCCTAATAGGAAGGACCAAGTCCAACTTGGGGCCTACTCGAGCTCGGGTTAAGTGCAACCCCACAGCTTAGGTCAGTAGGAATCAGTACTCGGAACATCCATAATCAAAGCAACGAAGAAGCGGGAACGTAGAAGCGAAAATAAAACTTCATCTACTTGAGGATTTTTTTATCGCCTAAAGACCTACTACCAAGCTCATGCAAATACAAAATGTTAAAATAACCATGAAAAGGAAAGTAAGGAGGATCTCATAAGAAAGCCCATAATGGAAGAGACCCAAGAAGGTGAAGGATCATTGTTCTCCCAAGAAAGGAAGAAGAAATGGGGACAAATAAAAGTTTTGATTCTATAAGAAAGGCGAGGATGAAGAAAATGAGAAGGAAAATTGCCGATTTATAGCCTAGGAGAAGGAAACCGCTAATCTAATAGGCGTTAAGGAAGGCCACGATGGCGACCGTTGAATGAACGGCCATTTCACAAATCGACGAGGAAATCTCAGAATACCAAAAGACGTTCAAATGACCACAAGGATGAAATGGCGTGCCAGGAATGAAGTAACACGTTGAGGAGTCACATGCCATTAATGCCTCCACTCCCAAGAGATCGATGGCCTTAAGCCACGAAAAATGTGAAACGATGTGTGCGTGATTGGATGAGTCACAATAAAAATGGACAGGTGATTGATCCCATTTGACATGGGCCTCCCTACCAAACAAACTTCAAGCACAAGTGTGAAGTGTCCGGAATGGACGAAGCTCTTATCTTATCACCACTCAAAGGTAGCTCACGGGTAAAAGAAGTCTTCGGACCTGGGAGATTGGAGCCACCCAGGTCCTCGACTGGAGGCAACTGTTATAGGTGTTTTCCCAAGCACTAATGACGGGGAAACACATGTCACACTGCAGCAGAGTAGCCAGTCTCAAAGGAGCTCGGGTTGCACAAACCCTAGCACAGGTAAGTAGGGGTGTGCACGGTTCGGTTCGATCGGTTAGTAAAATATTTTTTTAATCGAACTGAATTCATCGGTTATCTAAAATACTGAACCGGTGTAAATAAAAGAACTGATCCAAATGAAACTGAAGTAATTAGTTCGGTTCGATTACTTGTAACCGGTTCGACTACAATTATAAAATTTCTAAAAAAAATAGCAAAAATTATTAAATTAAAAATATCAACACTCAACACAATTAATATATANTATATATATATATGTCTAATTAATAATTATGTCTAATTTGTGTCTAATTTATTAAGTTTTTAATAATTTATGTCTAACTTATATATGTATATTAAAAATAGTTACAATCGGTTTGAACAAATTACATGTTTATTGTAAAATATAATCGAACTGAAAATTTGGTTACTTAAATTAAACGAACCGATTACAATTACCATAGAAAAAGAACCGACTAAACCGATTTGGTTCGGTTCGATCGGTTCATAAAAATTCTACACACCCCTACAGGTAAGACAGTAAGGACCAAGCTCGCGAAGAGAGCCCGAATAACCCTGAGTACCAGGGTCATCATTACTCGCCGAAAGTAACACCTCATATGGCAGCTTCCCATTGGCCCGAGCGCCCAACGGGTCCAATCCTCGCGGTAAAATGTCAAACCAACTCCTAATATGTCACCCCGAAAGCACATCGACATCTAATGCCCATCATTTTATGTCAAAGGTTAACTCTCTTTCGTCTAATCAAGGACAATCACTGCAGACATCGCGTCCCGAGAAGCTTCCCCAGTACGCTCCCGAGACTTCCTCGACACACTTTCTCCACAGGGCTCCAGGTACAAATACACTCATCTACTAAGGAAAGAGGTAGGTCATTTTCTTCCCTAAGAAAATTATGCCAAAATAACGTTAGTATACTAACTTAGGCATCGAAGGTTCTTAAGCGAGGCAACCACTCCCCGGTTCTCCTCATCTTCGGGTTCTTTATTTGAGTTTTACAGATTTCTGGCCAGAAGGACAATTGTACTTGGCAAGGAAGACAATCATTTATACTGTTGAGATTTCCGACTTCAACAACGAGTAACCAATTTCTAACTACCACTAATTTAAAAAAAAATGTTATAAGTTCCATAACGAACAGTGGTATTGGTTGACATAGTCTGCATAATATGACAATTAAACAAATAAGTTTTTTAATCGTGACAGAAGTTAGAACCTTCTAACAAACATTCAAATCCTGTGATTATAATAGTTCATCGGATAATTACGCTTCTCCAGGAGTTCTGAATTCCTTTGTTTGAAATTTCAAGAATTTTGAAGGATTTCAAATCTAAATGAAATTGAAATCCTTAATTCAATAAGAATATTTTTCAGTTGAAAATGGGCAGATTTATTGGGATTTGGTGGAAATTACCAATAAGTGGGATGCTTTTTCAAATAAGCCATTTCTTGTGAAACGGCTTATAAGATGCAATTTAATCACATTTAACACTGCATCATCTCAAAAGCTTCTCTTCTGTAAGCTCTCTCTCTCCTCCCCCTCCCTCCCTCTCTCGATCTATCTATCTATCCTCTGTAAGCTCTCTCTCTCTCTCTCTCTTTCGATTATTTCTCTTCATTTTTGTCCCTTTGTGGCCGTTTTGATTTGGGTAAGTTTGAGAAGGAATGGTAGATGGATGAGAATTCTTAAGATTCTCGTGTTTGTTGAAGGGTATCTAGAAAGACTTCTGATTCTTGGAGGAATCAGATTACCCCTCTCAAGGGTCATCTTATAGCTCCTCAATAGAGGAGGTATAGCACATTCCTCCTCTTCCTTCACTCTTCCCTCTCTCTCTTATCTACCAATTGGACATTTATTCTACTTAATGGAAATTCTCAATTACTTACATAAATAGGAGTTCGCAAAGAGAAATCTTCAATGTGGATTTGCGCATATCTAAAAATTCTGAAGCTATTTTTAAGCTAATTTTAAGCTGAAGCCGATGTGGTTTTTAGCCTAATTTTAATGAGATTATTTTAAATCATTGGATTCTTTTTAACCCAAATATTAATTGGATTTTTTAAATCTGTTTATTTTTACAAAAAAATTTTATAATTTATTATGTTGGTGAAAATATTAAATACTTCTAAAAATTTTAGGCGCATCCTACTCTGTGTTCTCTGTTCTCATTTTGTAGGTATTGGTGGTGTCTTTTTCGGTAGTTTCATCACTGCTAATTAATATCCTTTTTACATAGTGAATTGAGGGTATAATCATAAAATAAGTTTAACTCAATTCGTTTCAAATCTCTTTGATTTCAAATCCATTAATTCCAAACAACAATAAATCATTTTCATCTTAAAATTGATTCCAAACAGAACATAACGATCTACGGTTTCAATAAGACTAATTAGACTTGAAATTTTAACATTATTTTTAATTATTTTTATTAATATTTAAATAAATTAATATTGCTAGACTAAACTTTAATAAATTTAATTTTAGCTAAATTAATAAAATGAATTTTTATTAATTTTAATTAATATTTAGATAAATTATTAATACTGGGGACTAAATTTAAAAATATATAATTAAATTAATAAATTAAGAGATATAATAAAAAAAATATTTTCACGTTGAAATTTTTAACATTAATTTTATTTAATTTTTATTAATATTTAAATAAATTAATAATGTTAAACTAAACATTAATAAAAATAATTTTAATTAAATTAATAAAATGAGAGAGATAATATTTCAATGAGGGTAGGAAAGTAATTTGCTTGCTATTAGAATTGCAAGGACATTGTAAATTATGATTGATTCCATTTTATTCTACAATTCAATTGTCTCAAATGATTACAATTTATGATTGCATGCAAATTTTGATGTCTATTTAAGAATTACTCTAAACAAACATGTTAATTAAATTATAAAATGATTACAATAGGATTACAAATGAGGATAGCGTAAAATAAACGGGGTCTTATAATTAGATAAGCAGTAAATATTACAAATAAATAATTAAACCTACTAGGTTTAACCTAGGATAATAAACTCGTGAATTCAGTCTCGTTTCGTGATTGAAAAATGAAAGAAGATTAATTTAAACCTATTAAGATCAAAAAGATAAAAGAGTATATTAAAACTATTTAATTATGAACTAACAAATTAAGATAATAAATTTTTGCGATGTAATAAAATTGAACCAGAATTTAGTAAATTTGTGATTAAGTAATATAAAAATTTATAATTTAACTATGTAAGTAAAATAAATACAAAATAGGAAAATAGTTATATTAATTAATAGAATATCAAACGTTATAGCATAATATTCACAATTTATATTAGAGAGTTAGTATGAAAGAAAAACCAAAAGTAGGACAAGCTCAACACTAAATTGAATGTAGAGAATTCTGTATATAAAATATATATATATTGGAAAAATTATATTACAGTGAAGTACACCTTAATGGAAGAAAGAGAGCGAGAGGATAAAAAATTCTTACTCCTCTAATTTAAACTCTTTCTTTTCTTCCTCTACGATACATTCACAATATTGTAAACGACCCTATTTAGATTTACAAATCAAGGAAATACTAACACATGATTACTAATTAAAAATTCTATTTAAATAATTATTTATTTTTATGAATGAATATAAAAACTAGTATATCAAGCATCAAAATAATACCGTTAAATCAGATATTTTTTCAAAATAAAGATAGCTTAGGCAAGCAACTTTGAGATAGCCAAGCAGTTGCTAGCATGCTTCATGAGCATGGTGTTGAACTCCTTTAATGGTGATGGTATGCCGACTTCCGAGAAGGTGTCGTCGCAAGTGCTGAGGTCCGACATGACCGCGCTGAGCACGCTTTCCATCCTGCCGGTGTCGTGCCCGTCAATGCACTCGATTGCAGCCTTGAAGTCGTCAATAGCACTGGCAAAGTTCTCCTTGCAAGTGCTTAAGCACCCAGCACCCGTGGAAGATTTGAATGAAGTATATTTGCTGAATTTATGAGCCTCAGCAATTGCCTTCTCAATGAAACTAATGGATACTTGAATGTACCCCTTTAGAACGGGTGCAGGTTCAACGGAGCCGCCGTGGAAGAAAGAAGTAATTGAGTTACAACAAATAATAGGGTTGCTAGTCACGTCACAGATTTTCTTCACGGTAGGATGAATAGGTTTTGAGGGTAATACGGAAGAGAAAAATAAGTCTTTGTCAAAAGAAAAGCCGAAGCCACCTGAAAATGGGGCAGAGTGAGTAGATGGGATGGGGATGTTTGGCCAAGATGTTCTCCACGAAGAAGGGGGAATGTTCGAGCTGAATGATGGTGGAGATGTTTCTGATGAAGAAGGGGGGACGTCGTATGATGGTGGAGATGTTTGATATGAAGGAGGCGGGATGTTTGAGCCGTATGATGGTGGAGATGTTTGAGATGAAGGAGGTGGGATGTTTGAGCCGTATGATGGTGGAGATGTTTGAGATGAAGGAGGCGGGATGCTTGAGTCGTATGGTGGTGGAGATGTTTGAGACGAAAGAGGTGGGATGTTCGAATTCCGTGGCGAAGAAGGCGGGACGTCTGAGTTTGATGGAGGAGATACTTTCGATGAAGGAGGTGGTACATTTGAGGAATGTGGGGGAGATGTTTGAGATGAAGTAGGCGGAGATGTTTGAGATGAAGAAGGTGGGACATTTGAGTCATAGGGAGGAGATCTTTTCGACAAAGGAGGTGGGACGTTTGAGGCGTTTGGTGGAGATGTTTTCGATGAAGGAGGTGGCACGTTTGAGGCGTGTGGCGGAGATGTTTTTGACGAAGGAGGTGGGACGTTTGAGGAGGGTGGTGGAGATGCTTGAGATGAAGACGGTGGGACATTTGAGTCATATGGCGGAGATGTTTTCGATGAAGGAGGTGGGACGTTTGAGGCGTGTGGCGGAGATGTTTGAGACGAAGAAGGCGGGACATTTGAGTCATATGGCGGATATGATTTTGATGAAGGAGGTGGGACGTCTGAGACGTCTGGTGGAGATGGTTGCGATGAAGAAGGCGGGATGTTAGAGTCATATGGTGGAAATGTTTTTGACGAAGAAGGCGGGACATATGAGTTGTGCTTGGAGGGGGTAGGGGATGTAGAGGGGATTCCGTGCTCGCTAGTGTTGCGAGTGACGCAGGTAGCGTCAGCAGAGAAAGAGAGAATTAAGAGAGATGAGATTAAAATAAGTAAGGAGGGGATGTTGAGAGACATTGTTTATCTCTTTGGAAGGAAAAGAATGCACAAGAGAAGAAACAAAGAGATTTTAAGAGGTTGAAGAAGGTTGGAAATGGGAAGGGTATTGTTTAACGAGTTAATGAGCTATGTATGTAGTAAATAGCATTGGCCTATATATAATAAACCAAAATTAGAAACTTGTGGTGAAAACTTTTAACTGTTTTTGTATAGAATTAGGAGGTTGAATTTATGGTTGTTATATTTCCCATACATTCTCTTTACCAATGACCATGAGGTAGCCGTGAATCGGTGTGTGGACAGTTTGACATTGTTTTACATTTACTATACATGAGCACAAGCAAAAATAGCAAAAGAAAATGTGGCTGACATTAGTAAAATGGGTCAATAGGTTACCATTCTTTAATTAATTTTCAAAATTCTACCACTATTTTGACCTCCAACGAAAATATATAGTTGCTAATAGGATGGAAATGAAGAACTTGAATAAACTTTGGATAATATGATTAAAATAATAACCCACCTTTCAATTTAGCATGTCAGGACGACCAAAGTTATTGACATCCAATAATAGGTAGCTATTGGATATTGCTCCACCATTAATGGTGAAAACTGTGTTTTGAGTTGCGTTTGAGCTGTTTTTCCAGTTGTACAAATAGAAAGAAAGGAGCCACGAGAGAGTAAAGCATAATATAAGAAGTCCAATAGATACTCCTTTCTAATAATTCCCAAAAGGAAAGCTACAAGATATATTTACAAAATTTCATCCACCATGCAAAAAGCAAACAATGCCTGGGGAATTTCAAACAATGTTCCTCTAAAATGACCCACCCGTCCTCCCAATCACAATACAGATCAGACCCCTACTTCATTTGGAAAAACTCTACACATTGGTCACTTGGCCATTGAAGAGCGCAGTAGACCAAAGAAAACCTCAACTTGCTTCAATCACACTCTCATCTACCTTCATGAAGATCTTCGGAGAAAATCGCTGTCCGAGAGACGTTATCATTGTCAAAAGCACTTAAACCAGAATAAGGACCAGAAGAGAACATCGAAGATGTCCCGTCAGATTCAAAAGTAGTTGATGATTGCCTGAAGTTAGGCCGGTTGTTAGAGGATGTAATCAAGGAATCCTGGTATTCTGTGATGCGCTGTACCATCTTAAGAGATTGTACCACTTCGCCCATTGTGGGTCTTTGGCTTGCCTCTGGAGCAACACAAGCTGCAGCAATTGTACATACCCTTATAAAGTCCTCCATAGGATACTTGCCCTCAAGTTTTGGATCAGCAAGTTCTTCCAGTCTATCCTTGTCTCTAAGAATTGGCCTGGCCTGAAATTAGCCAAACTCACCTTATTTCAGAAATATGCCATTTATAATTTCAAAAATGAAAGGAATGAATATGCTTGAAGACATACCCAAGTAACAAGATTTTCCTGTCCAGACGGCTGTGACATATCCACAGGCTTCCTTCCGGTTAGCAATTCAAGGAGGACAACCCCATAACTGTAAACATCACTTTTAACAAGCAGATGTCCAGTCATTGCATACTCGGGAGCTACATACCTATAAGAAAAAGTTAATTCCACCTTAAAAACAACTTTAAAATACAGCGCTAAGTAGTTTGAGAAGAAAGAGCCACATACCCAAATGTGCCCATTACCCGAGTAGACAGATAATTCGCTCTTCCTTCAGGAGCTTGTTTCGCAAGGCCAAAATCAGCAACTTTAGCATGAAAGTTGTTCTCAAGCAATATGTTGGATGCCTTGAAGTCTCTGTGGATAACACAGGGTTGTGAGTCCTCATGCAAGTATGCAAGACCTCTGGCTGCATCAAGTGCGATCTTCATTCTTGTGTCCCAATCTAAAGGACAATTTACCCCTAGTGGACCTAGGCAAGACAGTGACATGTTTAATATTCTTATAAAATGCCAACGCATGTCTCATACATACAAGTTCCTTCTCAGTTTAAGAATGGTGCAGTTAGATGCAATAAAATCTTCAATTATGAAATTAACTCACCATGAAGCCAGGCCTCCAAACTCCCATTTGGGACAAGCTCATAGCATAGAAGGTTTTGTGAAGAGTCACGATTGCTGTAGTAACCAACAAGTTTCACGAGATTTCGGTGATGCAACCTGCTAAGCATCTCAACCTCCACCAAAAATTCTTTATCGCCTTGTTGCCCTCCACTTGTAAGCCTCTTGATTGCCACATGTGTGCCATCACTCAAGACACCCTTGAAAACTCTACCAAAACCACCCTCTCCTAGTATGCTTGCAGATTCAAAGTTATTAGTTGCTTCTTTAAGTTCTTCATAAGCTAGAAACCTTGTGCTGGTTGGATGAGTAAGAGATCCTATTACTGGAGTTATATCAACAGCTCTTGGTTTTTCTGGAGGAACGAGGGAAATTTTGAATGAGACGAACTTTAAGTCTAAATGAAGGAAGAAGAAAAGAATGAAGAGTTCTGTCAAAACTGAAGATGTCATAGCCATGTAGGATCAGTAAAAATTATATTTACTTTTATAGTTTTATATGTCATGCTAGATTATATCAGCAAAACTATGTAGCTTGCAAAAATGTTCTTCCACCACATACCATGGTTGTTTTCCCATGATCATATTTTATATGACATTTGCACTATCAAGTTGATTCAAGGGAAACCTAAAATATAAAGGTTGTGGATTATAGAAGTTTATTATTGTCAATTTGCACAACATTCTTGCAAACTGTGAGTCAAATGCAACCATCATTGTGTTTCTTCTTAACTATGTTTGCAAGGTTCTTAATAGATTACATGATCCATTATAGATACATTTTGACCTTCTAGCTACGAACCTAAACTCTTATTACCCCAAAACCAAATGAATGTAGAATGTTTTCAACTGAAAACTCTTTCATTTTTCTGCAGCTTCCTTAAGACATAACAAGTAAATTCTATAATTACATGACAAGCACTATATGGTTTCTGCTGATAGTAAGTTGTGACAGAATGTGGAATAATGAAAAAAAAGAAAAGTGGGCAATCCAAAGTATGGACTTAAAATTTGAGATATATACCTACTACTGTTGGAGAAGCTTTAGTCGTCCCATGATGATAGGTGCATAAACACACTACCAGCACAAAGAGAAAGGCCATGAACAGCAATCCAGCACCAATACTGAGAATAAGAATCAAATTCGAACGTTTCCCTTTATTCGAAGCATTAAATGTTGTAGAAGCTGGTGAATGATATAAAGGGGCTACCACAGGTGGTGGAGCACCAAGAGGAGCTGTACAACAAATTTATAGGTCATATAAAAATATTGACGATATAATTATGTTATGCATACAATCATCAAAATCCTTACTAGTGTCAGAGTAAAGATTCAGGACAGCTTCTTTTATATATAATTGAAAGATATTGTGGAAAGGTCTTAAAGATTCACTTCATGAAACAGCTCTCATTTAGGATAATTCTCATCGTATAACATATGAAGTGAAATTCCAGATATCCTCTCAAGTTGTTCTGAATGGGTTGAATGTACTTATATAACTTGGTTGAGAATGCATTTGCAAAATATCTCCTTCATGAAGACAATTTAGCAAGATAGTGGTTCCTCCATCAGTGTAACCACGTGTTCCGATTCTCCCACTGGTTTAAGGACATGCACAATGTAATGCACAAATATAGACATCCCACCAGATAAGTAAAAGAAACTTTACGAGGCGAGTATTTTTCAATCCAGATTAGTGTCCAACTATAACGGATGAAACACAGATAGCAGAAGCTAAATGTCTATATTATTAGCCGATACCCAATGATGAAAAAATTTATGAGTGCAGAGAAGAACAGACAAATAAAATTTTGAGCAGGAGAAGGAATACGAGTCTTATAAAAAAGGTAAACAATAAAATAAAGATAAGTAAAAAAACTCACAAAAATTACCTTGGGAAGGAGGTGGAGGCTTAAACCAGGTCATGTTGAGAAGTTTGTAGTCACCCACTAATGTAGGGTCTAGACGAACCTTATGCATGGCAAGCTTAGAGTTTATAGCAGAGGCATCACTAGCAGAGAAACTGACTCCCATGTGTGGAGTAATATCCATTGAGATATTCAACCTTGATAGGCTAAGTACATAGAAGTTTATCAGATCAATCTGTGAATCTCGCAAACCAAGCTGGGAAGCTAATTCTACTAGAAAAAGATTCCAATTAGGATTTTGTGAGACATTCAAAAGGAGAAGGTCAAGCTTTATAGGATATACACAGTGGCAACCCTGAGTCCCTCGCTTCAGCACCATGTCTGGTTTGCAACAGTCTGACAAATGAATAATAAAAGCCCAATCATCATAGTCCCGGCAGAGTTATAAGTTTAAAGATAAAATCAAGACAGTCAAGTAAGTTCAAGAGCCCTTGACTTCTTCTCCACCAAAAGATATAAAAGAAAATAAATATAGAAGCACACGCTTTTACTTTTCTAACACGAAAGTCATCTTACAAACTAATCACATTTGAAAGAAGCGAAACAAAAAACTTAAAACCTACACGAAAAATAATGATTTAAACTGGACTTACCAGAAGCATAAGGAGACAGTGGTGGCTGAGGTAAAAATGATGGTACTGCACCAGCGCTGGAGTGTATTGGGGAGATGCTATCAAATCCAGGAATTGGAGGAGCTATTCCACCCTTCTTCATCAATGGTTTTGACAGGTGTGAGCTTGCAGGGGGGTGAGAAGAAGTTATTAGAGGACCAAAATATGGAGGACTGGAAGGCGCTAGATCAACTGTTGGTGCACTGAGAGGTGACAAATGTTTCTTGCGGTGTCTATGGAACGGAGGTAGATTGGCTGGGAGAGGCTGATTGGAGATGGGAGGTGCAACTAAAGGCACACTGTTTGGAGTAGGATATGATAATTGTGATCTCAACAAATCATTTGGTACAAACGCATTGGTGGTGGAAATCAGACAACAAATTAAAAAGAATCGCTTCACAAACAACCAGCAGACACTTTCATATTTCCCTACAAATGAAATACATTTTCAGTATGACACTATAATGTCTCAGAACAAATATAACCAGGCATTTCCCATGCGAAAGCCCTCCTCCGAAGTGTTTGATTATGTTTTAGCAATTTTTTTTATCAGTGACTACGTATAAGCGAATTACCATTTCAAAAAATGTCACATTTAGACATAACAATAAGATAGGAAAGTTATCCCGAAATCATAACCTATTGCTCAGTTAGATACCATCAAATTTACACCATTCTTATTTTTAACTTTATAAGGATGACAAACCAAATATCCATAATTTTGTCCACAAATTCCTGACTTTTACAGTGGTAGAGCAGAAAGGTCCTATTGGATTTTAGTACATTATGCATCATCAAGCTCAATAACCATTATATTAGAACAAACAAATTCAAAATCTAGTCTAAACATCACGCGAGGATGACATTTCAAAGTGTCATCGTCATATTGCCAAAAATTACACCGATCAAAAAAAAATATTAACAAAAATTAGAAGGCACAAATTTTAAAAGTAAAACAGACTTGCAGATTTAGCTCAAATAATTACTTTAATTATATTGTTATTGACACGGAGCCAGCGAAGCAAAAACAGTTTCCTATCTAAATTATCCTCTCATTTTCTCCATTTCTCATCGAGCCACACGGACCATAGTAATCACTTAAAATCACTGCCGAATCGACCCAGTACAGCTTATAGACACAATAAAACAGTCCTGGAAATGATTTACCAGCGGTGTTAGAAGCTGCGAGCACCGCCATCACCACGTCACCACTTACGTTGGACACATCAGATCTGTGAGATTTCGAAGAAATGAGCATACACAACGGCAAGATCACGCTAAAAATGAGCATAAGGCCTCAATTAAAAGAAAGCAGCAGTATGAGCTAAAACCTTTTTCAGATATGGAATGGAGGGGACTCGTCGTCGTAAAACCAGAGTTAACTCCGAAACTTGGAGTTAAAGCTCAAAGCAAACTTGCCATTACTGAGTGAAGAATAAAAAAATTGAGCAGATGGAAGTCGGCTAGAGAAGAAGATGAAGAGATTCGTGACGATTGGTCGAGATGCCGTTGCCTTCACTCTGTAATCAGTGCTGAAGAAGCTTTTGGTTCCCCTCTCTCTCTCTCTCTCTCTCTCTCTCTCTCTCTCTCTCTCTCTCTCTCTTTTGGTTTCGGGGTTTTGCTTTGCTTTTTGATGCGTGAGGAAGCAGAGGCGCACAGGTTGGAGCGGGCTCTGGTTTATGGCTAACGTGTACTATTAACGGAAGGTACTGATTAACGGTAAAATAAAAAGGAGGTCTGCAGCGTCACTGTCATGTCTAGTGATGTTTTTAATCATCTGTGATAATAAACGTTTGTTTTCCATGGATTTTAATCTGTGGCCGTTCGATCAGCAGCGAGGTCAGTGTGGAAGTGGATATGGTAATTCCTCTGACTTATTTAGTAGAAACTTGGTAGGCGCGGGACTATAAGCGGTACTTCCCGTTTTTAGTAAATGCTTTTAAGGAGATCAAAACGTTTTGATACAACTAGTCAATTATTGAATGATATAAAAGTATAGAATATTCTAACTCATTTATAAATTTTATTTACGTGGATGTACAGAATGATAAAAATAATTCATGTCAAATTGAAGTAAAACAAATTACCTATAAAAAATTATATTCAATTAATGTGCTTAATGCAAATTCTATTTTAAGAGAGTCTTATAATTCATGTTAACTAAAATAGTTAGTTAAAGAAATCTTGAGTTAATTTGAGACAAATCATTTACTTTATTTTAATATTATAATAATAATAATGAGAGAAAAACGTCTTTAGAGATGATTAGTTTAAACAGAATGATTGAAAAACTCTTAATGTAACTTTTTATGTATAATTTTGAGTTTAGGAATAATGCAGAAAATTTCAAAGATAGTTAGAGATATTATTGTCCAAATATGTTTCCCATACTTTTATAGTTTTATATATCGTATATATATAGATATGGGATGAATAATAACCAAATTTATAAATTATTATTAATGTCAACTTTTTTTCTGTTTTTTCAAGGTGAGGTACATTTCTGAATTGAAGATAATGAAATTCTTACTCTATGATTAATTTAGTTACAAACGATTAAGTTTTCATATTCATACCTAGAGAATTATAGATTATAGTCACATTATTCATTCATGAAAATGAAAGAAAGTTACTATATAAAATGATGTACTACCTCGGTGATTTTTGGGCGATTTTTGAACGAAATATAGCCTAAGAGGATTTAGCTTAACATTGGGTCCAAGGATGTGCCACCGTCTGAACTGATCAAACTGAGTGTATATATATATATATATATATCAAAATTATTTTCTCACATTTCTCTTCTTTTCTATTTCCCACATTCTCTCATTTTGCATTTATCTCATATTTCTTTGACGTTTAGTTTACATGTTGTGGTTTAAATTATGAGTTTTAATTATAATGCATGAAAAATTTAGAATGTTACATGATTAAATTTATTGATGAAGCTCTCGAAAAAAATATTTGTGGACCATAAAACCCGACCGAACTGACTAATTTTTTTTACTATCTGTTCGGTTCGGTTTATATACACATAATTGATCAGTTCTGTACTTATGTTGACAATACCGTGAAATTTGGTTCAGTTCATTTTTATGCTAAAAATCAGACCAAGCCGGCACATGCACACCCCTAATTAGCTCTAACCCTCAAATTATACATGTTTTATAAAGAAAAAATCGCTCAATCTTGATAATTTAGTGAAATAGACTTCATTTTCGATAATAATTTATGGTAAGATTGAAATAATATCTTTCGCTCATGTTATGTCTGAATAGGGAAACAATACACACTGCCACGTGGACAGGTAGGCACAACCAAAGGGCTCGCAGAAAGCGGCATAAAAGCATAAACAAGAGAGAGGACTGATGTCACAAGACACCGGTAAACGAAGAACGACCAGACGCATACCGAGAACGGAAAAAGACTGATGAGGGACCCACACTTTCGAGAACAGAAAAAGACTACCACGGGACTCACACCTTTGAGAATGGGAAAAGACTGACGAGGGACCCACATCTTCGAGAATGGGAAAAGGCTTGCGGAGGACCCGCGTCTCTGGAACGAGAAAATGAACCTGAGACTAGGAGAACTACCCTGAACGGGCAAGGCACTCACTGAACTGTGCAAAGAACGGGAAAAGAATGATCATAAGAAGAACGGGAACAGACAATAGGGGATCTGAAATGGCAATCAAGTGGCAGTGATTGATTCTAAATGACTCGTGCGAGACAGGATGACAGGCCACCAAGTGGTTGCAACTGACTGGCTTAAACCACAAGAAATCATCAAGTGGCTATGATGGATTGACGGCTGAATGAAACAGATGGAAATAATAAATAAGAAAGAGAAAGGGACTCATACCTAGCAGAATGATCTCCACGAATAGGTGTGATCTCTAGGCATAATAAGTTCCTATGAGACCATAGGGGAAGAATAATCATTCACATCCCTTTTATAATTATTTAATCAACTCATGTAAATCAAGAAGCTTATGAAGGAATCAACGCAGCGAAAAATATCAGATCTTGAATTATTCGAGAAACAACATATTATCAAAGTGGGTTAGAAAAAATACTTCTTGAAGCGTGACGATAAAAAATCAAAATATCATAGTCTTCCTTATTATTCCTCAAATCGTCAACCAAAATCACAAATGGGTGGGCACTCGAATAAAATCATATCACAAAACTAGTTTATGTCTTTTTCTTTTCCAAAAGAACAATTCAGCCAAGCATTTTTAATTTGAAAATCTATCATGATGTTAAAAAAAACTGTCCAAAAAATAGGAAGTTATAAAAAAAATGATTTCTAGAATTTCCAACTCTTCACGTGGGTTGTAACCCATGTGAAGACAACGGATGGGGCAATCCCCAACCGTATGATCTTTTTTTAAATTAATTAATTTTAATTAATCTTTGGCCCTTTTGTAATAAATAAAGACTGAGCTAGTTTGACCGTTTGGTCGACTATAGGGTATCAACGTTGAGTCAATTATTTATTAAATAAGTCTCGTCACAGCGTACCCAAATTAATGCTAATAAGAGGATCATAAGGATAAAATATATTTGGCTACATAATTAATAAACTCTATTGATTAAATTTATAACAAATTTATTAATTATTAATTATAATTAACTCCACTATAAAATTGTAATTAAACTCCAAGTGTATTTCATATTACTCGACGTAATTATTCTTGACTTATTATTCATTACGTAATGCCCCTACATAATATAGTACCGTGTATGATTAGGTAAATTACTATTGACCTAATATTTATACACATTTTCTTATCCTTAGGTTCCAAATTCATTCTACTGGTCAACTATGATAATTTTCATACTTGATACTTCAAGTAAAATTATCAAATCTCTAGTACTCTACAAGAGATACTAAGCGCTTAGTTACTATGACCATATAAATAAATTATCTAAAAGGTATTATATCACTTAATTAAAAGTATCTATGGATTCTGCTATTAAGAATCTATGGACTCACTATCTAATTACACAGTCATCAAACTTACGGAATATGTTAACTCATAAAGTCTCATTCTTAATAGATCAAAACAACTAATTTATTAATATATGAGCTCATAACTCTCTCAAGATTGAGAGCACGTATAAAATAATAGCAATGAGTCATTATTTTCATTTGATAGTTCTTTGCAGAAAATCACACTCGTTAGTCTTTTCAATGCATTCTAAAAACATTAGTACATTAACTAAATACCCCACCTAGTGATCAAGGTAAGCCACTCTACATAATAGAGTTAATGTACTATAATCTTCTCTTAGCAAAGCGCCCAGCTTCACTAGACTGTGAAATTAAGTATTTACAAGTCATAAAAGACTATTGGTTAAATACATTATTCCCATGAGCTAAACTATATAGGACTCATAAACCAAGTACTTGCTTGTGGACTTTTTACAAGAATGTATTGTACATAATATAAGAATAAACTATTTATTGTTAATCAAAATTAAATATCTCAATAATATAATAGAATTTCAGTGCTTTTAGGGCACAATCCTAACAATCTCTCACTTGCTCTAAAAGCACGTTTACAACTAGCTTAACACTCATTTTCTCTACATGTGACCCAAAGACTTTTGTGGCTGAAGTCTTCGTAAATTGGTCTGCTAGGTTCTACCGCTGAAGTAATCTAATTGAAAATCTTAATCCATTTACCGAACTGGTATGAGATTCTCACTATGATAAACAAGCACATAATCTTTCATTCTCCTAAGATACTTGAGTATATGCTTCACAACTATACAGCGAAATCCTCTAGGATTTAACTTATATATGTTGACTATGTCTACTGCGAAATATACATCAAGTGTAGAATATAACATACTTAAGACTTCCACTACAAAAAAAATAACAGAATTGTCTTCATGCTATATATTTCATCATATGTCATGAGACACTAACAGAATATATAGGTTCCAAACCTAAAAGGGTAACAAGTCATTTCTTGGAATCCATCATTGTACACTTACACAACATATTATTGTCTACACAGTTCAAGATAAGTATATCATTATATATTTAAGTCTTGAAAGAACTTTAATTCTTACAATGAATACCACTTTTTCAAAGTCTTTGATATCATAAATTCAGACAACGTAGTTTTATCAGTGACATTTCATTTTATATCATTCTTGATCACAAAATGTCATTTACATAAAACACCAAGAAAATCATTATGTTTCCTTCCTTTCTCTTGTACTGACATGCCTCATTATGATCTTGATCAAAATCAAAACTTGATTTCGTGATCAACATAATGTTCTAAGTCTTCATTACATGCTTAAGTCCTAACTGGACTAATGCATCATGTACATCATAATTCCTGGCTTTTAGTGACAAATCCAAAAAATTGAGAGATAAAGATATTCATTTCAAGATCGCCATACAAGATAGCGTTCTTGACATGCATTTGTCAAAAAAACTCGTAAAAGAGATGAGCGGTAAATGATACAATATCTTTATAGACATGAGAATGGCTATTAGTAAATGATATGCTATACTTAATATCCTCTCTCTAAGTATATCATTCTCACTAAGTCTAGCCTACGTTTTGATCTTACGTCTGTCTCGTTTCTGCTTGTAGATCTTTGACACCCAATTCTTTAGAAGCTTCTACAAGCTTCTATACTCCATTAAAATTAATGGAATCATTTTCAGATTTCATTGCTTGAAGCCAATGATTTACTTTGCATCATTTACAACCTCTATCAGTTTCTGGGATTTGAGTCATGTTCCTCTGAGATGGACTCGAAAGTCTCTCACTTAAATATGAATCTATCAATTGGTTATGATCCCCTACCACTACAACGGAATGATTGGAATCTATCTTATGTTCCATCACGATTATCATATCAGAATCTCATAGGAACATTTACTTCTCATATGAATGAGAAACGTTCCCACTACAAAAAGTTTTTGTACTACTATGATGTACTTCATTCTTATTCTCTAGACTAACTGAATTCTCTCTAACTTCTGGACTTATCTATTATCAAACTAGATTGCGTGACACACATACTATTGAAAACTTCTTCTAAGTTTGTGTTGCGTCTAGATATTCCTTTTGAAATATAATTTTCTTCCAAGAATACAATGTTTGTACTTACAAACACTTAATATTCTTGGTAGTATAAAAACAAATAACCCTCATTTCTTTTTGCATAGTCTATAGTTAGATTTCATTTTGATCTACCATCTCATCCACATTTATGAAGGTTACGTAAACTAAGTTTACGAACATTTCATAATTCTTGTGATGTTTCAAGAATTTCCTAAGATGATGTTAGATTCAAAATACGTAATCTATAAAACTAATCCTCAAAAAGAAAATAGGTCAGCTAAATAACTACACATAGATTCATCATGTTAAAAGAAAACATTTCTACTTACTGTTACACAATTCTCTGGGTGACCCAGATGTAAACAACTGGAATACAATCTTGATATTCACTTTGTAGTCTATAAATGTTATTAAGAGGTATTTACTTCTTTAATCAAATCGAAAAAACATAGTTTGTCTCTCCAATGCCTTCTCGACTTTCGTTATAAACTATTTGATTTCTTAAAAGTTTCAGAATCGAGAAGCATAAAATAAACATAGTCATATGTAGAGTACCCGTAAATAAAATTGGCATTATACCTATAGCCAACTCTCATCTAGACTTTCACTTGTCCTCTCAAGTAATATACTCCAACATTAACGTCACAGATCTCTACGTCATTCTGTCTCAAAAAGACTATTGGTCATATATTTATCAGTGATGAATTCGCTTACTTATAAGAGTTTATAAATTTAAAAGCCATGTAGCATGTCTCTTACTAGTCTTCGAATCTTACTTAGATAATATGACTATAACATATGTTATAGACATATAGTTGGCTTGAAAATTTTCTCTTCTATAATGTACTATGTATATTGTGATTTTACTCTATATCATGCAACAAAACTTTTAGAAATAAATGTATTATCCAAAAAAACAATGCATACGCCTCTATCCAAAGAACAATATGCAATCCCTCTCATTTAGTTTTCTAGTTTCCTAGAACCTGTACATAGAATTGTGAATGTGATTAGTGATTTCAGAGTCTACACGCTAGGACGTAGTGGAACCAATCACTGATAACTTCTTAATGAAATGCATGTTTCAGCTCTTTATAGTTAAGAAAATCTTTTAGTTGGTTTTCTTATATCCAGTCTTCTCATAATATAAGCACTTCCCACTAGAGCTTGCTCTCTCTTTCTTACTCTAAGTCAACTCTATTTAGAGATATTTATCTTCTTTATCTTATCTAGGCTAAGCTTAAGCTCAAAAGAAGAAATTGATCGGGTCACGTTTAACACAATATGTGTCTTCAAGATTCCCTTAGCTATCTGGAGTTTCTAATTCAGTTTGGCCCGATTAAAAATTTTTGGATGTGCTGTAGTTTAATCATGAATCGATCTAAAGAATCCTCGTAGGTATCCAAGACTAAATCGACTTGGTTTTCCCCATCGATTTTGGCTATAGGAATCTCTGTCTCATTTTTAAAAACACCAACCATAACGATATGGTCATTAACCAGAGTTTTCATTACCATTTTAGTGTTCAACATTACCCTTCAGATATATTATTGCAGATTAATAATTATATCAACTTCCATGGAGAATGAATTTACTATAGTTCCAACATATTTGTCATATACTGACATCATGTTACATGGAGCTAAAATTCAAACTATTTACATAGCCAATATTAATTTTATTCTCCTGAGTGTAACTCTAAGAAAGGTCTAGAGTAGCATTAATTAGGAGTGTACTTACTTTTTTTACGGTCTTTGATTAAAGTCCTAGTTGATATCCATTAATGTCGATAATATTTTCAACAAAGATGCTAATGGGCTCATGAACGATATTTTAATTACTGAAAAATAATAAAATTCTCAATCATTACAAACACATTCTGATTAACGCATACATCATATCATGAAAATAAAATAACTCAAAAAAATAATCATGCAATGCACGCAATGGTATCCCAACTCTCACAAACATACGCACGCTTAGGCAGAATGCACATTTAAAAAAAATTAGGTAGGATAGTCCAATCTAATATTAATACATAGTAATCCTACTAATCCAGTATTAATATCTAGCAATTAACTAACGTTCAGCTTTGGTCTCTCGATATAAGTAATAAGAACTGCTTAGGCGGGATACTACAAAAATGATTCAAGTGTATACCATTATTTCACCCTCAGACTTGTAACAAGTGGACAATTCTTGCTTAGGCAGATCGATTCCAGTCATTCACTTATCAAGGTGATCATTACAAAGAACATACTTGTAATATATGATACTTCGGATACCTTCATTTAGGGAGCTTCCAAGATTGAAGACAATGTACCCTAGCACCTTACTATGATCTAATAACGGAGACCGTGAGTTTCGATTAAGAATCTCACTCCCACTTGATTTTTTAAATAATGTGAGTTTTTTATTACCGTGGGTTACTAAGTGACATTAGATAATTAGCCAACCTAATCTTTAGCAAACTACTCTGATTAAAGAACCATGCTCAATTAGTATTATATTTAAGTTAATATAATTTTATCTAAATTCTAATCATCTCATAATTTTATTGACGGCAAATTAAATATCTAGCAAGATTATTAAAATTAAAAATTACATTTACATAAAATTAACAACGTGCTTCAAGGGTTAGCCATTTTATACCCTAATCGATTATGCTTAATTTTATCTTCATTATGCATTCACAAACGCTTATCCTTTTAGAAACCTAAAGCCACATAGTATTTAAATATGATGTGCATAAAATAAAATTATCTAAGCATGCTGGGTATAAAATATAATAAATAAAACATCAGGGTATAAAAGATAAATATCTAAAATATACCCTAGTCTTGCATAACCCTACCCTATCTTAATATAAAGTCTAAAATTGATATTCAAGATAGGCTGAGATCGATCCCTGGCATCGGAACCGTCTACCGATGGTTGACACCCTTGATCTCACTGCGGGTTGCACCCATTGGCCGCCGTCGACCGTCACACACTACTACATGAGGTTGATCCCGTTCCAACGAACAAACCAGAAAAATAAAAAAATTCTCGTCACTCCTTGATACGTCGAATTCAGCCTCAAATTTGACAGGAAAAACTTCCGAGTCTGGTCTTCTTTGTCACATACAAAATTCTGGGCCTTTGAGTTATCTTTTTAGAGGATTTTGAATCGCCCCAATCAGATATCGGATCCGAAAGTTATGATCTGAACACCGAACTATCACCGCGCAACCACTTCTACGCGAATCGAGTTTTCAACCATCTTTCGATACTCTTTTGGTATCGTTTCGATCTCCACCCGATATGAATAATTACATCATACCAATCCTAACTTTCTCAAAGAAAGTTTACAAAAATCTATGAAAATTAAATACGAATCCTAAAGGGAAAAATATTATTTTCATAGATTGTCCCTCTAATTACATAACCAACATAAAATACATATAAAATCTAAATGGTTATGCAAGGGATTATCGAAATCAATCAAAACCATTAACAAAAATTTGCAAGGCATTTCTCAAATAATTTAAAATCTTTATTCTGATACCAATTGAAGGAATCAACGCAATAGAAAATACCGGATCTTGAATTATTCGAGAAACAACCTATTATCAAAGTGGATTAGAAAAATACTTCTTGAAGCGTGACGATAAAAAATAGAAACCTCGTAATATTCCTTACTATTCCTCAAATCGCCAATCAAAATCACGAACGGGTGGATGCTCGAATAAAATCATATCACAAAACTAGTTCATGTCTTTTTCTTTTTCCAAAAGAACAATTCGGCCAAGCATTTTCAATTTGAAAATCTATCATTATCTTAAAAAAACTGTCCATAAAGTAGGAAGTTATAAAATAAATATTTCTAGAATTGTCAACTCTTCAATTTGAAAATCTATCATAATGAAGTCCAGTCGCAAAACCTCATGAAAGAGGCTACGAGAGAGGCTCGATAATCCGAGTCATGTCAAAAGAAGCGGTAGAAGAACTGTTGGAACAAAAAATGATGGAAATGAGGAAGCTCGGGAGTACAAGGAAATTTGACCTCGAATCTTTTATTCGGACACCATTAAGCCTGAAATTCCTAGCGGCGCCCGTAACCTAAAAAAAATCATTGCTCTAAGGTTCAAATGCTATAAAAGAAAAACTGATCCCGTAGCCATCTTTGACGATTCAGACAAGATATGGCATTGTACCAACATGATGACAAGTTGGTGTGCATAATGTTCCCCAATAACTTAGATGGGATGACTTTAAAGCGATATCACTCCTTACCGATGTACTCGATCGCGAGCTTTGCTGTCATGTCCTCTACTTTCATAAAGCAATACTCTACTTATCATATGGTCATGGGAGAGTCGAAACACTTGATGACAATCTCTACCAAGGAAGGGGAGTCCCTCTGGGAGTATATTCATTGCTTCAAAGACGAGATGGCCAAGGTCGAGAGATTCGCCAGATTGGCCTTCTGACGAGGCCTAGACCCAGAGTCACCCTTTTTCAAGGATCTGTTCAAGGTGCACCACCTTTCTATAGTGGAAGTTTTCCAACGAGCGCAGGCCTACATTACCCTGGAGGAAGAAAATAAGAGTATCTAGAGAACGGTTGAAGAGAAAAAAGAGGAATCCCGGAAGCAGAAAAGAAGTGTAAGACCTGAAAGGATGAAGCATGACAAAACAGAAAGAGCATACGGGAGGAAAGTCCAACAAGAAAGGAATATGTATCGGAGGCAGGATCTGTATAGAATCCACCCAAGGGACAAAGTCTACACGCAGTTGACCATTCCGGTCAATCGAATACTAGAGACGATTAAAGACAAACCTTGGCTAAAAAGACCAGCCCCGGTCACCAAGGAACCTAGCTGTAAGGATAAATATTGATATTGCTCCTACCACAAGAGCAACGTGCATTACACGGGGGATTGTTTCCATCTCAATGACTATATCGAGCAGCTTATCAAAGAGGGTTACCTTAGTCAATTTGTGAAAAATGATGAACAAAAATGAAAATAGATAAATACACTCGAGAAGAAAACAAGCGGGACAAGGGGAAGCAACCCCTCCACGTCGTTGACACGATTAGAGCCCTAACCGAGCAAGAACGAACAACAAAAAGGGAAAGAAACATATACTACAAGCGGTCACTGTTAGAAAGCCATCGACCAGAACCCACAGATGTCCGGCAATCTGCCGCTAGTGTTCGACGAGTTAGATCTAGAGCACGGCGGGCACCACAACAATGCCCTTGCCATCTCAATACGAGTTGAAAACTGCCTGTTAAGGAAAGTCCTGGTAGACAATGAGTGCGCGGTGAACATCTTATACCGAGTAACCATGGAGAAGATGTCCATGGGTGATCAAAAGTTGCAAGGGATTTTGCAGCAGTTGATTGGTTTCAACAAAGCCATCAGCTACTTGGAAGGAACTCTGACCCTCCCGATTAACGCGGATCCATTTAACTATATGACCAAGTTCACAGTGTTAGAAATGACGTCCCTGTACAATGCGATCCTAGGGAGGACCTAGCTCCACAAGATGAAGGTTGCACCTTCAACGTTCTACCAAGTGTTGAAGTACCCATCACCAAAGGGAGTGAAAACAATAAGATGAGACCAGGTCGTGACTCGCATCTTTTCAGTGACCGCTTTAGAATCTGCTAAGAAAAAAGCTACAGAGAAGGTCGAAGGAAAAAGACCCGCAGATTTATAACAATCACAAGAAAACGGGGGAAAGACGGCCTGAGATACGAGGCGGGAGAGGAAACAAAGCTCATATGTTTGGAAGAATGGGGCCAGAAGAAGACCAACATTGGCACCCATGTCGAGGAAAATGAGAAGAGGAAGTTAGTAGAATTTCTAAAGAAAATAGAGACGTATTTACAGCGATGGCACAGGTGATGCCCGACATTCCAAAAGAAATCATCTACCACAGATTGAACACGGATCCCACTATGAAACCTGTGAAATAAAGGAAGAGAAGCTTCACCCCTACACGGAATTAAGCAATAAAAGATGAGGTTGGGAAGCTCTTGGTAGGGGATTTCATCATGGAAGTAAACCACCCCAAATGGGGTTCTTTTATTAAGTTGGGTGGGAATAATCAGTCTTGTTCCTCGATGTCACTTTTCCATGCCACCTAAACCCCAAACTTCTCTTTTCTTTCCTGCCCTTTCCCTTCCTTACTGTTCTGTTAGTGGAATACGTCCTATAACTTCTTGTTTGCATCAACTCGAAATGATACTTGCCTTTAGGTTTCTAAAAGATAGCTAGTTAATATGGTAATGGTACGACTTTACCGATTTAAACAAATCATGCCCCAAAGATGAGTACATGTTGCCAATGATAGATCAAATGGTAGACACCACTTTCAGACATAAACTGCTCAGCTTCATAGATGCTTACTCGGCCTACAATCAAGTGAAAATGTTCCAACCCAATTAGGAAAGAACTTCTTTCATTACTGAGTACGTTGTCTACTGTTACAAAGTTATGCCATATGGTCTAAGGAATGTAGGTGTAACTTATCAAAGCTGGTAAATAAAGTCTCTTACGAGCAAATCGGGAAGAACAAGAAAGTCTATGTTAATGACATGTTGGTCAAGAGTAATAAGCGGGAAGACCACATTCAAGACCTTGAATAAGCCTTTTCTAATCTAAGGAGAAGCTCCATGAAGCTAAACCCAGAGAAGCGCACTTTTGGAGTAGCGGCGAGAAAGTTTCTTAAGCACTTTGTTACACAATAGAGAATCGAAGTAAGCCCAGACTAGATAAAGGAAATCACAGAAATGAAGTCGTCGTGGAACCTCAAAGAAATCCAAGGGTTAACAGGAAGATGAGCCACTCTGAACAGGTTCATCTCCAGGTCAACAAACAGATGCAAGCCTTTCTTCGAGAGGTTGCGGAAAAATTCCGCGAGCAGCTGGGATGAAGAATGTGGAAAAGTATTTGCCAAGATTAAGGAGTACCTAACAACTTTCTCATTACTCTTCAAACATATTTCTAGGGAGTAGCTTCTGTTGTACGTAACATCCATGGGGCAGCCAGTGCAGTACTCGTCAAAGGTGAGGAAAGGAAACAAAAACCTATATAATTCGTGAGAAAAATTCTTGTGGTGGTGGAAACGAGATATAAATGAATGGAGAAGCTAGTACTAGCCATTGTGACTGCAGCACGTAAGCGGAGGTCTTATTTCTAGGCCCACAGCGTCAATGTGTTAATCGATACTCCCATTAAAAGCCTTCTACACTTGACGGAGCCGAGCAAGAGAGTAGAAAAATGATCAATTGAGCTAAGCCAGTACGACATCAGTTACGAGCCCAGAACTTCAATAAAAAGGCAGGCGTTGGCAGATTTTGTAGCAAACTTCACTAAAGGGAAAGTCTTAAAGGAACCTCATCAAACGGAGGAAGAATGGACATGAAAAATCTTTATTTATGGTGCATCAAATAATAAGGGAGTAGGAGTGAGAGTAGTAATACAAACACTCTTTGGAGAAACGTTAGAGCATTCCATCTTTGGGATTCAATGCTTCAAATAATGAAGCAAAATATGAAGCACTGATCGTGAGAGTGCCATTGCGAGAATATGAGGTAGCTAAGGTGAAAATATTTTATGTTTCAAAGATAATTGTGAAATAGGTTACGGGGGAATATATAGCCAAAGATGGACGGATGATAAACTACTTACAACGAGCAAAAGATCTCATTGGCACGTTGAAAAATTACAAGATCCAGCAAATTCTGAGAACTAAGAACAGGCACACGGATACCATGGAAGATCTAGGATCTTCATTACGCTTCCCTTACAAAAGGAATGTCCAGTAGAACTTTTGAAAGAACTAAACATCTCACTCCCATGGGGTGACGTAGCTGATGAAGAAACAGGAAGGGAACCCATCTGGCAAGATGGCATAATCCGCTTCCTTGAAGAATGAACACTTCCAAAAGACAAACTCCTCGCCAAAATGGTGCAACAACGGGGTGCCAGGTACATGATGATTAACAAGGCATTATATAAGAAAATGTTTTCATGATCGTACCCAAAGTGTCTACGGGAAGAAGAGGCCCAATATGTGTTAGCGAAAATTCACGAGGGCATATGCGAAAACCACACTATGGGCTAGCTCATAAAGTCATGAATGAAGGGTACCACTAGCCCCGAATGCATCAAGATGCCAAGCAGTATGCAAAAAGGTGTTACAAGTGTCAGTGTTTCACACGTAGCAAAAATAGCCCACGAAGAACTCAAAACGGTGGCTAGTCCCTAGTCGTTCATGCAATGGGCCCTAGACATTGTTAGGCCACTTCCCATGGCGCCTGACCAGAAGCGTTTTTTATTGGTAGCAACGATTATCATACTAAGTGGATTGAGGCTGAAGCCTTTACCAGAATTCAGGAGGAAGAAGTAAAAGGGCTCCTATGGAAAAACGTGGCGTGCAGGTACGGAATCCCCCAGATCTTGGTATCTGTAAATGGACTTCAGTTCACCGGTAACCTTGGTAAGGACATTTTGTGAAGATCTAAAGAATCATAAGTTGCTTCTCTACGCCTTACTATCCACAGAAGAACGAGCAAGAAGAAAGATCAAACCGGGTCATACTTGATAACCTGAAGAAACGGCTGGAATCCGCCAAAGGAAAATGGGTGAAAAAGGTACATGCAGTCTTATGGGCACATAGAACGACCCAGAGAGAGACAACAAGGGAAACCCCGTTCGTGTTAGCATACGGAGCAGAGGTGGCCATTCCCGTAGAAGTTGGAATCCCTAAGAAACAATCTTGATGAACTAAAGGGAAGACAGGAAGCGACCTTCATCAGAGTGGTCCATTACAATCAAAAAATGAGATCTTATTTTCAGAAGAAAGTAAAGAAACAAGAATTCCAAACAGGAGATATGGTCTCATAAAAGTCTTCCAAACAGAAGAGAAGCTCGGGCCAACATAGGAGGGACCGCACATCATTAGAAAATAGGAGGAAGTGGCTATTACCACTTGGAAACTGAAGAAGGAACAAAATTGACGAAGTCGTGGAGTGCTAGTAATCTCAAGAAATATTTTGTTTAACTTTTAAAATATTGTTGCAATGAATAATTCTTCCCGTGGTTATTCCCGCAAGGGTTTTTCACATTAAAACTTATACAAACTCTCTCCCTCATCTTTGAAATCAAATCTGGAAGCATAAAAAGGTCGGCGACCTAGAAGTCAAAGCTCTTCAGAGCGGGAAAAACATTCTCTGTACAATGTGAAAAATAAAAAGGTCAACGGCCTAGAAGCCAAAACCCTTAAGAGCGGAAAAAAATTTCTCCTATAAAATGTGAAAAATAAAAATGTCAGCAGCCTAGAAGCCAAGGCCCTTGAGAGCGGACAAAACTCTATCTCTAAGATGTTGAAAAGGGAGTATGAGAAAAAGATGATGGCCCAAAATCCTAAGTTTTTTAGAACGGAAAAAACCTTATCTCTAAAAAACAAGGAAACAAAGAAACGAAAACGACAAAATGACAAGTTCAAAAGAAGCGGAAGCGAGATAAGAAGTCACGACCATCCCAAAGGAGAAACCGAAAGCTGAAGTCTTAGAAAGAGGAAAAAGAGAAAAGCAGGCAAACAAAAGCACTGTAGCTAAAAGCCTTTTAAAACTGATAAGTTTAAGTGTTTTGAGAAAGTTTCTAAAGGCTGAAAAGCCTTAAGTCCAAAAAATTGTTATATGCTAAATCGCTAAGTAAAATAACTAAACATCAAACAAGTTGATTTTCTTTACTTAACTGTTTGACAAGTTAACCACAGACACTTTTAAAAGGGAAAAGAGTCTTTTGAGTCCTAAATTGCTTATTGAAAGGAGAGATAAAGTTGATGAATTTATACCAAGTGTTAAGATGAAAGGAAACGAAAAGGCACATTGAAGAAAGAAATCATTTCATTAAAAGTGAAAAGTACAAAATTACTAAAGAAACGAAAAGTACAAGTGAAAAAATTACAAAAAGCGGGAAAGGTTTAAGTCTCCCCTTCGGTAGTAACGTCAGCTAGTGCCTCAGAAGAGGTAGCGGAATAACCTCAGAAGACGGGTCAACGTTTGAAGCGAGAATCTCAGTCTCGGGGTCAACAAGCTCTTCTGGAAGTAAACTAGCGAATAATTCTTCCCGTGGTTTTTTTTTCATAAGGGTTTTTCAAGTAAAAAATTGTGCAAACTCTCCCCCTTATCTCCTGAAATCACATCTGGAAGCATAAAAAGCCTAGTGACTTAGATGCCAAAGCTCTTGAGAGCGTAAAAAACATTCTCTTTAAAATATAAAAAATAAAAAGGTATGTGGCCTAGAAGCCAAAGAGCCTTTAAGAGCGGGAACAACCTTCTCTCTAAAATGTGAAAAAATAAAAAAGTTAGCAATCTTCTATGCCTCCCTAAAAAACTCCTCAAGCTTTGCCTGTTCGGCCACTGCAGTATCAATCTTAGAAGTCAAACGGGCAACAACTCGTTGAAGATCAACTTCCACCTTCTTAAGGTCATCCCGTTCTGAGACAACAACGCCGTAAGCCTTGGAGTAAAGAACCTCTTGTACAGGTTTTTGCTGCACACAACAAAAAAATAAGTTGGTATTTAAGAACAAAAGCAACAATAAAATAGCAAAGTAAAGAAAAAACGGAAAAGGAAAGAACGAAAAGGAGTTCTGACCACTTACTGAACTCTCCCTAGATTAAGGGAACGACCCAACAGTCGTCGCCTCCCCAGTTCCTGCCTATAAGGAAAGTACCCTCCTCCCAACCTTTATCCCCACTGGGGAGGTTAGTGTCCAGCCCTCCCCGCATCTCACTCATGCGGGGAGCTAAGTAATAGGACAGTCCTATTCAAGTCGTGCCTTTTCACTATATACACGGCGTGGATCTCATCTACACCCATACTCAAGTCGTGCCTCTTATTGAGGGCTTCGATCCCTAAAATAACCCTACAAGTGCTATGGGTGTATTGGGAAGGGGGATGGTTGAAGGTTTTGGAATATGTCTACAAAGTAGTGTGTGATAACTATTTATTTATATTTAGTTATTTTTCAGATATTTGTATTACTGAATTTCTTATGAATAAATTGAAAGCTTTATTTCAAATTAAAGCGTGTTTATATATTACTCAAGTCTTGGAACTATTGTCAACGAAATAAGATTGAAGACAAAATCATCTCCAGTTGAACTCTTCTGAAATAGTTCAGAACGATATTCACAGTCTTAGAATCAACTGGACAATCGAATCTGTTTACGACTATTATGTTGAACCGTTGGATGTCAATCTTGGTGCATAAGAGTAGAGACTCAAATGGTTAACCTAGACATGTTATGAACATGTTGAATACACTGGTAACAAATTGGTTTAGAGCCCAAAACCATTTACCTAGCTCTAAATTTAATTGTTACACCTTAAGGGTATTTTCATAATTACCTTAATCCTGAGGTGAATATGTAATTTGACTTAGTTAGTTATAATCTTTGATATGTCAAATGAGTGAGTTCAAATTGACGGGTAATACCTCGACTGTTGGGATTGTAATTTAATTAAGTAGGAGTTGTGTGATTCACAGATATAGAAATTTATGGTTGGATTGCTAAAGCAACAATATCACCTAATGTTTTATTGATGAGTATGTGAATGAATTAACTTGGCCAAGTATTTGATGAAACGAGTCATTGAATAAGACTTGTGAATTATACGAGACAATTCACTATAATGTCTTTCTTATTCACAGTCAATGAATGAGTTAATGAAATAATAACAACAGGGGTAAAATAGTAAGTTTATATTACGCTCTTATTATTGATATTCACGATGAGTATGTTAAAATATTATGTGGACCGTGAAAATAAATAGAGTTTATTTACACCAACAGAAAATGTAGCGCGCATGAATTGAGAGTTGATTCGGCATCGAACTTATAGTGGAGTCGTACGATGTCATGATTAAATAGGTCGAGAATTTATGGAGATAAATTCACCGAGTATTTGAATCCTAAACTTTGTTCATGTGGGTCCATTTGGTTTCCGAAATAGCTCAGATAATAGGAATAGAAAAATGAACTAAGTTGGACCAAAATGTGTTTTGGTGCTTATACATATTTTCTACACCTATATGTGATAGGTGATGCCACTTAAGTTAGTTAAGTGTAATTGTTGAATTGAATTAATTATTTATTATTATCTAATAACTAGATAATTAGTTAAATAAAATAAAATAATTAATTAATTGATAATGATCAATTATATATATCAATTGGATTGAAGGTTTTTTATACAACTAAAACTCTAGGAGATCATGTAATTTTTGGCAGTAGTAGATAATTAGGAGAAATTTTAGAAATTTTATAATATAAGGGTATATTTGAAAATACTGAAAAATTACCCTTTGATAAATATCTAATAGCAATTTGATTGTAAAGAGATAATGGGGATAAGAAATAGTTGTTGTTATCAACACATAAAAGGAAGAGAAAAATGTTGTCTCCTCTCACTACTGATGCCGCCGAAATTAAGCTGAATAGGGAAGATTTGATTTTTCTTCTTCAATCGTTTTGAGAGCCCACACGAATTCCTACGTAAAATTCTTCTGTGATATATTTCTGAAATTAATGGAATTAATGGGTGTTTGTTGGTGGACTAATTCAAAAATCATTTCGTGGAAGATCAAGTTCGTGATTTTGATCTTAAAGCTTGAAGAACACGAAGAACGCTCGAGGGAGTTCCACCAGTTCAGAAATTCTCCGATACAGAATAAAGGTGAAAAATCATTTTCCCTTAATCTATTCATCTTAATATCGTATATGCATGATCAAACTAAAATTGGTTTTAAATTATTTAATATGATTAAATAAGTTAAATCATTTTTTAATTCCGCCATCAAACCGTTCGTGGTTCAAATCTAATTTTCTTTAATTTTAAAACCGATTGATCGTAGCAGAAGGTACTAAAAAATTCTTCAAAAAGAGGAGAGAATGGAAGTTTTAACCCTAAGGCTCTGTACATCGGGGCTAAAGAGATCTAGTAAGGGGGATTACACAAGAAAAGACTTGGAGATTCCTTCCCCAAAGCCACATACTACATCTAACCGGAAGGCATCCTGATGAAGGGCTAAAAAATGATTAGACTCATCTCTATTTCTAACTAAAGAAACCGTAACCTTAAGTGGTTGTTCTTCCATCGCTGCCCAAGGTAGAAAAATAGAAGCAAAGAAGAAAGAAGGAGAGAAATGGATAAGACAATGGACTTACAAAAGATGGGAGTGAGCGTAAAAGGAAGGTTGAAGAACACAAAGACTCATATAGGTTGCGGACGCGAGGGAAAGGTTCAATGGAACTATCGGATTTGAAAAGAAAAAAATGGTTCACGATTAATTATGAGAACACATAAAGGCAGCAGAAGCATGGAAGAAGCTGCCAAATACCAACCATCGCTTGCAACGGGCCAGTGGTGCGGCGACGACTAGAGAAAAAGAACTAAAGGGCCTGAAAATACGCACTACGTGAGAACATGTAAATGAAACGACGTGCGTGAGGAATGAAAGAAGAGTCCTGCACGCACACGTGTAGCGACAAGATCTTACCATAAAAAGACAAGACGACACAAAGCAAAGACGGAATGATATTTTTGAGGAGCGTGTCAACAACCGCAGAAACGAGGCAATGGTGGTATGCCATTTTATTATTTAAAAATGATAATTTATTATGCGGAACAATCGATATTTTATAGGATAAAAGAAGTAATGAACATGTGAAAACAAACCAAGGATAAACCACTCCCCAAAACTGGACACATGCCGGGAACACTCTTTGCACTTCGATGAGCATCGCCGAAGAGAAATTGGGGGCAAATGAACAGGGAAAAACTACCCATTACCACGTGGACAAGTAGGGCCAACCAAAGAGCTCAAGGAAAATGGCAGAAAAGTGGAAACAGGAGAAAGGACTGATGTCACGAGACACCCATAAACAAACGAAGAACGGTCGGATGCATATCGAGAACGCGAAAAGATTGACGGGGGACCCACACCTTCGAGAAAGGGAAAATACCGATGAGGGGCCCACACCTTCAAGAACGAGAAAAGGCTAACGGAGGACCACACCTTCGAGAATGGGAAAAGGGTGATGAAGGACCCGCGCTCTGGAACGAGTAAAGGAACCTGAGACTCAGAGAACTTCCCTGAACGGGCAAGACACTCACTGAGTTGTGTAAAGAACGAGAAGAGAAAGATCAGAAGAAGAACGAGAACAAACAAGAGGAAATCGAAATGACAATCAAGTGCAGTGATTGATTAGGTAGCTGAATTACTCGGACGATACACGATGACAGGCCACCAAGTGGCTATGACTAATTGGCTCGAACCACAAGAAATCCCCAAGTGCCCGTGACGGATTGACGGTTGAATGGGACAGATGAAAATGATAAATAAGGAAGAGAAATGGACACATACCTAGCAGAACGATCCCCACAAATGGGTGTGATCTCTAGGTATAATAAGTACCTCCGAGACCATAGGCGAAGAATAATCATTCTCATCCTTTTTATTATTATTCTAATCAACTCATGTAAATCAGGAACCCTATATAAGGTCAATGTATCAAATGAAACAGACACATTCAATACACATAAAAATAAATACAACTTTGAGCATTTACTCCTTACATTATTTTGTTCTTAAACTCTCTCTCTCTCTCACGCTCATTAACACTCATATAGATTAACCATTATCAATACTTTCCCCTTTGATCATGGATGAGTGAAAAAAATCCTTTACAATATCTGTTCTAGTTTTCGTTAATTTAGAAAAATTCAAAAAATAGGTGGGCGTGGTTATTCTATAGTTAGTAACTCTTTTAACAAACATACTAGAACGACTATTTGGTATTATGTACCTTATCTCCTATAAAAAGACATACTTTTTTTGCATTCTATAAAAAGACATACTCGACACCCCTTGAAATATGAGAACAGGGTTTAGGTTTAATCCAAGTTTTAGTTGAAACCCGAAGATAAATTTTCATCATCTTTCATCTTTCAAAAAAGTGATTACGCATCTCAAAATTATGGATTACGTGTTTGATGTTTCATAAGGATAGTCGTATTTTTATTTATTTATTTTTTTAACATGTTGTATTTGCGTTCTAAAGTAATTTAATGTACTTGTTACGATTTTTTTAAAGTGTAAGTGTACACTATCATTGTCAAGTAATAAAATTTTATGAGATAGAGTATCGTCTACATAATTGATTGATAATAAATATTCAAATCAACTAGACCTGAATTTTAATTGAGATGATGAAAAGTTGAGAGTTTTAATTAAACTAAAATTCTAATTGAACTAAAATGATTAACATTTGATAAAAATAAATAATTAAAATTTGAATAGATAAAGATTCAGGGATTCTGATTTCACCAAACCAAACATTCTCTAAATTCTGAATCTCAAATTATCAATGTTTATTATATTATTGACAGCACATTTATGTAATGTAACTATCAATATTTCTCAAGCATCAATAATAATTAATAAAAAATACTAATCATACATCTATGTAAAGATTCAATATATTGAAACTCATTAAGCACGAGAAATTATAATTGCTACACTAGTTCCATAATTATTTCCAACTTATGAAATTTTGAGTGTGTTATAAACAAATAGCAAAATTAATCATCACTACTTAGTCTCATAATTAAATCCAAAATCTAACAATAGTTGGTCAGATGATCACAAGCATTAAAAACGGATTATAACAGTCAACGATAATTAATAAAATGTCGATTAAATTGAGAATCAAAATTAAAGAACAATCATAGTTTAGCTATATCGTAGCCCTAGATAGAAAAATTAAAACATACTAAAATAAGAAAATATCCTAAAATATTCATGAACATAGAGGAAAAGAGAAGAAAAACTAGATTTAAGGAGAAAATTGAAATTAAGATCCGTCTCCCCGGTTGGATACCTCTTCGTCTCCTCCCCCAAAAAGCCCTTTTCTCTGCCTCTCCCATGTCCAAAAGTCCCCAAAATAACCGTAAAATATGTTATTTATACACTATGGTTTGATAAAGATAAAATTGGAGTAAAAATCCAAAAGAAAAAAAATCATTATCGCACCAGGCGTCGCTGTTTCACGCTAGAGCCGCGACGCTGACCTTCTGCCCAGGTCCTTTCTTTTCTCATTTTAGCCACTTTTTTGTCTTCCAAGTCTTTCAAAATCAACCCAGATGTATTTGAATATATAACCTATAAGATAAAAATAAAAATAAACATAAATCAAGCAATAAATCTAAAAGAACTAACACAATAAAAATTAAGATTCTCTAAAATATGAGTGTGAAATACACTCATCACTACTCTATAATTTATATTGTCTCCAGATATTAGTCTTGTTATGTTTACTTCAGTAAACTCGATATTTATTGCCCCTAGATAATGACCATTGGAAAGCATGATTTGGAATTAAAAAAAAACTAAACGATGATTAAAACAATTGATTTAAAAAATGTGCACAATATTAAATTATAATATCTTATAAATAATTTTTGCTTTTAAACCTCATGTTTATTGGAATAAACCTAATTATGCCCTTAAAGTCATAACTAAGGGGTTGGTTTGAGTAACATTCAACCTGTAAATAAACGATATGAATGTGCAAGTCAAAAATGATGTGTTACATGGGTGATTTGTGGACAACATATAGTGTAGAGGATTTAACTTGACATCAATATTTTGTCCGGCCAAATATCTTGTGACACTTAAGTCGTTGTTTTTAAAAAAAGCTTGCAACTCGTAAGTTGAGAGTGATAAGTGTCAAATACTTCAAGTTAGACGGAGCCAAAAATTTAATTTAATAGGATTACTTTTTTATGTTATATTATTTTTCACTATATATTTTTGAAGATATTTTTCATGGTATATTTTTTATAAAATTATTTTATGGCATATTTTTTCAAGTCGAACTTGAATGATTTTAATTACAATTTGAAGAACGTGAGTTCTATGATACTGTTATTTTTTTCATCAAAATGGGCATCTGGGAACTAAAAGAACATATAGTATTTGAGGAGTAAAAAGAGGGTGTTAAATTTATAAAATAATTGTATTGAAGTGAAAAAACTAGAGTTTATATTTTAAATATTTCAGTGAAAAAATTAATTTTAATGGTAACAAGAAAAAAAAAGTTTAGTGGGGCCATGAATTCCATGGGCTTCCCCATCATCAAAATCTTGATCAACTTGGTAGATCTGATTATGTTATCATATCTTGGATATATAAAATATTCTTGTTATTCACTAGATATGCCTGAATTCAAATCTAATTGTATTGTCCCTTATTTGAATTTTCTCAACATTGTTAATAGAGTTTCATCAATGTCAAACTTTAGTTTGTTAGGTATGAATGTAACAAATTTGTCGTGTCATATTTGATATGATAGATTTGATTAGATTGAGTCTACTTTTGATCATTTGAACATTCACACCTAATATATATTTATAATGGATTCTTATTTAATTTAATATGATAGTTAAAATTAGATTTATTAACTAATTTGTTAGAGTATATACCTCAAATATTTGTGTCACAACTACAATATGTATTGACCGTCCATCACCATAAAAAAAAAAAAAGAAACACAGAGAAGATTACCCCAATATCCCCACCACTAGAAAAAGAAAAAAAAATTCTCAAATTCCTGTTATAGTTTACTTAAAATTGTTCACTCTTTGATATATCAATAGTTTTTATTTACATTTAAATGTTTATTTAAATGTAAAAATAATGTATGTACCTTAAAAATTTATGTGTAAAAGAGGAAATATTAATTAATAATTGACTTTACACAAATGAGGGAGGATCACGTGGCATGAAACATAGCCATGATTCGATGAATGTAGGCACTCATCGGACATTCGGACCAACTTGATAACAAAGCAAGAATTTTCTTATCCAATTTGACGCTGACATTTGAAAAGCTTTCAAACATGTATCATTCGTCTGTAGTCCACGCAAGCTTGGAAATTAGTAATTTATTTATTTCCACTGTTTAAATACTATTTTTCCCAATTCGACAACAAAAATTGTGGGGCTGAAGTTATAAAACAACAATCCACACCAGAAATTATTTTCTTTCTTCTTTTATTTTGAAGTAGAAACAAAATGATATTGAATAATCTTATTCCGCTGACAATAATCATCCAACAGACAAGTCGAAGTGAGATGAAAAACATGTTAGAAGAAATTTTGAACATAAATAATTTGTATTATAGGATAATTTACTAAGAGACTAATACAACGTTACAATCACACAATTAATTGAAAGATTATTTTTTTTGACAAATCTCCTACAAATGTCTAATGATATATCATAGTACGTGTTCTAACCTTTAGCGCAAATTTATAAAATATTGTTGTTTTCATAATAATTTAAGGCTACAATAGAAAGTATTTGATGTATTTTGAATATCTTGCAATCACATATTTTACACATTTTCTTACTAATTTAGTTATGATAGCCATGTGTCGCATAAAATCGGTTAGTTTACAAGTATTTTAACTAATGACGCGTTTTCTTTGTGGATTTTGATTACAAATTCTAAGAATTTGGATTTTCATGTTTACTAAATTTTAGATTAAAAAATTTATGTGAGACCCACCACCTAATAGGATTTGTAATCCATGTTTTTTTGTGGATTTATAATCCAAATCAAAATGGGAGATTGCAAACCATAATTCAAATCTTTATTTACTTTTAATGTTAAAAGTTAAAATTACCCCTTTTAAAATTATCAAATTATAGTGTCATTAAAAATATTCGTTGGTAAAAATACTTGTTTCTTTCGACCCAACGCGACCCCGGACCCCGATCCTAACCAGACACGACCTGGCCTCAGATCTCAATCCTGATTTCGACCTTGACCCGATCCTCGATCCGGACCTCAAGCCCGGACTCGGACCCCGATCTCAACCCGCCCAGAAGCCGACCTGGCCCATCCCGAACATCAGACACTAACCCTGACCCAGACCTCGATCCTGACCTGACCCCTACCGAGACCTGACCCCAACCCGAACCCAAGCTCTAACATGAACCTGATCCTGAACTCATACCCTGACCCCGACCCCAATCTTGATCCGGATGCCGACGCCGACCCAAACCCCTAAATATTGTAAAAAAATAATAACTTTTGTAATTGAAGGGTATTAGAGTAAACTTACCTAAGATAACATAGTCAAAATCATCTAATCTAATTTATTCAAATTCATATAAACACGATATTACAAATTCAAAATCAAAATACTTACTCCAAATCTTTAATCCAAAATATAGCAAACGTGACATAATAAAAGCTTATAATTTCTCTTCTAAGTACTATTTAATACAAAGTCAGAGAGTAGTTTTTTATTAGATGATTAAGATCATTAGAGCAATATAAAAGGGTGCTAGAAAACCATTAATTTAAGAATACTGACAGGGGAGCATAACTGAGTGCTGGAAAACGATAAATTTTAGAATACTGATACAAAGTCACTTATCACTAGACTCATTTGTTTATTTTTTCTTAAATATCATTTTTATTTTTTTGAATGTACTATTTTTTTTTCATTATTTTGCTATGAAGTGATTATTTTATCTTAATAATTTTATTGAAGATGCGTGCTAGCATCACTTGTTAATTACTTTCTTTATAACTCACCTGCCAACATATTTTATATTTTAATATGCATACAAATTAAATTAATATTCGTAAAATAAGAAAATATTATTATTAATATTTTTACATGCAAGAGTTAATGGGTAAAAAACATCACATAAAATTAGATTAAAATCGTATTAGTAACATTTTAATTGAAATTAAAAACAAATGAAAAATATTGTAATTATATCATATAAATATATCTCTACACATACAAAATTGAAGAGATGGAGAGTAAAATAACTCGAACCTTAATCTTATAAACTTAGAAGTATAGACCAAAGCCTCTAACCATATATATTTTATTTGATATTAGAACGTTTGACCATATGTATCTAGGAACTTTACCACTAGCTTGTTAATCGAAAATTTGAGGGCATGTTTATTAAAATTTCAGATTGAGAATTTGGATAAAAATTTAGATTATAGATTTAGATTTATGATATGTATTATTGTGTTTATTATGAATTTGAATTATATTAGATTATATAAGTTTACTATAATATTTTTCAATTAATAGGTTGTTGGTATGAGTGATGACTTAAAATGAGTTTTTTATACATATTAAATTCAATAAATATTTAGATTTAGATTTGTAATCTCTATTTTTAGTTGGATTAGAAATGTATAAAAACTTAGATTTCAAATTCAATAATGTGGTAGGTCTCACACAAATTTTTGAATATTTTTTTTAGTAAATATTGGATTTATATCGTAAATTCAAATTCTTAGGATTTTAATCCAAATTCAGCAAGTAAACATGACATAAATTGATTTTGATAAAATAATGTGTCCAATTCAAAGTACTAGTCGAAAATCACGTGCCAAGAATTTTAAATTATACAATAATTTTTAACATTATCATTAACATTGAAATAAATAAATTAGCTTTCAAAATGTTGTAAATCTAAAACAAAAGAAAATAATAATGAAAATTTGTTCATACTCAGAATCAAACTATTACAAATAAAAGAAATTTGAATATGTCGTGCATAACCTGAAAATGATATATTTATAATAAAACTATTACAAATAGAAGAAAAACTTAAACAAACTATAATCATCTGTACATGATAACTCATCTACATGAGATTAATAAATGAAAAGTTGTGGGGATTTGAGCTTAAACATTTTGCCGGTAGGTGGGAGAGAAAAAGAATATGTTTCTGAATTATTCAATTATGTGGATAAAGAGAATGTAATATAGATACTGATGCTACAACTCATTTAAACATCTAGATGAATATAAAATGTGTTATTCTCATCAGTTTTAGCTATATGTAAACATGTTATGTTCATGTATATGTTCTATGTAAGTGACTTTTTTACCTACCTAATTGATTCTCAAAGAGAAACCATTGGTAATTAGGAGAGAAAGACTACCTCAATGTAACTCATGTTTCTATCAATAGAGTACTATTTCCTGATAAAAAGACAAAGATTGATTATGCAATGAATAAGATTTAGAAAAAAATTAATTGATCCGATTGATCTGTCTCTCGAGTCTCTAGTCTTCTTGCCATTTTTGAGTAATACTCATTTTGAGGGTAGAGCTTATTTGGGCCAGGCATGGTGGGAAAGGAGAGCAGAAATAGACCGTACTCTAGTCTAGAGAGTCTAGCCCAAATCAACACGTTGATGACCCGAGCCTAATTATCAACCAACCAACCAATTATCCAACTAGTAATGGGCCTAATTATACCCGTTAGTCCAATGAAATTGCATAGTCGGCGATGATAGCTTGAGCCTTCGGACGAAGATCGCCACCGTTTCCCCTCCAGCTTTCTCAGTTGTTAGATCTTACTCAGACTCAGCTTCGAGCTTCCCATAACAAACCCTTCTCTTCTTCCTAGAACCTCAGTAGAGATTGCCAAACCCTGATCGTACGGCCAACTGCTAATTCTAAATCTTAGACGTAGTTTTCGTTATAGACCTAGTTTTCCATGTCAATTTAGGGTTTGCGTTTTGTTTTTTGTCCTGGTTAAGGGACCAAAGGTATATCAGTCAGACATGTCGAAGAGGAAGTTCGGATTTGAAGGTTTTGGCATCAACCGTCAAACCACATATAATTTTGAGCGCTCCCAAGCTCCTCAGAGACTTTATGTTCCTCCCTCATCGCGAGGACACAGCCACGACCACTATGAAGACACGGACGTTGACAATATTGATTACGACGATAACGGTGGTGTTGAGGATGGCGAAAATGGCGGTGATGAGGACGAAATTGATCCTCTAGATGCATTTATGGAGGGGATTCATGAGGAGATGAAGGCGGCGCCGCCACCAAAGCCAAAAGAGAAAGCAGAGAAATATAAGGACGACGAGGATGACGATCCAATGGAGAGTTTTTTTAGAGCGAAGAAAGACATTGGATTGACGTTGGCGGCGGACGCACTTCATGCTGGGTACGATTCTGACGAGGAGGTGTATGCAGCAGCAAAAGCTGTGGATGCGGGTATGCTGGAGTACGATTCGGATGATAATCCGATTGTCCTGGACAAGAAGAGAATCGAGCCAATTCCCGCACTTGATCATAGTTCGATTGACTACGAGCCATTCAATAAAGATTTTTACGAGGAAAAAGCTTCAATATCAGGTAATTATTATAAGTAGCTGTTGAGTTTGACTAGTTGGGCTCATATTACTTGCTAACACGCGGGTCTATTTCCCTGAGTCAATCACATGATTCCCCTTGAATCTGAATTATACATCTAGTTGACACAATCTTCGTTTCTTTGTTCGTAGTCGAACGAGTTCAATTGTTAAATCCCAGACAGAACAGTAAATTTAAAATATAAATTTGACTCGGAATTATGGGTTTAGACGCGTCCTTCTATGGGGATTTTATAATTTGCTGTCATATTTAGTTTTCAAAATGGATGAAGGTGTCCGACAATAAAATTGAGTAAGCTAGAAAATGTACATTTGTGACCATTATTTACTGATGGGATTTTATCAAATTCTAAACTAATGATGTTGCATCTGCGGCGCAGCAGAACCTTTTGATGTTATCTCAATCTTCTATGGCTAAGTTTTTTAATTAAACTAATTTATATGTTTGCTCAGAACCTTTTGATGTCATCTCAATCTTCTATGGCTAAGTTTTTTAATTAAACTAACTTATTTGTTTGCTCATACTCCATCTTCAGAGATGAGTGAACAGGATGTTGCTGAGTATCGTACGAGCCTAGCAATTCGTGTATCCGGATTTGATGTCCCAAGACCAATTAAAGTATTTGAGGACTGTGGATTTTCTCCACAGCTCATGAATGCCATAAAAAAGCAAGGGTATGAAAAACCTACAACAATACAGTGCCAAGCTTTACCAATTGTGCTTTCTGGTAGAGATATCATTGGTATAGCAAAAACTGGATCTGGGAAAACTGCTGCTTTTGTTCTTCCAATGATTGTCCATACCATGGATCAACCTGAACTTGAGAAGGAAGAGGGTCCCATTGGAGTGATCTGTGCACCAACTAGAGAGCTTGCCCACCAGATATACTTAGAGTGCAAGAAATTCGCTAAATCACACGGTATACGTGTCTCCGCTGTTTATGGTGGAATGTCTAAACTTGATCAATTTAAAGAACTCAAGGCAGGATGTGAGATAGTTGTTGCCACTCCGGGGAGATTGATAGATATGCTAAAAATGAAGGCCTTAACAATGTCAAGAGCAACATACTTGGTACTTGATGAGGCTGATAGAATGTTCGACCTCGGATTTGAGCCACAGATCAGGTCTATTGTTGGTCAGATTAGGCCAGACCGCCAGACCTTACTCTTTTCTGCAACAATGCCCCGGAAGGTTGAAAAGTTAGCCAGGGAGATTCTCTCTGATCCTGTAAGAGTTACAGTTGGGGAGGTGGGAATGGCCAACGAGGATATTACACAAGTTGTTCATGTTATTCCTTCTGACGCAGAGAAGTTACCTTGGCTTCTTGAAAAACTACCTGGAATGATTGATGATGGTGATGTTTTAGTGTTTGCTTCTAAAAAAGCGACAGTAGACGAGATTGAGTCACAGCTGACTCAGAAAAATTTTAGAGTTGCAGCACTTCATGGTGACAAAGACCAGGCTTCTCGGATGGACATCTTGCAAAAATTTAAAGCTGGTGTCTTCCACATTCTCATTGCAACTGATGTTGCTGCCCGCGGTCTTGATATCAAGTCAATTAAATCAGTTGTGAACTTTGATATTGCTAAAGACATGGATATGCATGTCCATCGTATTGGTAGAACAGGTCGTGCTGGTGACAAAGATGGAACTGCACATACACTTATAACTCAAAAAGAGGCTCGCTTTGCTGGCGAATTAGTTAATAGTTTGATTGCTGCTGGTCAGAATGTTTCGATGGAGTTGATGGATCTTGCCATGAAGGTAAGATTTTGCATTTTATGTAATGGTTTGAATTTTACAGTTTGCGGTTGGATATATGATGTGTGCAGAAGTATAAGTATATTGTGTGCAGAATCAACTTTTTATTGACGGTAATCTTTTAGATTCAACAGTTCATCTTTTTTTATTTTATTGGATTTTATGAACCTTCCGATAGGAGGACTTTATGAACTTCAATTTTCGCTCTTACACCTTTTTTGGTGGCAATATGACAGAGTACTTATGTAAGATACTAGCAGATTTAAAGAAACTTGGTGTGGACTCTGGATGATTAGAGATGCATTTTGTTGATGGTATCGGTGTAATTATTAATGAATGATGGATGCTTATATTAGCAAACAGCGGAGCCAAGTGAGAATTCTCTGAATTGGATAAAGCATTTATTAGGTGAAATGAAGAGGCACCAACTGTTCTAGGATCATTTTGTCAGCCGAGGCATGCTTCTTGATTAGAAAAGTTGGTTGAGCTATATAAAAGTGAGGCCATTGAAAAATGACATACAATTCAAATAAATGAAATTTGAAATCAGTAAGGCAGAAGTAATAATTTATGTTTCATCTCTACTAATTCAGTAACATAAATATTAGGAGACCTCATATTTCATTCCCATTGACGTCGGCCTCGATCTCCCGTAATGGGATGCTGTAGAATTGTTGAAGTTAAACTTTTACTTACAGGAGATGATGCCGTCTGAGAGTTTGTTACAAACTTTTACTTGGATTTAGTCTAGTATCAAAGATTTTGCATTATGTGGTTGGTAGGTATTATGTAACACTCTTGGTTGTGTTACTTTTCATGTTGACTTCGAGAACTTTCACATGGAAAAGCATTAGTGATTGGAGATAGGAATTCCTATTTAGTTCGCTGAAGACAACTTGTGAAAATACTTCAGATTCAGCTAAATTGACCATAACTATGTGATGGTTAGCATGGCATGAACCGCGGATTGTGGGTTGGTGTGTTATTTCTATCTTCAAGGAAGATAGTTTTGTGCTTTATTATGTGTACGTGCTCAAAATACTTCTGCGAAAAGTTGTAACTTCTTTTCTTGGATGGCTTAATTATGCTTTGCAGCATCTAAGACCTTGAAAACAAGTTATTCTTCATCTTCTAAATTTATAGATGTAGTGAAGTCTTGATCTGATTTACATGCTTACATTTATATTGTAAATCATTAGGATGGGCGATTCAGGTCCAAGCGTGATGCAAGAAAAGGAGGTAAGATTTTTTAGATATGAGTCTGTTGCCTTCTTAAGTTTTGTAAAACTAATAAACTAGAAATTACCAAGAAAAAGGAGGCTAGCTGTAGCAGAAAAGGCATGGTATACCTTTTTATATCCAAATCTTTTTGTGATGTGGACAACTTCTGCAGGTGGCAAAAAGGGTAAAGGAAGAGGTGGAGGCGGAGGCGGAGGCGGTCGAGGCGTGCGTGGAGTGGATTTTGGTTTGGGTATTGGATACAATGCAGATTCTTCAAATCCTGCTTCGAATCCTTCATCTCATCCTGTTCAAAGTCGATCGGCAGCTGTAAATTCTCTGAGGACAGGAATGATGGCTCAATTCAAGAATAATTTCGTTGCTGCTTCATCGAACTCTCCGAACCAGGGTTCGGCTAATAGTTCTATTCCACTGGCAAACAAGAGAACAGCATTACCTGGTTTTGTATCTGGCGGTTCAATTGGTGGAGATTCAATCCGTCCTGCACCTGTTTCAGGGATGAATTCTAGTGTTCAGAATGTTGGGGAAAGTCAAAATCAGAATAATAACGAAAGGTTTTTTGTTTTCAACTGACTTTATCTTATTTCTCTTCATTAGTGATATTTGTGTTCTGCTCTACATAGATACTGATTGGGTTCAATATTTCGTGGCAGTTCTAGAGATCGACCTAGAGAAAGGCGAAGGGCCTCTGGTTGGGATCGATAATCCAGATAATTGACTGAAACAAAACCTCATGTGAATGAGAATTTTGAACTTCAAGTTTTGGAATTTCTGTATTCTAACTATGATTGGTAAGCTTCAACCTCCCCCTGCTGTTTTTGTAATCATTGTGTATCATTTTAGCTCTTCAAGTTATAGAGATTACAGTTCTTATGCTAGCAATCAATATTTCCTGCTTAATTAGTATCTTCTTACAATATTCCCCCCATTAGTCGTAATTCTTTTTCAATATAAAGTTGGAAGAAAAATAAAAAAATGTCAACTCAAGCCTTTCCCTGAATAAATAGAAGAATTAATTATTTGTTGACAGTTTTCAGTAATTCTACGAGAATGTGGATAATTTTCTACTTCATGTTATTCGTCATTTTCGTGTGTAAAATGTGGATTCCTGGGAGTAAATGCAGGGTGGTGGTGACCTGAAACAATGTCATTTTCGTAATTTGCCTGTAATTTTGTGGAAAGGTTCAATACCTACTGTGTTCTGAAAATGATTTTGGTGTTAATGGAGTTTGATAATCATTTAAATATATTTGATATGATATTATGCAATTTATTAATTTTGAGTTCAAATGTATTTTTAAAATATTTCACACGTTCGACGCATATGGTTATGACTAGTATATATAAGAAAGTTTTATGCAAAAAAAATCCTCTGAACAGAGACAGTATAAAGATAGACCAAATGAACCAACTTTGTCGCCCTATCCAGATCCTTGGGATTCAACCCCTCGAGAACCGCGTGATCCTGTAAAATTGCAAACAACTCCCTCTATATATATATATATATATATATATATATAACTGTATATTTGAATCCCGTCTTCACTGTGAATACTCTTCATTGTCTTCAATAATTGTGTTATGAGAACACTTGTCACGTTATATATAAATATATATAACTGTGTATTTGAATCCCGTCTTCACTGTGAATACTCTTTATTGTCTTCAATAATTGTGTATGAGAACACTTGTCATGTTATATATATATAACTGTGTATTTGAATCCCGTCTTCACTGTGAATACTCTTCATTGTCTTCAATAATTATATTATGAGAACACTTGTCACGTTAGACAGTTGAAATTAAACATGAGAATGTTTTTCGTAATTAAACGTAAAGTGTGGTTTATTCCTTTTTTTTAAGGAAACAGAATGTTGTTTTTTCAGTTTTCTCAGAGTAAATGTATAAAACTTCAAAACAGTGTAGGAGTGTGTTTTATCAATTATGCAAACTAAAAAAATAAAACCTTTATTTTAAGAGAAGGGCGTGTGTTATAATTTCTCAATCTACATGGTATAAAAAAATACAAATGTATTTTTTTGTCAATTATACAAACTAGAAAGGTATTATTAAAAATTTAGCAAAGAAAATACAAGGACCATTTAGAGCAAAAGATTCCCTTGCAGTTTGCCTACAAATGCAAACTATATCCCTAAATTTTTTTTTTCATATTTTTATCATTGTAATTGAGAAACTGTAAATATACCATTCTATTTGATAAAATTATTAAAATTAACGGTCAGTTGAACGTCATTAAAAATTCCTCCACTTTCCCGTTACTTTAACCCCTTCTTCTTCATTCCTTTATTTTTTAGGATTCATCAAATAACTTTCTTTCATTTTTACGCCTTATATAAATAATTTCATAATTTCCTCCCTTTTTTACCTCAATTCTCAACATCTTTTAGTGCGTCAATTAATATAAGGACTATATCAAAGAAACAAACTGTTTTGCTGGAAAATTTTGTTCTTTTTAAAATGCAGTGTTATCTTATAAGCTCTTCTAAATTACATTTGAGAAAGTTTTTTGTTCATATTTTTTTCTTGAGGTCCCTAATTATTAGTTATTGTTTTATGTCTTTATCTAGTTGTGGGCAAACTGGCAAAGTATATGTTGATTCCTTATGTACCAATGTTAATTTCTCTGAAAAAATGGAAAGGGTATGATGTAGATATGACATATGTTGTTTAAGATGCATTTATTAGTTACATATTGATTGAAATTATGAGTGGATGCAAGATGGCATACTTTGATATGGTCCATCACTCTTAAGGGTGTTTATGGTTCGGTTTGATCAAATTTTTAATGAAAGAGTGAACCGAACTGCGAATACTAAAAAAATCAAACCAAAACGTGAGGTTCGGTTAGGATCTTCAAATCGATATTTAATTATAAATAATTTTTAAATGATATTATTGAAAAAACATATATAAAATTAAAAATTTTACTTCGGTTCCGCTTGATTTTATAAGAAATTATATATAAAAAATAAAAATAATATAAATTTAAAGTTTCAGTTCGAAAACTACTAAAAATTCGAACCGAACTGAAACTGCGGTTCGAGAATTTTCTCGAACCGACCATTTTCAACTCAGTTCGATTCTACTGATTCAGTTTGATTTTGAACACCCCTAATCGCTCTCAATGTAGAGATAGTTTATGATGTATAATAGAAATCATGACAATCTCTATATTATATCATGATTAATTTAATGTTGAATAATGGAAAGTAAAGTGACAGGTAGTCTATATTTTAATTGAGGTAATAAAGAAATTTGGGAATTTAGGTCTAAAACGGGAGAATTTATGAAATTGTTTATTAAATATGTAAAAATAGAGTTTTAGTTGTGTTTAACTGTCGATTAATTTTAACATGTTTATCTAATATAATATAATAGTGTGTTTTACAGTTTTTCAATATAAGAATATAAAAATACGAAGAGAAAATTTATATTAAAAAAACAGAGATATTTTAGCCAACAAAGTTTTGGGGGTTAAATCATTTTTTCTTTTCTTTTCTCGCCAATCCAACGGAAATGTGTAAATTAAAGTTTGATATAACCCTTGTTACACACTCACAATACCCCTGGGAAGCAAATATTTTCGTTGAAAAATGAATCCAAGCCGTTCGATTTCTCGAGGAGCATGGCGTGTGAGGCAGCTTTGCACAACGGCAACGGAGCTTCCGACGGCGACGCCTAAAGAACAAGGGCCGCTCTACCGAAGGTTGTCGGCTTTGGGAGCTACCGGAGGGAGCGTTTCACAGACATTAAATCAGTACATCATGGAGGGCAAAGTTGTTAAGAAACATCAACTGGAGAAGTGTATCAAGGAGCTGCGCAAGTACCGTAGATTCCAGCACGCCCTTCAGGTTTATTCCATTCCACTTCTTCGCTCCCTCATAAAGTGTTCCTAACTTCTTTTTCTTTTTTAGTTCTCACGAACAGTTTTTAATTAATTTTCCGTATCATCTGTTACTTACATTGAATCTTGAATGCTTTGACAATATTACATCATCGATTTACAATTTTTGGTTCGAAGAAGGAGAAGTGTGAAAAAGAAAATGGAAGTGTTTTTCTAATCATGCTAATTGCTAATTATGGAACCAAATTTGTTTTTCCATTTTAAAACTAGTGATATAATGGTTTTGTGTTGAGTCCTGCTAAGTCAAACAGAGTTTGGGCGCGAAGAAAGACTATAGTATATAAATACAGTACATTGTGAATTTCGCGTAGAAACACATTGATAGAGGTAAATTCTGTTTTTCTTGTATTTATTGGAAGCTATATTTTCAAACTTCAATCAATGAAGCCCATGAAAGGAATTTAACTGCTATGTTCTAACCACACTAAACGTTGAATGAGGAGGGGTGACGAAATTTACAAACGGGAGCTCTGTAACTGATATTCGATTCAACTGTTAGCTTCTTGCTATTTGAGTACTGAATTGCTTTCGTCCATTTTCTTGATTGATTTGGTCAGATAATGGAATGGATAGAGATGAGGAAAATCAATTACTCTTATATTGACTATGCACTGCGATTAGATCTCGTATCCAAAGTCAAAGGAATAGCTGCTGCTGAGAACTACTTTGGTGCGCTCTCATCGCCTGCAAAGAACCGTTTAACATACGGGGCTCTTCTTAACAGTTATTGCAAAGAATTGATGACAGAAAAGGCTTTGGCACTTTTCAAGAAGATGGGTGAGTTGAACTTTGCTTCATCTTCTTTGCCATTCAGTAATCTCATGACCATGTATATGAGAATGAATCAACCAGAGAAAGTGCCTCCTCTAGTGAACGAAATGAAGCAGAAAGGCATCCCTCTTTGCACCTTTACTTACAATGTGTGGCTGAATAGTTGTGCTTCCCTTGATGGAGTCGAGGGAGTAGAAAAAGTTCTGGAGGACATGAAAACCGATGACGAGAAGAAATGTAACTGGACAACATTTTGTAATCTAGCTGCTATCTATGTCAAGGCAGGACAGTTTGAAAAAGCTGAGGCTGCTCTTAAACAGCTTGAGGAAGAGATTAAATCCCAGAGGCCGAATCGCCAGAGTTACCATTTCCTGATTAGTCTTTATGCCAATACCTCTAATCTACAAGAGGTCAATAGGGTATGGAATTCCTTAAAGTCTGTTTTACCGGCAACAAACAATATGAGTTATCTTGTGATGCTACAGGCTCTTAGAAAATTAAAGGATATTGAGGGTGTGAAGAACATCTACGAAGAATGGAAGTCTAGTTGCTTCAGTTATGATGTTAGATTAGCAGATTGTACTGTAAGTGCTTACTTATATCAAGACATGTACAAAGAAGCTGTATTAGTCTTTGAGGATGCTAAAAAGAGGTGTAAAGGACCTTTTCTAAAGACTAAGGAAAAGTTCATGGTTTACTTTCTGAAGACCCATCAGGTGGATTTGGCTCTTAGTTTTTTGGAATCAGCTGTATGTGAAGCAAAAGACAAGGAGTGGTGTCCATCTCCAACAACTGCAAGTGCTTTTCTCAATTATTTTGAGGAAGAGAAAGATGTTAATAGCGCTGAAGATTTTTGTAAGATTCTAAAGAAGTTTAATTGTCTCACTTCCAATGCCTACTGTTTATTGCTTAGGACTTACATGGCTGCTGGTAAAATGGCTCCTGATATTCGTCAGAGGTTGAAGGAAGACGATATTGAAATAAGTGATCAACTCGAGAAGTTGGTTGAAAGGAGTTGCCCTGAGTAACATGCTTCGAGCTTTTTTCTAGTTGTTGGGACAAAATATTTCATTATTCTGAAAGCCTTCCTTTGATTTTACTTTGGAAACTTGCTTATTTGCAAATGAAATGATAATGTTTATGGAAAGAGTAATCTTCATCTGGGCTGTTTTATTTCGATTTCATGAGAACAAAGAAAAAAGAAGACTCATTTCCAGGCAAGCAGATCATTTATGATGAGCGTCAACCGAGAATGAGGTTCAACAAAACACGTCAGAGTTCTTCCAGAAGGGATCATTTGTGAGGAAGATTATGAGTTTCAACAAAACACGTCAGAGTTCTGTTGGAAAAGATCATTTGTGCTGAAGATGATGAGCTTCAACACAAAGCTTTGGATTTCTTGCAGAGCGAAACCTGCATTACCAGGTACGAGATAGATTCTCCGAAGAACAATGCCTACAAGCTCAATGGTTTGAAAGATGAACAAATATGAAACGTTTTAGCTTTCAGTCCACAATGTAGCAATGTTGTCACGAGCAACTTTTTAGCTTTGATGTACATCTAAATGAAGAAAATGAGTATTTCCACTTCCTCCTTTCTCTGTCTTGTAGGGCGTATGATAAATAGGCTATGAAAGTATTAGAAGATAAATGGAAGGTATAGGATAAATCCTAGCATAACAATTAATTCGTCATTTATAATTACTTCTTTTTATTTCCATTTTGGGCAGATTACACTAATCTCAGTCTAATTATGGAATTGTCTTTTGATTTCATTTTTCAATCGCAAAGTAGTCTCGGACTAGTTTCCGGCTGATTTCTGACCAGTTTTTGGCCGGAATGGTCGACGGAAAAGACTGCACGTGAGGATGAACGACAAAAACGTTGATTTTCTTTATTGTTTTGTGTAAGTATATACCAAATAATTATTTTTTTGTTAAAATTATATTATAAATTTTAAGAAGATGTGAGAATATTACTTGAACTCATTATCTCTAAAACATAGGTATGAGGTTTAATCAATTGTATTAACTCAACTTGTCATCAAATAATTAATTAACCAGATTACCTTTTGCGGGTAGTCTCAGAAGTTAGCATCTGTTTTTTGGTTATTTTTTTCGGAGGATGAGATCTCAGATCTTTTCCGATGAAGTTTTTCTTCTATCATTCTAATTTCATTTTCTTCTATTTTTATAATAAATATTTTTTTCTTCACTTAGATCTAGATCTACGGTGGTTTGTGCTCCACATAGATCTAGATCTATGATAATTTTTTCTACACATATATCTAGATCTATGGTTGTTTTCCTTCATAGATCTAAATCTGTGATCTTTTTCTTAAGGCATCGTTCATTTTATGACTATTTTCGATAGATTTAGTCAAGATCTATAAGTTTTGGTGGTTAATTGTGTCAGATACTTTATTGGATCATTCGACAGAACGTATTTCAACCGATTTCAGTCAGAGAAATTTTTTCATTTAGAACGAGTCAAGATGAAGAGTTTTATTTTAACTTCCATGTTCATTTGGTAGTTTTTTATTGTTATAATGATTTATGTATTTTAATTATTAAATTTTTCTATTAATATTTTAAGATTTAATTTATATTTATTTATAAATTTATTTATTTTTTATTATTTTAATCTAGATTTATACTTATTTTTTATTTTTTATCCTCACCCCCGACCATTTTCCCCGAAAACCTCATCATTTTCTTCGTGTCTTCGTCTTCCTCACCTCACGGCGCAGTGGTGGTCCCCTAGCCCGATCCCCACGATGCCAACGGATGAAGCTGCACCGGCAAGGCAGCACTGCCCAACGGTCTACGACGGAGCTTCACTCTCTCTTTCGAGTCTCGAGCTCTATCTCTCGAGTTGTCTTCTCTCTCGATCTTTGTCTTCTTTCTCAAGCTTTGTCTCACGAGCTCTGCACGACACCAAGGATTAAGGTATTTCTTCTCTCTCTCGAGTTCCGTCTGCGCCAACCGACGAAATTCTGAGACGCGATTTGAGTTTCTAATATATATTTTGCTATGTATTCTTGAGATTGTTGTTGATTACTGTTGCGATTATGTTCTGTTGCAATTTTGTTCTATGCGATTCTGTCATTCTGATATGTATTTTTCTATACATTTTTTAGATTTTTTTCAACTGATATATATGTGTTGATATGTATTTTGCTAATTGATGTAAATTTTCTATTTTTGTTGACTGTTGTGTAGAAATTGTGGCTGATTGTTAGGAATCTATGTAGTTTTGTGACTTATTGTTTATTAGAAATTTGTTTTGTGATAAAATTGAAAAAAAAATCAAAAGAAAATCAATGGAATCAGTGAGGGAGGGTAGTATGTTCCAAGCTTGGGTTTGATGGATGATCATTTTATTTGTGGTTATTGCTTGCTGGAAATGTTTTAGTTTCCTTTTGGACTAAGTCTTTTGTTTTTGCTTTTTGTGTTAAACTTTCAAAACAAATCTATGAGATTAAACATTTCCTTCTCGCAAATGAAAAGATGCAGGCTCGGTCAAAATCAAGAGCTTCTCGCAAATGAAAGATGCAGGCTCGGTAAAAATCAAGAGGAGCAAATATGTGGTCAAATTCAAGAAGTGGTCCTGGTTGATGTTCTCGCTACAAAGACTACATAAATTCATTGGTTAGGGAATGCGGTTTATTTGTAACTTTTGTGGATAGCATAGATATTGCTCAAAATTTTCTATTGTATCTTTTTCTCCGTTAAGTAAGTTAGCTTGCTTCTATTTTAGTTATGAAAAGTACTATTGGGAATGTAAAGAACAAAGTCATATTGAGCTCGGCTTGAAAAATATATCATAAAATAATGATTTTTATAAAAAATAAACAGCGAAAAAATATATCATAAAATTGTATTATGAAATTATAAAATGTCCATAAAAAAATATATCGTAAAAGAGAATGTTCCCACTAAATTAATCTCCTGGCTCCGCCAGAGAACATTTATTGACTATTTGGAGTCTGGAAAATTAGTGACAGAAATAAAGGAAAAATAAGCAGAATTAGAAGGTTAGAAGGAAAGTGAATGAAATGTTAATATGGTATCATTCTTATAATTATTTTCCTCTGCATATTCCAAATACTCCAACTAATGGAATTGAATCCTTTACATTTTCAAATTTCTTCCATACTTTCAAGGTTCAAACATAGTCTAGTATTTTTTTTATTAAAGTTGCATTATAAATTTTAAGAGAAATGAAAGAATATGATTTGCACTCACGATTTTTAAGATATGAGTGTGAAAATTTAACCAATTGATGTCGCTTAATTTCATGCTTTGTGAACTTATACAAGACTAAGACAAGGGATGTTCTTGTTACTATATAAAGTACCGTAATAAGCCTTTACCTTACCTAAAAGATAGTCGTAAATGGTATGATGTTCCTCGCTGTCTGAATTTACAAACAATAGAGATTTAAAGGACAGTTCTATCAAGTTCATGTATCATCTTTGACGCTACAATATCAAAGTACGGTTTAGCCAAGTTCACAAAAATTAGTGATGCATGTGGAATTGTTGACTTCATACTAGATTGTTGCATATATGCCTGAACTTTATCGTCACAGTCACTGCACAGTCAAAAGATTGATCAGATGCCAGCCGACTTCAGCGGGCTATGGAGGAGTCAATCGGTAGTATTCATGCAGTCCTTTCTTGATATGCATTGTTTCCCTACTTATGTGTGTTCATTTAATAATATGCATTGTTTCTCTGATCAAAACAACACTATCAAAGCATACCAGTGGGGAAAACTTCAAATATTTACGAAAAATACTTGTTTCTTTTCTATTTAATTTATCATGCAAACAGTAGGACTGTAGGAGCAGAAACTTTCTGAGCGTTGCAGATTGAGATGCCCCAAATCCGGTACTTCACAATGGTTGCACCACCTCCAACGTGATATATGGTCTATTGAAATTTCTAAGTACTCATGTACGTACGTCGTAAACTTAAAACCGTGTTGACTACACTTCAATGCAGAAGTGACAGTATCACTAATTCTAGTAATTGAATTTTATGATTTTAAGAAAATATCTTAGCGGCACAACTGTTGATGAATTAAAGTCGAAGAAAAGATTGATAGACAGTAAAATGCAGGCAGAGAATAATAATCTTTCCACGTGGAGTTTTCATATACTGTAGGAAACATATTTTAAACAACTGTGAAATCTTATACTATTGTTTATGTGCAGCCGCCAGAATGTCAACAACCATGACAAATTGTGGAGGACACTGTATAATAGACAAGCCAAATTCTAGATTTAACAAAATGGACGTAAATAGTTAAGCTTTGACATATACTCGATGAATAGACTGGTTTCGAGTCACATATACTCCCATCCCTATACCATTTGTAAGTCTATCAAAAGAAAAACAAATCTAGAAGAGTGAGTCCCCAACTTGTGAAAGAAATAAAGAAGAATAAGACTTTCGCACTCAAAAGGCTTGTTTGTATGGAAGGGGAGTGGGCACTACACCGCATATTTATAGATGTAAAATGATCACAAGTGCTTCACAGCTGGACATCATTAGCATGATGAGTTATTACATTAATTGATTGCTACTCACCAAGACAAGGACATCATTTCTACCCGGCCACATTGATGAACATAAGGATTGGAGATATTAGTTTTACTACTTGGTAAATGGTAAATATTAAATGGTAGATAATAAATGTGGTATATGTTTCGGATAGAGATAGTGGTGGGAAACATTGGGGTGCTGTTGATTGTTTTTACACAGTGAAAATAAAAAGTTACTTGTTTCCTCTAGGCTTCTGGCTACTACACATAACGTAAACGATTTTACCACCTAATATTGACACATCTGTTTTCTAGTTGAGTTTTTTTAAAGGCTATTACTTATATCCTCATTAATTAATTAAGCCAACTCTTACACACCTAAACCTATGTAACAGTACATTTAATGTGGTAGGCCAAATCATTTTAAAAAAATACTAGTTTAGGATAAGAAAGCATTTAAGTCAGTATCAAAATGGATCTGTTGATGTAAAATTTTTGACTTTGTGAAAAAATTACAGGCAAGTTGAAACTGCAATTCAATTACACTGAATTGTTCCATTAACAACAGTTTTTAGCTCAAGTTGATCTCACTAATGTTATTGGCAGGTTAGTTATCATAATGTTTTGTGTTGTGAAATTAATCAATTAATAAAGACTTTATTAACTAATCATTTCAATAGTGAAACAATTAAGTATGACCACATTTTTGGAGATAGATCGGTTTAAGATTTTAAAATAGTCTGCCTGAGCATGGTAGATGGTTCCATAAAAACTCTTGATTTTATTTTACCTAATTTATTTTAGGCAGAAGGAATAAAGGGTAAAAATAAAGAAAGAATCAAGACTATAAATTTCTCAGATTAAAAGCCAAATCTTAAAAAAATTTGACGAATTTTTCTTAAAACTTTAACCTTTGAGCTTGAGATCAATAGAACTCGAGGTGTGACTCGTACTTGATGCGAGGCTTCACAAGGTTCTAAGAGCTTTCCCTTTGAGCTTGGGAAATTCTTCAACGTTTGTGCAATATATTGTTATGAATGCCGTATCAGGAAGAACAATGGATAAACCCAACAAACTCAAGCTTAAACATTTAAATAAAATGTCCCGCTACAAGAAATGCAAAACAAAAATAGTATAACACAACGAGGTCTTTTTTAATTGGTAAAATATGTGTGTTTGTTGGAAAGATATTAATATCGCTATTAGCAGTATTGTTGATCACCAAAAGATATATTACAACTGCTAAAAACGACAAACAATAATTACAATCACTGATAATGTAACTTTATAAAACATCATCTATGAGTGAGGTAAATTGACTCGAACTGTAATAAGTTAATGTATTGACAATCAAGTGGCCGCAATCCCGCCGAGCTATCTCTGTCTCATCCTCTCTCTTCCTCAGTCTCAGAATGGTACCAATTCTACTATCAACACAAGGAAAAGATCCAAGGGTAAAGGAGATCAAAATTTACTGGAATGCCTGCCTACTCCACTGTCATAGATGCAAGCAGTTTCACATGAATTCTGTGTCTTCTTCCTGTTGCTCCAGTACAATGGTGGCAAGGGCAAGTCTATATGCTGAAGATCTTAAGTTCCTAACAAGTACATATATCTCCTTCCGCCTCTTCTTGGCAGGAATTGCTTTCCACTGCCCTTCTCTAAGCCTAGCTAGTAGGACTGCTTCGCAAAAACCCTCTGCCACTGGCTTCTTGCTGCATGAGTTTTATACCACATAAGCTCTACGAGTCGATATACGATCGAAACAGTTGCAGTAGGTAGTTATCATGCAGCAAAAGAAATATACTTACCTTCCGCGAACAAATCCATTGGTGACAAACCCAATTGGCCACCTATGAAATTCCCTTGCAACAGCATCATCCTCTGGTATATTTAGTTCCCAAGTGCTCGAAGGTTGCTCTTTAAAGTATTGCCTCACAGAAGACTCAGGCAGTTTGAGTCTTGTTTCACTGTCATTTGACCTGCAGAATACATGTAGGCATGTTAGCAGATTATCTGCAATTAAAAAGCATGTAGCAGATGTCCAGAGAATTGGCATATTAGCAAGCATTTTTTATGCGCAAGTTTCCATATGCATCTGGGACCTAAGAAGATTTCAGAAAATCATGGAAACCTAAAATATTCAATACACAAAACCAAACAATAACAACATTCAGAGAAAATATCTTCACAGATAGCTACCTTGAAGTCCATAATGATATATCAGTAACGAAAGGTGCACAGACTACTGCTCCTTCTTCAAAAACACCTTCCTTATAAGCATGAAGAAGAACTCTGACGAAACATAATTTACTGCCATAACTAATTTGAGTAGTGCCATTCCTGTGTTGATCGAGCATGGCTTCATACTTTAGAAATTCAAGAATTCTTGATTTCCTATCATGTGCTTTGGGAAATAAAAGCAAATCGGTATCGATGTCGTTCATGAAATTAATCAGCACAAGAGATGTCCGTGCCACAACCCCATCAAATGATTTGCTATGGTTTCCGGTAGTTGATGTATTACAAGTTCCAGAGTCCGAACTTGACAGTTGATTGCTAATGACCACATTTCTCTCAGTAGAAAGTGGATTGTTTTCCACTCTATCAAGTCTTTTGTTGAGGGAAACCTGAATACTATTCCATGGGGTCGGAATGGGAATCTTGAAAGGTATAGTCAGAGGAGGACAAAGCTTTGTTTTTCTGTCAGATTGATCAGCTTTATTCATCATAAAGCATGAATATGCACTGCAGTCGGGGAAGTCCAAAGGAAATAATGGCAGTCCCACCTATAACAACGAGAAGATCTCATATAATATTAAGAACAAAAAGTGAAGAGTTAAGTTGTAGGAACTCATTCTTACTTCGCATGCAATCCAGTGCTTCTCCCTTAAACCTATCACATGAGCCCCATTGGAGACAAGAGGAATCCAAAATGCCCTGACCCAACTCAAGGGCAATACAATCGACCATCTGAAATACAAAATGATAACTATCATGTAATCAGTAAACCATGTCCATGACTAGTTTGTTGTGCACGTCAAGAGTAAATTTAATAGAGAAAGAAAATTGAGGTCGTGTCAGCTACGCTTAAAAAAGAGGGCATGATATATATTGCAAATGCTCTCCAAAATTGCATTCAAGTCACCAATTATAACACCAACTACTTGAAACTTAAGCCCTAACATTCACACCTCAATTATCTTAATGTATGAAGGGGGCATATCATTAAGTCGTATTTCTGGTCTCCTTTCCCCCCCAAGAAACTACTTTTAAGATAGCTTCTTAATGATTTACAACTACACAAGGGTGCAGGAGAGAAACTACTCTAAATCAGAACTATCAAGATGACATCGTTTTGTTAGACAACAGTGCCAACTTTCCATTATTAAGTTCCTGAAATCATCAATGTTGAGAGCATAAAATGGAAAGGCCTTCTATATCAAATTACTACTTAAAATGTATAATCTAATCCAAGCATATTTTATTAATCCCGCTTATGAAACCAATGAACTAGATATAGACTACATTCTTTCGATCTTCATTATGCCGTGTGGAATGGAAGAATAAATTGTGAAAAAGGTTAAACCAGACTTTCCTGTCATAATCTTTTAAAAGCATAATAGGGCAAGATCTCAGGCATTGCACCTTGCTTGAGGTGTTCAGCATCCCTGAACATGAATCATCAAGCCCAAAGTTATCCATACGCAGGTGATGTCTTTCCATGCAGAGAAAGTTATCTTCTATTGGAGGACTAACTCCATTGCTCACATCCCACAAGTCCTTGCTTCCGGAATTGATGCCATGTCCTTCAACTCTAGAATATGATGGAAAAACTCCATTGTTGTCTGATATTCCGATCAATGCAGCATCATCTTTAGATTCAGTCACTGGAATATCACAAAGTACACTTTTATTCAATAACTCTGGAACATCTACAATCCTTTCCTCACACAACATGCGAGGATCCTTGACAGTAAGGGATATGATTCCATGAGGAGAAATGTTCTTGTTGCTTTCAAATACGGACGATGTCTTAATTTGGGTATCATTTTCAGGGTCTGAAACTGAATGTTTCTTCAATTGCCAAAGATTCTCTGAAGTACTGTACAATATAAAGCACCATTAGTCATATTTCTCTGTCATAAACATATATGAGATGAGTTTCTCAGTTGAACAGCTCACCAAGTAATAGGATGTAATATCTTTTGAAGAAGCTTAAATGCCTTAGAGCCCATTACTTCCAATTTAGCTATCTGACCTTCCAGGGAAAAACAATTGATTGAGGTGCCCCTTTCATCCATCTGAATATAAGAAATGACATTACTGAATAAAAGCACCAGAAAAATCTGTGTTTTATTTTCATTGTAAACACCTCGATCATTAAAAGAATCTCCCACAAGGAAAGTGTTGGCCATGGCAACAAAAAGGATTTATTCAACTTTTCTCAGTTGAAAATGATCTATATATCCTGTGAACCATATAAAAGCAGTAAGAGATATCATGTCATAGTCGTGATTAATATATATCTCAGTTGAAAATGATCTAGATTAATATATATCACATTCCAAGGAAACATTACATCACAAAAGCTAGGAAAAACCCAAGAGGTGGAAGGGAAGGATTTTCCTGGTGGCACAGTCTGAATTAAATGTTATAAAAGGGCCACAAATAGTGAGTACCTCCTTTTGGCAAGCCAGTTTTAGAGAATTATATCCTTCAGTAAAAGCGGAATGATGTAACCACACCCAAAGCTGCCGATAAGTAGAGGGCCTATCTAGTTTGTGATGATCCATGGCATCATAATCTTCACTGCACATAAAATGAGGTCGCCACATGTAGGTCACTGGAGCAATTGGCTTCAATGAGGATCCAAGTGGATGAAGCTGCAAACACAGTTCTTATTAATTAGTAATCACCAAAATCCTAACAACGCATAGAAGATAGAAATCAGAAAACATACTATTGCAGTATCATAGATAACTCCAGATATAACAGACTGGTAAGCATCTTGAGATCGAGATGATGGTGAAGGCACCAGCACCATTTGCAATATTGAAACCAGTGAATCCTGCCAACATATGACTATGTATTTAGTTTATAAACCTCACACTCTGAATGATGATTAAAGACATCTAGTATAAACCTCATTGAGAAGAGGCTTTTGCAATCTCACATGCAATGCAAACATACGAATTCATATCTTTTTTAAAACATCAAAAAATCTGAATGATGATTAAAGACATCTAGTATAACACTCATTCAGAAGAGGCTTTTGCTATCTCACATGCAATTAATTAGAAATACTTCTAAATAATAAAGGATAACTGTGAGATCTACAAAGTTTATTGAATGCCTGCCTCTGGACCTTCCAACTGGACAGCAGCATAATAGCTAGCATCATGTACTAGCACTCCGTTTCTGTACCACTTCAAGAGGGCTCTGGATCCCATTCCTCTGCACAGATATACTAGATTATCTATCAAGAAATTAACTGCATAAACATCCCTCGTTAACAAACAATACTTTGTTAAAGTTGAATTAAATTTGTTAAAACCATCAAGATCCAGTGTTCAGATTGCGTTTCACTTTCTTTAAGAATCTAGCTACATAGGAACAGCTTTGCACAGTTTTCTTTTCTTTCTTCTGATCAGTGAAAAAGTCAACAGAGTCTACGGACTACAAGCTTTTTAAATTTGAAAATCTGCCACAATAAATTACCTGCCATGCAAACCTAGTGGAAGGTGGAAACCCCAGAGCTTAGTCATTGTGAAACGCTTAGCATGCCAAACATGTGTTCTCAGTCTCTTCGTCCCATCCCCTGAAGTAGAAAACCCATGTTCTGGATTCATTCTGAGTACCATTCTGCGGCGAGTTCTCCGACAAAATTTCTTATCTTTTCCTAAATTTGCCATATCTGTTTTATCATCTACTCCTAAATTTCTCTTCTTATTACGCCTCTTATTGGAAATCCGATTATCAAAAGAAGTAGTCCTTCTTCTCTTCGATCTTCGTGATCGAAAATCATTGTTCAACCGACTCGTGACAATAGAATGAAGAGTATTCAGCTCGGAAGCTCGAGCCTCGGCAAATTTTTCAACATTGAGTTTTCTAGGTGGTGGAGTTGCTGAAATTTGAGGCCTTTTACTTCCATCAGTAGCCATTGAAAAAAAATAATTACTTAATTCGCTCAACAAGTTCTCTCCATCCGATCACCTTGGCAGAGATTACCGGTTACTTTTTAAATAATTTCACGTGCTTTCCTAAAACGAAACATAAAATCAAGTTCAGTAAAGCAAGTAAATAAAAATATTTTCAAGTTATCCCTATCAGCTAGCAGATGGAACAGAAAAAGGGAATCTTTAAACTACTTTGATGCCCACGGGCGGAGCTAGAACTTGAATTTAGTTGGGTCACTGGCTCGGCCCCTGTTTGCGGTATTTATATATACTAGCTGGGTTGGCACGTACCATTACAACATTCAAATTTATATTGCAAACAAAGTCTAATTTAGAGGCTTAGACATAAAATCAAGATTGATTCCACCATAATTCTCATTGACTTGGTGCTAAGAAAATAACAATTATAACATTCAAAATCTCTTACAAACAAAGTCTAATTTAGAGACTTAAATACAAAATCATGATGCATCAGCTCACTTGTAGTTAGTGTGAGCACCAACACCATTCCGTTCACCCTAGTTAACCAAATAAAGAACATAAGTCGATAATCTTATAATGCACAACCTATAATTCTCAAAAACTCAGGACAAAATCGCACTAGTATATTCTTTGTTCAAATTAATAACAGTGCACAAGAATCCTACAACCATTGCAATTTCTATTTATGCTTAGAAAAACCAAATCATCAACAAATGTATTTCTACAATTTAAGCAAAACAGCCGGAAAGACGACATTCTTGTACACCCATTCAAGATAACTACACAACCTACCAAATATTGCATCTGAGAAGCTACTTAAAAGTTCAAATTTCTATATAAGCAAATTAACAATGGAACAATCTCTTTAACAAAAAGAAAAGCTTCATAAAAACTTGTTCTTAACCAATCGAAGGAAAACAAAAGAACAAGAAACAATGTACTTTAAGCCATTTTCTTGTTCTATGGGGGAATTTCCCAATTCTATATAAGTCAGGATTTCTTACAAATACTTCAGGCAATAAATACTAAAACTGAAAAAAAAACCCAAATTGCTAAAGGAGAATTTCTCTATAACCAAACACGAATTTCTCAGAGAATAGAAAATTGATTGTGTAGGGACTTCACTTATCAGAATTCAAGACTTCAACTGCTTAGATAAAGCTCCTAGACGATCAATTTTTTTCCGGAATGCTCCAAAACGATTCAAATTTCTCTGGAATGCTCTTAACCGCTCCAAATTTCTCTGAAACGTACATGAGCAATGACCATTACATAAGTCCTAGAGAGAAAAATATAGAACAGATGAGTAATTACTTGAGGTAAAGAAGACGTATTACAGGCGAAGAAAGAAGTCTTCAGGGGGAGGGAGGGAGGGAGAGAGAGAGAGAGAGAGAGAGAGAGAGAGAGAGAGAGAGAGAAAGAGAGAGAGAGAGAGAGAGAGAGTCAGAGAGAGCGAGAGAGAGAGACCTCGTTCTCGTCTCCGTCGCTCACTGTTTCTCGGGGGACCTCGTCGCCGTCGCTCTCAGTTGCTCGGGAAACCTGGACGTCGTCGGGCGTCGGGAGGGAGAGAGAGAGGGAGGAGGGTGATATTTGGGGGGGAATTGGGGAATTTAGGGATTTTAGGGTAATTTAAAGTAGGGATTAAAAACAAAAACTATTAAGGCTAAAACTGAAATAAAGGACTAAAAAATCAGTAGAGTTAAAAATAAAAAAAATATCCAAAGCAAACATTTTCCTTACTAAAAATTAATAAAAAAAAATTTGTGGGGTCACCACCCACTTACAAGGTGACTCCGCCCCTATAATGATGTCGTTGGCTTGCGGAATATACCTCTAAAATCTATAAACTTTACCTCTAAAATTTTAGATTCTCACAATTGTCAAAATAGAGATTTGCGAAAGGGTGTGAAACAATGAGGATGCAGATGCAGATTGTGGAAAACTAAATGACATGTTCATTTGATACGCATAATCCGATCTCCTTCACTATTGCTCAGTTATACTAACTTGCTGTGTTTTATTTTACCAAGACTAAAAGCCACTAAGTATAGCTAAAACTGAGCTCAATCACGCACCTGAACCGGCCAAAAGACCACCAACGCAACCGTCCATAAAAGAATCATGCATTTATTATTTACCTCACCACCGTACAATGCAACTGATCAAAGACTATATTGTGTTTAGAGTGCTGATAGAGATGAAGGAGAGTTAGGTAGATGAATAAGAAGATAACAGTGATCGAATAATAAGATAATAATTGAAATTAAACAGGAGGAAGGAGGAGAGTTCGACTCGAGAAAGTGATGGAAGTCGAGAGATTGAGACAGAGTACAAATATAAGGTGGGAGAGGCGGTGTACAAATGACTGACTACCTGAGGGCAAGAGACTAGAGAAGAAAAAGAAAAAGGAGGCCATCTCATTGGGCTTTATTAATATAATTAATAATATTTAGATAATTTTATAATTCTAAAATCATTTTTTTCTATAATTTTTTAAAAATGTCAGATATATCACTTTTTTAAATAATTAATGTAGCAAATTATATTAAATTTAATAGTTTTTCCTTTTTAACTAGTAATAGTTTTTCCTTTTTAACTAGTTACTAATCTATCATTTTTATTTTTTAATGTATATATTTAATCATTTCTATTTTCTCTCTCTATATATTTATACCTATTAATTATCTCTCTATCTTAATTGTATTGTCTCTTTCTCCATCTCTCTAAATTAATATTAATTAAATATATATCTCTCTATTTATCATTAAATATCTCTTTCTCCTAAAATATCTCACTCTCTCTCTCAATGTATTCTCTCTCTCTCAATGTATTCTCTCTCTCTCCCTCTCCCTCCTCTCTCTCTCTCTCTATCTATCTCTCTCTATATATAATAGATGTGTATATATATAATAGATGTATATAATATACATATATGTATATAATATACACACACATAAATAATAAATAATAGAGAGACATAAAAAATAGAGATTTGAGGAGAGAGAGAGATTGGTGGATTTATAAAAAAAAATTAATTTTTATAAATTAATCCTTAGATATGTATGAGGGTATAATAGGAAGAAAGTGCTTCTAGTAGGTAGGGTCATAAAATATGACTATATTTGATGTTTATGAAACTTGTTGTCTATTTTCTAAATTTTACATGTGGGCACTTTTTATATATAATTTTTTTAATTTATTCTTTAATATAAAAATAGTAATCAGAATAATTAAACCAAGCTAAATATATGAACCCGTTGAATAAACGCATATATGCAATAATTATTATATGAAATACTATATTTTAAAAGTCACTTCCCATTCCATTACATTTCAAAATGCAAAATTTAGAAGTCACTTTCCAATTCACATTTCAAAAGTCACCTTCCAATTGATATATTTCGACACATCTTTATTTGATAAGCAAATAGAAATATGCCAAGTATACTTTTAACACCAATTTTGGAATAGTAAAATGAAGATAGACAATTATCCACTAAATTTGAAACCCTACCTCCACCTTTTAATATATCATAGATTTTCTATAGTATACCTATTTGTGTATAAAATCCCTTTATTAATTCGTAGAAAACTATTGAGGGTTATGCCCTCAAAACATGTATATTGATATTTGGATATAAAATTTAAAGAGAATTACATTTTCTTATAATTATTCTTTTAAATTATTGCTGAATAATTTATATAAATATCTGAAAATTTCATATTCATTAATGAGACTGTGATCTTGTATTAGTACGAGAGGATTAAGATCATAGATAATGAATAAAATTATTCAACAATAATTTAACGAGATCTTTAATGAATGGTTGCTAGTACGGTTCACTAAGCATTATGAATGCGCGTGATCTAGATCTAAATCATTGATGTGGATAGACATCTTAGAAAATATACTTTATATAATAAGATTATATATGAAAGGACCGATGTGAATTAATATCTTTATTAACGTGCTGTTTATCATAAAGATTTAATACACATCAATTCGATGATCATATATAGATCAGTCTGAATCTTGAGTAGTCATGAACTCATATGCATGTCTACAGAATCTTTTGATTCACTCGTTAAGGTCTGTTTGTTAATCAGGCTAGTGACCTCTATTTTGGAGATTCAGCGATGTGGATCGCTGAGGACATGATCTTATAAAATTTAGAATCTAAGTTTTCCTAACGGAATGTATATTGGTTCCCTTAAGTGTTAATTCTGGAACCGAATGGTTATTGAGCTCAAATTTATAATAAGATTATAAATAACCATTCACTAGTGGATTAACGGTACTTAAGAATCAAAAGGTAATTAGAAGGGTAAAATGATAATTTTGATCAGTTTTAATTTTCAAACCAATAATTAGAGGACAGAACTACATGAAATGATTATGTCAATGGACTACATGAGAATACTCTATAAATACATTTTATAATCTCTAGAGTGCAATTCCATATTTATAATGGAGTAATAATGGAATTAATAAATAAGATTAATTAATTAAAAAATTTAATTAATAATATGATTTATTGGAGCTTAAGATTATAGGTTCATGGTCCCCAAGTGACCTCTCTACTACGATGTCTAGGGTGTGAATATTTTAGGACATGAGAAAATGACAGATTTACAAAATAAATTTTTATTCTTGGGCAAGTACATAATTATGAGATAATTATGTGTGATTAATTAATTAAATTATTCATATATTTAAATATAATTTTTGGAAACTATAAATAAATAAATAATTATCCATAAGTGAGACAGAATATTTAATTTGTAAAATTAGATAATTAAATTATTATTAGATAATAATTTATATCAACTAAATTTGTTATTTGTTAAATAACATATAAAGTTAGTTGATAGGGATAATCTGATATATTAATTTTGAATTAATTAATATCTAGATAATTATCTGATTAAAATAGATATTTAATTTGTAATAATTGTCACGTGTCAATCACTGATAGGGCATCAGAAATTGACATGAGCTACTTTGGTGCCACGTGACACTACAGTAGTGAAAACACTGTAATGCCATATGACACTACAATGGTGTCGTGAGGCACCGTGCTGGCTCACGCCACACTACAGTACCGTGTGGCAACGGTATCACAATTGTGCACAATTACAGTGGGTCTCACTATAATTGGTAATTTTATAATTAAATATTATTTTAGTTTATCCCTAAAAATCTGATACGTCATTATCTATAATATATACATATATTATTCTAATGGCTCAAGTTGTTAAAAAAGATGAGAGAATCAGTTGATCAGATAATCAGTTCGTCAATAAGAGTTGAATTGAGAATACGATTGGTGTCGAAGAATTTTTCTTCTATGATTAAACGTTAATCAAATCTCTAAAAGAATAATCATCACGTTCTTTTAGAGAATCGTCTCACTAAAGTCCTTCTCAGTAAAACTCTAGATCTCCTGTGTTGAGAACATTTAGAGAAAAAAATATCTTGTTTTATTCTACTTGCCCACACACGTCCTAATGCGTTGATGATTGACTTGAAAGATCTTGTTGTGGATCTCGGAGTCTAATGATCGTTGGAACAATTTTATGAGAACGGATGATCGATCAGTTTTTACAAGGACACTTGATATAGACTACGAGAGTTATACAGTTTCTAACATTGTATGTTGTAGATTTAACTTATAAATATATAACGGATCCTGATTAATTGAAAAAGTATTTTCAATAAAAAAAAAATTATTTGGTTATCGTGCCGTTGTGCTAGTGTTGTTTTATTAAAATATTATTTTTATTAAAAGTTTAATTTTTTAAAAGGCCACGCGCCTACACGCTTCCGCCGCGCACGCGCCGCGACGACCAGTAAGTGGTATCAACGTTGTCTCTATATATTTATATATTAAATGATGTGTGAGTTTTCTTACATTATTCATATAATATAAGATATGTGTGATGATAGATGGTTATGTTTTTTGAATGTATGAAAAATAATGGATTGTTAATTGTGTGGTGATTATTGGGGTAGACTTTGTTTTAATTTTTCCTAGATCTTGTGTAATCCCAATTGAGGCATACCAATTTTTGTAATTTTATTTTTGAGTATTATTGTAATTATTCCGAACGCGAGAAGACGAAGAACACATGAGACGAACGATAGAAATTTATTGTTCATGTGAAAATACTGTTCATCCGCGAAAACACTTTTCACGCCAGAAATTTACTGTTCTGGTAGAGGTGAACAGTGCCGGCGGTGAACAATGACTGCTCGGCGCGACAGGCGGCTGTCGACGGTGAGACGGGCAGTGATGGTGTCGGGCTGCGATCAGAGAGTCCTAGCGTCGTTGACAACTGTTGTCACGTTATAAAAAAATTTCTAACAAATCATGCAACCAACTCTATCATCTAAATGTTTCATTAAAACTCAAACTCTTTTAATTATCCATTTAAATTTTAAAATTAATTATTAATCTTTGATTTTATGAAAATTAAAAATTAATAATTGATTGAGTTTGACCCAAGTTTGACCAAATCAAATAAAGTAGTCAAAGTCAACTATATTAAAAGGGATCACTATATAAATTATTTTAATTAAGAAAAATAAATTTTCTAATTAAAAAGGGTTTTGTTCAAAGTTTGAAGATTATGAAGATGGACATTAGGAGGAGAAGGTAATATTTGAGAAATATGTATTCTTGAAGTCCGCTTTGTAATTTTATTTCTTTATTTCAAGAATTGTAATTTAGAAATACTCAATAGTCACTCGATCCATTATTTTTTATTTTATTGTTAAATAATTATTTAATAATTATGTTTGATAACATATCCATGCATTAGTCGATCATATGCCACGCATGAAAATCTCACACAGTTTTATTTAATCATGCAGCTCATTTGTAAAACATGATTTATTAGGATTATCCTAATATGTTTATATGTATTAGTTTATGAAATCAATTGCATGTAAACTGCTAGATTTTAATTAGTTAAAACTTGATAATCACACCACACTAAATGCTATAGTAATATTTAGGTGAACTGACTTTAGTAAAATAGTTTTATTAAAGTTTGATGAATATAATTAATTAGTTAATCTAAGTTCACCTGATTATCAGTTAGGCACTTGAAAAAGTTAAATGAACTTAGACCAATAAGATTGGATTAACTGATAGTTAAATATTCATATGGTTATTATTTTAACTAATAGTTAATTTAGAATTAATTGATTATTTAAAATAGAAACACATTATCCTAAAATAGTGAGTGGGAGAAGGTTGACATGTCAATGTAACTTATGATCTCCATTATTAGTACAATACCGTGAGGTGCTGTAAGAGCCTCGAGATGGCTTTATTTTCATCCCCCTAAGGAAGGTTTCGAGTTGTACCAATATCAAGGTTGGACTTCTTAAGAAGATAGGATGAAGTAATGTAGTTTAGTTTTGATCGACCCTAAGGCGACATATTCTAAACGAAGTTATGAATCTGAAATGATGGATTACACTCATAAAATCACGATTGAACTTTCATGTGGATAGTTGTGACTTGACCGAACAAGCGATACATTATTATTAAGTGAGAAAATATGAGATATTTTAAGTTTTAATTAATAAGGATGAGAATGTCTCATCGATAGTCTGAGGTTAATCTGACCGGCCCTAAGGTGGCACATTAATCGTTGGGTTATTTTATCGTGATTAGTAAATGTTAAATTTATGCGTTTATTATGATTGCATTCCTGCATCACATTTACTTTTTGAATTCTATATATTTATCAATTATATTGAATCATGTATGTTTGAAATTTCAGTTATCAATATTATGTTTACAATGAGCAACCATGTTACTGCTTTACTCACTCTTGAGAAATTGAATGGTGATAGTTTCTTACATTGGAAATCAAATATGAACTTAATGCTAATTTATGAGAATCATAAGTTCGTTCTTACAGAGAAATATCCTGAGGAGCCCGCTGCTAACACCCCTAAGAATGTTAGGGACAAATATGATGTTTGGATCATATCAAATAACAAGACGAAATGCTACATGCTTGCGAGCATAAATGATGTTCTAAGAATCAAACATGAAAGCGTGGAGCCTGCCGATGAGATTATAGAATCTTTACAGGCAATGTTTTGGCAGCAGTCCGATCAAAGTCGCCATGAGGCCACTATGAGCTATATGACAACTAAGATGAGGAAGGGTACTTCTGTTCGAGAACATGTTTTGAACGTGATCAACATAATGCACGAGGCAGAAATACATGGGGTGATCATTGATGAGCGGACTCAAGTTCGCATCATACTAGATTCGCTCACATCAGTTTTTTTCTGCGTTCACGACTAACTATTTATGAACAAGTTACAATTCAACATGATCTAATTGTTGAATGAATTGCAGACTTTTGAGTCACTTAGCCTTAGAATGACGAAAGACGGCGAGGTAAATGTTGTCGTGCAAAAACCTTCTTCTAGTATTGTTAAGAACAAGAAAATGAAGAAGAACAATGGTAAGGACAAGAGTGAAAACAACCGAGTTAAGAAAGTCAAGGCATCGCCGAAAGCTAAGAAGAACAAGAAAGTCAGTAAGCCCAAATGAAAGTGTTTCTACTTGGGGTTGAAGGTCATTGAAAGAGAATTTGTAACAAGTATCTCTCTAAATTGAAAAATAAAGGTAAATATGATTTACTTGTACATCAAACTTGTTTAGTGGAATATGATTTGTCATCCTGGATACTTGATTCAGAAGCCACTAACCATGTATGTTTTTCTTTTGCAGATGCTTGAATCGTCAAGGGAGCTGGCTGATAGCGATGTCATTTTGAGAGTTGGCAACAGTGCGCTCGTGTCAGCTAAAACATTAGGGACGGTCCATTTACTTTTAGATATAATTACTTAGTTTTGAACGATATTTATTATATTCCTGATTTTTTGAGGAATTTGATTTCTCTTTAATTTTTGCAAAAACAGTTTATGACGCCCCGATCCCCGAGGGTTAAACATACGTGTAATTTCATAATTTTGAAATCTCCAATTCGAAACAAACCCTAATTTTGAGGAAATTCCCAAATTGAAAATTATTAATTTACCATGATGGGAAAAACCCTGACCTTAAATAGCGGAAGCATTAAACTTATCCATGATCAAAATCTTAATCATAAAATAACAGGAGCGATAAGTGTCTTAAATGCATAATTAATAAAATCTCGAAAAACTGAATTAAATTCTGAAATAACGTCAAAACTTGAAATCCATAAACCATGAAACTTTCACTCATCATAATTCGTAGAAAATCATATCGTATAATAAACTACTTGAATAACCAAGTTTAACAGAAAACGTTTTCCTAAGTTTTTAATCAAATCATAAACTGAAAACATAAATTCATCTGATCTAACTGGTTATGGCAGTCTCTCACTCATGCTGCTTACCATCACCACCTGCATCATAAATAACTGTGGGAGAATGAGTATTTTAAAATGTTTAGTAAGCAAACTCACATAATAACATGCATCCACATGCATAAATGCAAACATGACATAACATAACAGAACTTGACATATAACATAAATGAAATAAAGTAACGTACTTGATCATGACATAACATAACTGAACTTGACATATAACATAAATGAAAATAAAGAAACGTACTTGATCATGACGTGGCTTAACATAGCACGCAGATAACACGTGTCTCAAACAGAATAATTTAACAATCTTAATCATATCTTGGCGGTCCAAATATTATGGTGAAAAAGTATGATAGATACAATGTTAATGGATTTGTTTTTCGTACAAAGGAAAGTGAAAGCCTTCATAAGTCTCAAAATAGTTGAGTCATGGTAACATCAGAGATAGCAAGTTATGCAAATATATGAGATAAATAGATGACTTATTATGAAATTTTTAAAGATATCATTGAGATGAATTATTATGAGAAATACAAAGTGATTTTATTCAAACGTGATTGGATTGACCCTACTGACGGTATTGGAGTAAAGACTGATCGATATGGGTTTACACTTGTTAATTTTTCACGTTTGACCCATACCGGAGAGCATTTGAAGCACGAGCCATTTATCTTTACATCACAAGCACGTTTAGTATATTATGTTGATGATCTAAATGATAACTGGCATGTAGTTGTCCATACAAAGCCTAGAGATTTGTATGACATGGGAGTACTAGAGCTGGAAAGTGACACATGAATCCATCATAACGACAAAGTTTTTAATGGATAAAGTCTAGAAGAAGTGAGCTTAGTTCGAGTAGATGTTGATGGTTTGAATTTTAAAGACACGACATATGATTATAACAATGATCATGATAACAACTTTTCTGAATAATGATATTGAATGTTTCATAAACATGTATTTTTTTAGGGTTTCTTAGTTATAAAATATTTTCTAAGTCAGATATAGTCATAACGATTAACATGTGTGGGATTGCACCATGACCTCGTCGAGACGTCAATCATCACGTTCAGATACTCGATTGGATATTGACTCTCCTACCGAATCTGGAGGATCAAATCCACATCATGATATGAATATGGAAACAGAAGGTTTGTTCACTCTTATTCAAGTTAATTGAGATAATAAAATAGTGTTTCATTTAATTATCATAATTTTATTCAATATTTTGTTAAATAGAACCATCTAAGCGGCGTACCCGAGGACGAACGCAATTGACATCTATATGGGCTAGATCAGGCGAGGATAGAGTACCTGTGGCTTTCAATGCCCAAGGTCAGGTCATCAGTGATAATAAAGGAAATTTTGCAAGCTTTTGTGGTACCGTTGCTAGACGACATAATATTTTACGCATACAATATGATTGGAGGCATGTGTCGTGGTATCATAAAGATCAAGTGTGGGAAATAGTGAAGGTATGGTTGCTTGTATGTTCTTACACACACACACACACATATATATATTTAATTGTGTATTAATATTTTGTAGTCAAAATATGCCGTAGAAGAATGTCATAAAGTATATGTTTTAACATCCTTAAATGTACGATCGAAGGATGAGAAGAGCATAATAAAAAATGAATATATGGTGACATATGAAACGGAGGAAGATGGATTAGAACATTGGAATGATGTTATTTCAAAATAGAGTTTTGTTGGGATAATTCATAAATGGTACTTAGAAGAAGAAAATGTATGATTTTTTACTATACATCCTATGATTAATTGTATGTGAAATAAATTAACTTTCATTTATCTTTCATATAAATAGAAACAAGTTGCAACTAACAGAAGATTATGGAGTAAACTAAAACACCTTCACATGTTGGGACGTACCAGTATACCAACAAAAAGAGAAAAAATGATAAATTCTAAACTTTATAATTATTTTAATAAGTTTTAGTTTAAGTATATTTAATCATATGTTCTCATTCATAGACAGAAGAGTTTCAAAGAGAGCCCTTAAGAATGAAGCCATTTGTAGCTTCACACGAACGAAAAGATGGAACTTATGTAAACAGAGAGATTGCAAATGTTGCAGTAAATATAAGTTGTAATATTAATACCAAGTTTTTAAATAGTTATTACATGTTTACTGATACTAAGTCTAAATTTTGTATCATAGGCAAAAATTAAAGAGTGCATGAGTCAACTTCTGGATGGTGATTATGATTCAATTTCACCAAACGACGTGCTTTCACAAGTAATGGGTCCAGAGCATCCTGGACAAGTGCGTTCATTAGGACTCGGGGCAACTCCATCTCAAGTGTTCTCGCATTATCGTGGGGAATCGCCCACACAAGATTCTACTCGTTTATCAACTGAGCTAGAACCTCAACGTGCACGAGCAGCTGAGTTAGAGGCTCAATGCGCACGAGTGCCTCAGTTAGAAGCTGAATGTTCAGAGATGTGTGAGAAATATGACCAGATGCAAGCTGAATGTTCAGAGATATGCTCTCAGTTAATTTTAATTATGAAGTTTATACAAGACTCTCGTAAAGACTAGGGTAACCTTTTGTTGTTTAACGTTATTTAATAATACTTCTGAAATATTTTGTTATTTTAAATTTGCATACTTTGAACTCATTAAATAATTTGTATTGATAATCTGTTATAGTTTAGATATCTAATTAACGATGTTTTATAATTTTGTACTCTGTAAATATATAAAATGGTACTGCTCTAACTATTGTGGGAATATATACCCTATTAAAATTGTGTTAATATGCAGAAATTTTTTAGAATAAGCAGAAATAGGAAGGAGTATGTGAAAGCAGTGTTTTTTGCGATAATTTAAGAACCATCATAAAAAATTAGACTAGGACAAATTGGCGACGGTTTTATAACCGGCGCAATAAGTCTCCTTCTTTAGCAACGGTTTTAAAATCGTCGTTATATATACATTTGCGATGGGTTAAAAAAAATGTCGCGATATATTATATTTAGCGACGGTTTCAAACTGCTTCAAATTATCATAATAACCGTCACTTTAGAGTTTTTGTTGCGATGTTTCTCCGACGGTTGTCAAAACCGTCGGTGATTCAATCCCGACGGCAACGATCCTGATGGTTCTCCAACCGTCGCCGTATCTATTTTTTTAGTGATACTTGCTAATTTGTTGATCTCATTTTCAAACAATAAATTAAACTTGCATTTGTTGCTGATCAAAATGTTGCATTTTACCTTTAAGAATGACACTATTATGATCGTGGTGCCAACCCACCTAGTAATAGAAATATAAGCATGATTTGTTTCTTTCTAATAGGTGAGCCCATAAAACATAGTTATAGTTGATGTTTATGTTATTTGTAGTATATTTTTGTATTAATTATCTATATCGTAGCTACTCCTATAAAAATTCTAAACTTCAAGAAATGAAACAGTCATTTCTTGAGAACAATAGTTAAGTGATACGAGTTTTGCATTCTAAGTCATAATATTTATCCATGCTTGTGATAAAATTGCCAAAACTATAATATGGCAAACATGTCAAAATGTTTTATGAAGTCTCAAACTAGAACAACTCATAGAAGTTGGGATATCTAGAGAAACGACAGTGTTGATTTTCTGGTAGGACATTATCGTATCTTCAAGTAATCATTTTTGATGACATGTTGTCTTTTGTTACTTGACAAAAAATGTATTAGATTCCTAAATACATTCAAAGCTACATTATTTTAGAATAGTTTATTTAAAAAATGAATTACATTTTTCACACACCAAGCAACTTAGCATAATTGCTATTTGTTAATCCATTTGATAAGATATGTTGCATGATGGTTAAGTTCTTAGATCCACTTCATTACATCATAGGTTAAAGTTATAGCATTTCTCAATCTCATATAATTGTTACTTTGACTATAGTTAAATCTAAACCGCCTTAAACTTTATGCGTTAAGCAATTTGTACACTTAACGTTCGATTTAGCATAAATTACCCTCAAACTTTTACGATTAGCAAATTAACCCTTGAATAAAACGACTGCCAATATACCAAGCACTGCACGTGTTTTTTCCCTTTGCGTGGGCATAATGCTGAAGTATTTCCCTTACCCTAAACTTTATAACTCTAAGGGGTGTTTAAGTTGATGTTATTTGCAAGATATAGTACGTGGTAAATTCATTTTCTAATATAATCTCATGTATTATTTTAAATATTTTCATATGTCTTGATAAAATTATTTGATGTGATGAAATAATTATCCCACTCTTCCCTCATCACTTTCTAACAAAAATTTAATTTACCAAATAACTTTCTCGATATACTTAACAATTTTACTAATACATTTACACATTTTTCAAAATATCGTTCATTTCTCAAATTCTCATACAAACGTCATTATTTGTTTGTATTCCTCTCTACTTGAGTATTTTATTTTATAAAAAATCAAACTCTCACCTAAGGCTTATAAAAAATCCTAATCCTGAAATCCTATTTGATCACGTTCTGGTCCCGGGACCAAACCCTTTCTCGATTTTGAATATGGGATTTTTTTTCTATCTCGAATTTGTTTGTGCCGATGTTGGTACTTGATTTTTAAAATGAGCCGTGATTTTTGTCCCCCCGATCCCGTCCTCCAAGACCCATCTGACAATACTATCACGAGACCCGTCTCGTGAGTTTAAGATGACACGTTAATTAAAATTTGTGATATGAACTTTTATTTTTTTACAAAATTTAAGAATACATTAACTCTTCATGTATGTTTAATATAAAGTTTAAATGATAAACAACAGTACATTCATAATCTTGAAAAATTCTTCAAAATTAATAGCCAATGAAGAAGAAGTTCCATTATATTCAGTTATTAAGAAAAAGTTATAGTAGAGAGCCGAGTTATTCAACGCTAGCGGTTTCAAACTTTTAAACGGTTTCATAGATTAGAGATAAATCACATATTTAGAGAGAAAATTCAAATAAATAAACCTCAGAGAAACTGTGAATGAAAATGACGAAATCACGTTTGAAACAGAGAAAATCTTCAATAGAAGATTTATATATTTGCCCATTGATTTGAGGTGGAGATTTATGAGTATGTTATATGGATATTCTCGTTTATTCTATAGAGAGAAGTTAAATAAAATAAAGAGGAAGAAAGAAAATAACTCTAGCCGTACACTGTTTGTTTCGGTGATTTTTCAATTTTTCCAAACGAATTTCTTATTTAAAAAGTAAAAAAATAATAATTTAAAGATTGTTTCTAAACATTTCCCATGTGTTTGGGTATTTTTAAAAGATAAAAATTTATAGAGGAAAATAGAAAAAAAACAAAGTCATTTTGCTCCACAATGTCGTTAAAATGTATGTCACATGTTAAATAACGTGTCACGTCAATAAATATGATAAAAACACTGACAATGACTGATAAAATGATCACATGAAAATGGATTGTAAAAGTCGATTATGAAATTGAGTTTTTTTTTCTATAATGGCAAATTGAAACCTAATATAAACTATAATGGTCAAATATATAATTTTCTCCAAAAATATTCATTGCAAGCAAAAACTTATTTTATCTTTTAGAGTAGTAACAGAAATGTACTGGATTTAATTTTATTAGCGGCGTTGATAAAATAATTAATTTGCTAGTGTGTAGAATAAAATATATTAGATATTTCATTATATTAAAATTTATAAATAATCATTAATAAAAAAACAAAAAACATGATACAAAATTTATAAATTATGAATAATTTAATTATTCTCAAATATGAACTTTTTATAATTTTTCAAATAACTCTACGCACTTCAATATATTAAATAAGGTAATCTCACTTTCATATTAATTTGTCAACTTAACCATGCACCAAACATAACTATTTTAAAAATTTGTTACTTGATTTTACTATTTAACTTATCCATCAATTTAATTTTCATGATATTTTTATTTAACCCGTATTAAACGGGCCCAAGGAATTCACACCGAAGAAGAGACGAGCAATAGGACGGAAAAAAGAATCCTTTGATTTTAGGGTTACTTCGCTACGTTTAAGAAAATTGGGAGAAACTTAAAGTTAAGAGGTACAAAGTTTAAAATGCCGAAAGTTTAGGCGTACAGTTTGCAAAAAAACTAATGTTATATAAACGACAGCGTTTTATCTGTTAGACATTCTCGAGTACGAGTCTACGACTTTGCACGGCCCAAGTTCGTGTCACAGAGAGTGACGTACATTACCGGCAGAGAAACTGAGCACTTGCCATTCTTATTTCATAATTTATAAATCCCACAAACCATCGCAAATCAAAGAGACTCGGGCAGTCTCTGAGAGAGCATTTCTCGTTTCCTTTCGTTTTGTTTTCCTTTGTTGTTTTTTCATAATCTTATGTGAGTTTCCAGATCTGTTTTCCCACTGAACTTATACTGTGGAGCTCCAATCTTAAGCAATTATGATGGTTAGCAAAGCTCTGCTATTCTTCGCGATTCTAATTTATTCGATTTCAGCTGCTTCAGCTGATTCAATTCACGGTTGTGGCGGCTTCATCGAGGTGATTTACTTTGCTTCTTTAGTTATTTCTTTTTATTCGGTCCACATGGCTGCTGTAAGAGCGATCGAGAAATTGGAGTTTGTTCTCAAATTGGAAGAAGTTTCTTAGCAACAGATTTTCTGGAGGAGAAATGAATGTTTGTTAGGATTTGTTAGCAACTATATTTTAGAACTAGAGGTTAAAAAATCGGAGCTTTAAGTTATGGGATCTGGATATTATGCTGGATTTGATTTGCAATGTGCTGGTGTGCAAATGCTCCATGTTATTCACCATTGGATATATTTTGCAGAAGTGTACATTACTTATTCTTTTATTTTCAATCAGTAAATACATTACATATTGCCATCGTCTATCTCTCTGATTACTAGTTCCCCTCTGTTGCAGGCAAGTCCGTCACTGATAAAGTCAAGAAAGCTGACTGATACGAAGTTAGATTATTCGCATATCACGGTATATTATAGGAACTTTATATTTTTGTATTACAAGTTTTCCCCCCATCAGAATCGAAATCATAATCTACTGATTTTGAAGGCTCTTTATTTTATGGAACATACATTTTACGGTTCCTTGATTATTAACCGCAATGAGGAAATAAATATTCGTCTAAAATCACTGACTGATCCAACGTGATTTTCCGATATCCTTGTAGAATTTTTGTAGCACAGCTTTTCTATTAAAACAATGTCTCATCTTATGCGTAGTGGCTCATCCAGAAAATTTTCATCGGGCCTAATAGAAGTTTGTCATTATATATATATTTATTTATTTTCATTAGACGTGTATCTAACATTTGAAGCGTGCCTTATACCTTTATTTCTATGAGTGAGATAGTACTCAAAAAATTTTGAAATTTCATATTCTTTATTTTTGCTCTGAAAATAAAATGTCAAATACTCTGAAAATAGAAAAGCAAAGTCAATGAGTACAAAGTAATGAATCTAATGTCTATGGTATTTAATGTGCTCATACGATGGTGTAAATGAAGTGTTATATATGGTCTTTCCTTTTTTGGCTCTAGTATTATCCTGACTTTGCTTTTCTATGAACCTATTACCTGTTCAATTTATGCTAGTGAAACATGGGTATTACAGAACTTATGTTTGTTTGATATCCATGATATAATGTAGGTTGAGCTCCGTACCGTAGATGGGCTGGTTAAGGACAGCACTCAATGTGCTCCAAATGGTTACTACTTCATTCCAGTCTATGACAAGGTACTTTTCAATCAATAATATTTGCCGTCTTTACTGCATGCTATATCATCCTTTTGCATTGGTAAAGATTTGACTGCATGCAAGAACTATTGGAGATAAATAATCGAGGTCAACAATTTGGATCTTGTGGCAATGACAATTCAAAAATTATTTACTGATAGGTGAGTAAGTGTTTGTACTTGTGCAGTAGTCGATATTAATCATACTAAATCAGCTAAATGTTTTGGTTGAATCATTAATAATCTGTTTTCATCCCAGAAATTCAATAATGGTACTCACAATTTGAAGTTTGTTGTTAACACTTAGAACTAGAAGTACAGTGGGAGAAAATTTCAATATATGTATAAGTGTAACACATACAGGGATACAAATTAGGACTTAGCTTAGTTCATTACTACTGTTTTTTAAGGGGCATTCAATATTCATGATGAAAGATTTAATTTCTTTTGTATTCAATATGATATCAGTCATATAATATTCATGTTGCATCTTCCTTAATGAATATTTTGCGGTTCATTTAACTGAAATTATACGAGTTGCAGGGTAATTTTGTAATTAAAGTCAAGGGACCGGACGGATGGTCGTGGGACCCAGAAAAGGTCAGTACTTTCTGTATTTGCTAACTTGTTGTTATGTGCTTCATTCTCTTTCTCTGTCATATTGACAACATATTCTGATAATGAGTGGCGCAAAATCTGACATAAACAAAGTCTTTATAGGTTCCTGTATTAATTGATGATTCTGGTTGCAATGGGAATGAAGACATAAATTTCCGTTTGACTGGGTTTGTAGAAATGGATTTACTTTCTCAGTTTGATATTTATGTATCTTGCATCCTAGGTTTTTCCTTGTGCTTCATCAAATTCTGTGTAGTTTATCGTATGAAGGTTTATCCTTTGTAGGTTTTCAATATCTGGTAGAGTTATGGGAGCCATTGGTGGACAGAGCTGTTCAACTAAAAGGGGTGGTCCTTCAAATGTTAAAGTTGAAATCTTGACTCCAACCAGTGGGATTGTAACTTCTGCGTTGACGTCATATGAAGGGAGTTACTTGTTTGCAAATGTTATTCCAGGTGTGAAAAGCATCTTTATCTGATGACTTCTTAATTAAAAATATAGTGTGTTATAACAAAAAAGGGTTTTAGTTTCTTTTTCATGTCAACCAAAGCATGTTTTTCCAGCTCATAACATTACCCTAGTGAAATTCATGTGCCGTGACTGATATCTTAAATTTGGTTGTCAAAAATTTTATTTCTACTTTTTAAAGTGAACATATACATCTTCTTATTAAAGTGTATGTATTGGTGAATCTGTTTTCATTGAATTAACTTCTCATCTTATACATTCTTTATTTTGGTGCAGGGAAGTATGAGATTCGTGCGTCACATCCTGATTTGAAAGTTGAAGTTAGAGGTTCAACAGAGGTTTGATGCTTTTCCACTCCACTTTGTTTCATTTTGCAGTTAATTTTTCTTTTTTGTACTTTTCTTTCATCGTTTACTCCTCTAATCTCTTCCTCTCATTCTTTACCTTTCCAACTTGGTTTAGAGTGTCATGCTGTTGACAAGCATAATATATACTATTGGCCACTTACTCATGGAGCATATGTTGCAGGTGGAACTTGGTTTTGGAAATGGTGTAGTTGAGGACGTTTTCTTTGTACCTGGTTATGATATCCACGGCTTTGTTGTTGCTCAGGTAAAAAGCACTATGAATTACAGCAAATGCAATTCCCAGCGTTTCATGCTTTGCAGAAGTCTTGCATCCTAAGAAATCCATTCATTAGTTGGACATATAGAGGTTACTGGATAAAAGTAATATGATTAAGGATTAGTATCTCTTAATGTTTCTATTATTTAGTTTTGTATAGTTAAGGAGAAATTTGACCTGATATTCATGTTTACCATCTTTAGAGGTGATATCGTTTTGCAAATTTCTCTTTATTGATATAGAAATATCAAGCATATAAAGTCTTTTATATGGAAGAACGCATTTAAGTTTGAAATATGAGCATAGGCTTTTGTGCTTGAATCACCTGGGCAGTCCCACTTTTTCGGTAAAAGGTTTCTTCAACCTTTTGAAAGAACAGTCGGTTCTGAGTTTCCTTGGAAAAGTACTGGAAAACCAAGCCCCCCCCCCTGGAGTCTTTGTAGGAAGCAAATTTGACTATTGATAATTTGAAGAGGAGAAGTTTTAGCATCCCTTACAGATGTATTTTGTGCAAAAATGGCTTAGGAATCTAATAATTACATCTTCTTCCATTGTTCCCATTCCTGGGATATATGGGAAAAACTTACGGATGCTGCTCGCATTACCTTCTTGATGCCCTGTTCTGTAGAATTTGATGGTTGATTGGAGCCTCTTAAGGGGTGTTTTTTCGAATAGGGCCTTTTGGAAGTGCATTACTTTGGCTATTTTTTGGGTTATTTGGAGGGAAAAAAATATTAGAACTTTTAAAGGGTTAGAAAACTCTAACTGTAAGGTTTTTTTTTTGCTTGTTTGCCTTTTGAAGGAGTGGCTGGATTGTTTCTTTTCTATGTTGGTTTTTGAAAAAAAAACTGGGTGAACAACCTATATAGACTGTCTTTGGATACAGTCCAATAGGTTGTAACTTTGTAACCCTTTCTCGGGGTTTTGTCTATATATTATTTATTAATATTATTTTACCAAGCAAAAAAAAATGTAAGCATAGTCTCTTTCACAGTTTGTGGTTTGATTCGTGATTCCCTTCGCGTATAATAGGAACCCTTTCTTATTTTTGTAGGGTAACCCGATATTGGGAGTCCATTTCTATTTATACTCGGATGATGTCTTAGAGGTAGATTGTCCACAAGGTTCGGGCGACTCCCCTGGTCGAGGAAAAGCTTTGTGCCATGCTGTTTCTGATGCTGATGGGATGTTCATGTTTAGATCAATACCTTGCGGTAATTATCTATTTTGCTGTTGACTGATTCTCTTTCCTCCACTACTTGTTTCCTCTTTCCTCTTTGGTGCCTGCCATTTATTTAATGCAAAGTACTAGATTTTTTCAACTCTTTGTGCTTCTTGACTCTAACCATGAAATTTGTTCTCCACATGCTTTGTGAATATAGAGTTGCTGGTGCACATTCTAGAAATTTGAGGGTTATGATTTACTCCATGTGTTTGCGTCCAGTTCTGGAGTACCTTCAATTCTTTATTTGTTACTGAAGGCGATTTAAATGACTAGTTGCTAATTGCAAGTTTTCCTTCTTTAGACCTTTTTTTTGTAGATCAAGGGCTATGACTGTCAGCAATTATAGAGCATTTTTTTGAATCCAGTCTTAGTTTCTATGATTTATTGTCAGGTCGTTATGAGCTTTTGCCTTACTACAAGGGTGAAAATACAATATTTGATGTTTCTCCACCTATCATGGCTGTGGCTGTTGAGCATCAACATGTGACAGTTCCCCAAAAATTCCAGGTAAGTTATATAGTTTCGAAATGATTGAATCCTGAAGAATATGGAAAATAATCTTATCTTATACATTTAGGTTGAAATATTAACAGCTGTTTATCAACCAAGTTTACTAATCTTATATTGATTTCTGTTCTCTATATTTTCACTTTTACTGCTTGATTCTTTGTTTAACATGCATATGTTCACCTACAGAATCTTTTATTCTTGTCAATTTGTATAGGTCACTGGATTTTCTGTGGGGGGTCGTGTGGTCGATGGAAATGATGCAGGAGTAGAGGGTGTTAGAATTATTGTCGATGGTCATGAAAGATCAGTCACCGACAATCAAGGATTCTATAAGCTTGACCAGGTAGAGCAGCATATAATGTGTCCAGCACTTTACCCGATTTAGTGGCTATCCGTTTGTATATTTCTGTCAGTGCAAATTCAATTGGTTTGCTGACTCCTAGTTGCGATGCATTGCATTTGAGTTCTAGTTTATTACTGCCTTTTTGTCTTTTGGCTATTTTATAGCATTGCATCCACCCCACTGACAGCCAATGATGCTTTGAACTTGACCAGATACCTACTACATCCACCCATTGTGTGTTTAACAGGTTATCATAGCTGTAATACCCTAAATCTCAGATAGATATGTGCTAGGACCAAGTGTATTTTCTATATGACAGTAAAGACTTTCTTTCTTTCAAAGCTTTACGTTCTGGCTTCAAATCTTTTAACGTGGTGTAATTTTTGAGTGAAAGAGATGCATGAATATGTATCTTCTTTTTGTCAATTCATGAAAGTAAATCCTCTATACCTAAAATGTATAGACAGTGTTTTAGTATATAGTAAAAAATTTAGTTGATCTCAATATTTTTTTTGCAAATTTAAAAAATAAATGTTTCTTAGCTGTTGGATATTTTAGGTTACATCCGATTGTTAAACTGTAGCTATTGTGGTTTGCTGTGTGCGGCTGCTAATTATAAGTTTTGAAAGTTTCCTAGCTGTTGAATGTTTCAGGTTACGTCCAATCGTTATACAATAGAGGCCACAAAGAAGCATTACAGGTTCAACAAACTGAAGGAGTATATGGTAATTTTCATAATAGAAAAGCTTACATGCTTTTAGTAAAGTTACCCTCATATTTCTTTCACAGCAGTCAGATTCACTACTTGCGTGTTACTTGGCATCTTAATAGTGATCACAATCATATTAATCAAAGGGGTTACTATTCCTTTCCTCTCTAACTTTGCCTGTTTGTACAGGTCTTGCCAAACATGGCTTCAGTTGCTGATATCAAGGCCATCTCTTACAATGTTTGTGGTGTAGTTCAGATGGCCAGTACTGATTACAAGGCGAAGGTAGGAATTAGAAATCCTATAATTTTCTTTAAGTTTGATGTGTATACATTTTTGAATGAAATCACTGTCTCCTTTGGATGCTAGGTAGCCTTGACTCATGGACCAGAGAGTGTTAAACCTCAAGTCAAACAGACAGATGAAAATGGGAATTTCTGCTTTGAGGTATGTTGGCCTGAAAAGTATTGATGAATTTAAATAGATGCAACTAGCAAGGTTTAAAGGATGAGATTTTTGGTTGGCAAATTATCTAGATATTCTGAATTTTCATATGGCCATTTTAAGTTTTACATTGTCGTACTAGGAGAATGGAAAAATAGACCTAAATAGTTATTATAGTTATTTAGCTTCTTGCACTTTTATCGAATTTCATTCCGTTTTTGCATTTTCTTATAATGTAAAGTGACTTTTGAAACTTTTGCATCTTATTTTGACTGTCAAGCTGGCATGATGGTTTCAAATTATATTTAACTATTGGGTTTTTCCAAGTACTGGAAGATCGCAGTCTTTACAGACAAAGGGAGAACTGGAAGCTTGTAGTGTTTACTAATATCATGTCATGAGTGGTTGAGGTTTTGAATTAACAAGATTACTTATGTGACATTTTCTGAAAATTTACTGAGAGCATATCTTAGGATGTAATATGATTTTGAAAGTCAAATTGATCTATACCCAAATTGATCTAGAACCACATTGATCTTGAAAATCTGTATCCTTCTCCAAACCTCAATGAATCACAATGTATTTGGTTATGATGTTTCCTGGTTAATTCCTTCAGAGTATTTTTTATGGATTTAGTTGGCTTGAAGTTTTAAAAGAAGAAAAGGACGATATGGAGATGTGCTGTAATGGCTTTATGTGGGTTGGCTGGAACGTAAATAGAGAACATTCAATGATAAGTGTGAAGATTTTACCGATTAAAAAAAAGATAAAGTGTGAAGATTTTAATTTGATTTGGAGTAAGAGTGGTTTTCCTTGGCGCAGTTGGGATAACTTTTGTTTGTAATAGTTCTGTTTCTTTTTTGTTTGTGAGGGCTTCTTGTTCTCACATCCTTTTGTTTATGTGTGTGTATACTCATATATACATAAACAAAAGAACTCAACATTAAAGATGGTGTTGTGGTGTGAATAACCCTGGACCAGTGGGTTAACAATTTTAAGGCATTGGGATATAGTTCCTTAACCTTCAGCAGTGGTATTCTGATTGTTTTTTTTATCTTAGATTGTAATACATATATTGCACAACTAGTTCCATTTCTATACATTTCTTAGAAGAGAATCACCCTCTATTCTCCCAATTTTCGATCTATGCCATTATAACTTCCCTTATATTTGTGAGTATTCTCAGGTTCCAACTGGCGAATACCGTGTATCTGCTTTGGCAGCTACACCTGAAAGTGTTCCTGGACTCCTCTTCTTGCCATCTCATGCTGATGTTACAGTAAAAAATCCAATTCTGAATGTTCAATTTTCTCAGGTAGTATTTTGCTTCTTGATAGATTTTACGGTTCTTTAGTCTTAAGTTAGTCAATTTTTGTGTTCTCCGTGTAAATTCTTAAAGAAGAGAACTCCTTTATTTCTGGTATGACTGCTACATGAGGTCCTAAAACTCAATATCCCAGACTAGCTAAGAAAACAGTGACCTGGAAATCCATTATTCTCTTTATACTTTATCCTTTGTTGCAACAACCTGGCATGAAGGTTTTTGACCCCATTTCTTTGTTATAAAAGTTTTTCATCTCTTTGTTCTGACTATTCTTGTGTTCTTGATTTCTTATTAGGTATTAGTCAATGTATTTGGTTCTGTAGCCTGCAAAGAGAAATGTGACTCAGCTGTATCTCTTACCCTTGTGAGATTGGCTGGTAAACATATTGAAGAGAAGAAAACAATTAGTTTGGCTGATGGGAGTAGCGAGTTTCTCTTTTCTAATGTCATCCCAGGAAAATACAGGCTAGAGGTACAGTTTATATTGAGCGTCCTTAACATCTCTCTAAGTTGGAGCTTGTTCTCTTGTTATGGGGATGAAGTTAAATGTACATCATTAATAGTAGTTTGTTGAAGTCTTGATACCTGTTCATCAGTCGCATGCATTTGTAATGTGGATGCTGCTTCTTCTTTGTACTTTTCTTGAATGGTTGTTTTTGTTTCAGGTGAGACACAATTCCCCAAGAGCTGTCACTAGCAAAGATAATTGGTGCTGGGAGCAGAACTTGATAGATGTGGATGTTGGCACTGAGGATGTAAAAGGAATTGTATTTGTTCAAAAAGGATACTGGGTTAATGTCATATCCACTCATGATACAGATGCTTACTTGACTCAACCAGATGGGTCAACCATGGAGATGAAAGTTAAGGTAGATGCTCGTCATGGGAATTCTCAATTTAGAAATGCCATTATGAGTGTGATATTATATGCACCTCCTTGTGAAATTCATTTATTTCCTCTCTTTAATGCAGAAAGGTTCCCAGCACATATGTATAGAGTCACCTGGACTGCATGAACTTCATTTTTCTAACTCTTGTATTTTCTTTGGGAGCTCATCAATAAAGATAGACGCATTAAATCCAGAGGTACAGTTCTTGATTAGGTTTTTTTTAATGTTGTGTGGAAAGTTTGTGAATGGTTTATCCCTCACATTTTCCTTTTCAGCCTGTACATTTAAAAGGTGAAAAATATCTTCTTAGAGGACAAATCAGCATTGACTCAACTTCATTTGGTGGTGTATATGACTTGCCTGAGGATATCACTGTGAACATTTTAAGCATTGGGGGCGACGACATTGCTAGTACCACAGCTAAACTTACTTCTGATGTAAGTGATCAGTTAGATGCCGCCTTGTATGAGTACTCTGTATGGGCTACAACTGGAGAGGAACTATCCTTCGTTCCTCAAGACTCAAGGTAACTATGTATTCTAGTAGTTTTACTACTCAACTTTGATAAACAGCATTATGGTTTTCCCTTCTAGATTGATTGAGGTGGTTGTTAGTTGACTGTTGTCACATCTCTTTTTTTTTTTTTTTTACTTTGGCGGATATCATGTTCTCTCATTTCAATTGTTCCTTTTTACATAAAGTTGTGTTTCTTACAGTGAAATACTTTTCTGATATGGGTCTTGCTTTTCCTTTTTTGCATTTCACATTAACCTTTTAATTTTGTATTTTGATTTTTTCTCGATCTATAAAAGGTTAATATTATTCCAAAATCCCAGAAAAGTGTTACAGAAGGTTAATAAAAAAATCCAAACTAGAATATTCACACAAGTTCTCTCTAATGCTTATTACTTCTTCCATTGCAAAACTCCCATTTTCATTCCTTCTGGACATGTAAAGTTACGTGATTATGCTTCTTGTGTCTTGATTGTTTGGTTTCAATTGAGTTTAATCTTTTAAATGTTGGTTACTTGCTTCTTATCAATATTCGTTACTAACTTGCTGCACTGAATATCTGTGCATCTTACGTGAAGTGTGATTCTTGTAGGAATGATGTGACGAAGAAGATCTTGTTTTATCCCCGACAACATCATGTAAGCACTATTTTTTTTGTTGCGACTTTATTTTCTCTGATGTTCTTTTGTCAATATTCAGTTAGAACTTGGTTTTCTTCAGGTCTCTGTTAAAAATGATGGTTGTCAAGCTCCATTACCTCTCTTTTCTGGCCGACTGGGTTTATATATCGAAGGATCTGTTTCTCCTCCTCTTTCTGGTGTTCATATCAAGGTTTTTTCCGGTGGAGATAGCTCCATTGCTGGGCTAAAAAATGGTCAATTGGTACTTGAGACTACCACTGGGACGGATGGCACCTTTACTGGAGGACCTCTATATGAAGACATAACTTATAGAGTTGACGCGTCTAAGGTTTGGAACTTTTTTTGTGGAATAATTTTCAGTACTACTTCTGATTTTTGTCACTTTTTTTTATTAAGAAACGTTGATTTTTGTCACATCCGACATGATAAGCCGTATGCATCCAATACACAAAACATACCTAGGAGCACTAAGGTTAATGTATGTGCAATCTCTCTCTTAGTCTCATTTACAGATTTCAGCAGTCAATCAAGTTGTGTTCTTGCTACTCTTTAACGGAGTTTCTCTGTGGATCTTCAGAGCTTATTAATAATCTTATGTGACTAAAATAGTTTCTAAGTTTATTAATATCATAATCCTTGGCTGTTACTAGTTATCACAAGTTATAATATATAAATTGATTGATGATACTTGATACGAGGGATGACACTGGATGGACTTAAGCTTAACAAACTTTAGAAAACTAAGGAGAAAAGCTCAAATCAAGCACCGAACTTGGGAACCATGTTACTGGTGCTGAAATTTTCTACGAGCCACTAACCAAGAGAAGATCAGAACTTTTATTTGGGAGCCTTAGCCTCACGAATTATCTTATGTGGTGCGAACTTGGGAGTTAGAAGGACATTTCTGGGAGACAATGAAATCCGGAAGTAATTTAGAAAGATCTGTAAACTTTCCATCATTAAGGTTTCACATTACTATAACTCCATCCTAATTTGGGTAAACAAAGGAATAAAAAAGGTGATAGGCAAATTATGATTGCGATTTCACAAAAATTTTTTTTTTGATTGCAAGAAAGACGGTATAAACAAGAGAAAGTGGAGGCTTCTATAAAAGAAACAAGATTAGATATGGGCAAGAGAATTATCTTCGCTCCACGCATCCTTCCAGAAATAGATTTTGTAGTCATTCCACCTCACATGATTTTGGAATCATTACCAAGAGAAAACTTATCGCCAAACAACTACGAGTTGGAATTTTATTGAAAAAGCTTATGATCATGTGAATTGGAATTTTATTGATTTAGTCTTAGAGAAAAAGGGTTTTGGAGTGATTGGAGAAAATGGATTAAGGGCTATTTGAATTCAGTCAATTTTTCAGTGATAGTTAATGGGAGACCTAGAGGAAAATTCAAAGGCTCTAGAGGCTTGAGACAAGGGGACCCCATATCTCCATTTTTATTTACGTTAGTGGTTGATGTTTTAAGCATATTGGTTTCTAGAGGTATATATAATGATGTTCTAGATGGTTTTAAAATAGGAAGAAATAGATTAGATGTGTCTCATTTGCAATTTGCAGATGATACTATCTTTTTTATTCCTAAAGTAAAGAGAAGTTTGAAAATTTGATGAATATGGTCAAATTGTTTTGCTCTCTCTCAAGATTGAAAATAAATTTAGAGAAGTGTTTGGTGGCAGGTATTAATGTTAATGATCTAGTTTTGAACGAGTTTTACCAACTTTGTAGGATGTGGTGTGGGATCTTGGCCTATGAAATATTTAGGCCTCCCTCTTGGAGGTAATCCCAATTTCTTGGAATTTTGGAATCCGGTTGTTCAGAAGGTGAAGAAAAAGATTGGATGGGTGGAAAAAATGATGTTTTTCTAGAGGAGGCAGATTAGTTTTGATATAAGCTGTTTCGAGAAGTATCCCAATTTATTATGTCTATTTTCAGATTACCACCGAAAGTAGCTAGCATCTTAGAGAGATTGATGAGAGACTTCCTTTGGTTGGGTGTTGAGGAAGGGAGAAAAGACCACTTAGTTAGATGAGAAGAGGTGACTAAAAGCAAGGATCTAGGTGGGTTGGGTATAGGTAATCTTTTGTCGAGGAATAAAGCACTTTTAGGGAAGTGACGTTGGAGGTTTCCTTTGGAAAATGATTCTTTGTGGGTTTCTGTTATCAAAAGCATTTATGGACTCACTCCAAAGATGGGACTCTAAAAAGGTGGTAAGTGGTTCTTTTAAAAAACCTTGGAAGTTTATTTCTAGAGGACTTGAGTCTTTTCTCAATGGAGTTTCTTTGAGCTTAGGTGATGGTAAGAAAATTAAATTCTGGGAAGATAGATGGTTGGGTGATGAGGCTTTTTCTGCTTCTTTTCCAAGCCTTTATTTAGTTTTTTTGAGCCATAATAATAAAGTTGAAGACTTGATTTTTTCTGATTCTCTATTCTCTTGGAAATCCTTTAGAAGAAACCTTACTGATTCAGAAATTAAGGGAGTATCTTAATTTGTTGTCCTTGCTTAAATCTTGTTCTTTTAATTCTGAAGTGATAGACAAGATGGTGTGGGTACTTGACAAATCAGGGGTCTTCTCTTCTAAATCCTTTATGAATTTTATTTCTAATGTTGTGGATTCCCATCAATCCTTCCCTTTTCCTCTAATATGGAAATCATGTTCTCCTTCCAAAGTTTAAGTTTTTTGACTGTTAGTATTGGGAAAGGTAAGTACTGTTGATAAACTCCAAAAGAAAAGACCTTATATGTGCTTATCTCCTTCTTGGTGTGTTTTGTGCAAAAGCAACTCTGAGACCATCCTTTTCTGCGTTGCCCTTTAGCTTCTTCATTATGGAATTGGTTGTTGACATTGTTTGATCTCAGCTGGGTGCAACCTTGTCCAGTGGAGATGTTGATTAGATTGACTTTCGGTGGTGGAAATAAAAAGAAAGATGTGTTGTCGTATCATGCGGTCTTTGCAGTCTTTTGGTTTATTTGGCTTGAGAGAAATGGAAGAATTTTTGAAGACACGGTTGCTGATGAATCAATTTTATGGAAGAAAATTATTTTTTTTTGACTTCTTCTTGGTCATCAAAGTCGAAGCTTCTCAAGGATACCTCTTTGTCTTCTCTTTTTGACAATTGGAATTTGTTATGGTTGTAATTGTGTGTAATTCTAGATTTCAGTGTTTTTTACTTTGTTCTTGTTCTGTTTAGTTTTCAAATTTTGGTGGATTACTCATCCTCCAAATCCTGCTCCTGTACTCTTTTTTATTAATATATCTTTTCTGTTTCCTATAAAAAAAACTGCGAATTGCCTACCTACTGATGAAGGCAAAGCCTTTTTTGTTTTTGTTTTTCTATGTTGTCAAAGAGTTGAATTGAACAATGGGTTTTTGTGTTGTCGAAGACAACAAAAGCCTCTTGAGAAGATGAGTTGGCGCTGTTTGTTAAGTTCACAAACCACACTATGAGTTTGTAGGTTCGAGTCATTTCCTCTAATCCCTGTGGAATTTGCACCTTTGTCGCAAAAAGTAAACCTCTTGATTACTTTTGAATACATGGAACTTGACTATTGGCTTTTGTAATCAGCACAAAAGAAACGCCCAATAAAGCTACCCTAAGCAGGTGGTGGGCCATAAAGATTAAAGCTTGTGCTTCAATCTCGTAGCACAATGCTACAATAAATAGTTTTGAGCTTGTGGCCATTGAAATTTAGAGTACAAAGCAGCAGCTCTCAGCATAGTTTGAGCTTGTGGCCATTGAAATTTAGAGTACAAAGCAGCAGCTCTCAGCATACTATTATTCTCTATGTCTGGCAGTTAAAGCAGACTAACCTATTTATGAAGTCTTACGGACCTGTATTATGAAAAGAAATAACTAAATATTAAACTAAAATTATAAATCATAGAGCAGTCTAGTTTTCTATATGGACTTCTTAGTGAACGCGGGCCCTCTTGGTTCTCCTCTTATAGACCCTATATTGGGCACGTAGTCATCTTGTCCTACGTCAACTTGGCTATTCTGTTATGTACTTCACATATTGAGAGTAGGGAATAGGGATGTTACTCTTTACTAATTACAAGTACATTTTATATAATTTTGGAGGTATTAAAATTTGCTCCTTGCAGTTTCCTGCTCTGGTGTCATGATAAACAATTACTTTAAGTTTCTTCTGATGTTAATGTCACCATTTATTTTACATTTACTTCAACTTATTTGCTGTAACATGCTCATTTGGGAATAACTAGAACTTTCATTTTACTCACTATTTTTTTTGGTCCTCTAGTTCTATAAAAGACAAAATTAGTCCCTTCATAACATAGTTGTTTGTTTACTGTCATTGCATATTATTAGCAACTTAGCTGATATCAAGATTTCCCATTTTTTCCTTGAAATGCAGCCTGGCTTTCATCTAAAACGGCTTGGACCTCAATCCTTCTCTTGTCTAAAGCTTAGCCAGATTTCTGTACAAATATATTCTGAAGATGATGCTAGAAGACCCATTCCTTCAGTACTATTATCATTGAGTGGTGATGATGGTTATCGAAACAACTCGGTTTCTGGAGCTGGTGGAATGTTTTTGTTTGATAACCTATTTCCTGGAACCTTCTATCTCCGTCCATTGCTGAAGGTGCTGCACTGATGCCTAGTAGATTCGGAGTTTGAGCAAATTTAATGCAAGATATTTTTGTATAGTAGATTTTCTATTGCTTCTTTCCCCCCTTCTGCTTTTCTTTCCTTGCTAAAATTCCGTGCTAGTTTCAGTTTAATTATGCGTAAGTTCAATCGAAAAAATGAGTAATTCAAGAAGGCTTCAGAGTTCAGATTAACCATAAAGTTTGCTTATTGGAAGATACTTTTCATGACTTTGAATTCAATAGGCTGCAAATGACTTTGGTTGAGTTTTAAAGTTGTAAGGTTTTCGAGAAAATTTATGCATTCAGTTTATATGTGAAAGTTTTTTTTAGAAATAGCAAGTAAGAAATATATGGTTTTGAAACTCCTGTTTTTATAGTTGTGGAAAGGGCACGGACATTCAGTTCAGTGTTTATGACACTGATGGAACTGATGGTATCAACTGGTACGCTAATCTCAGTAATAAGATATTTTATTCTACAGGAGTATGCTTTCTCACCTCCAGCACAGACAATAGAACTTGATTCTGGGGAGTCTAGAGAAGTGATTTTCCAGGCTAACCGCGTGGCGTACAGGTTTTTTAATTTTCCGTTCTCCTTAAATGATTTATACCTTGTATTTTCACCAACTCTTACTCAAATTATGTAATTGCGTAAGTTTGTTACTCTGTTGTGGCATATCTCTTTAGAACAAAGGATTTATTCAAGAGTCGGCCCGACTCTCTTCCTATAGGGAAAATCTCTATGTAGTTTATAGGTCGTAACCTCCTTGTTTGGGGTATTTTGTTTATATATTGTCTTTACTGATAAAAAAATCTCTTTAAACAAAGGTAGAACTCTGTTCTTCTTTTCCAGTTGCCAGAAACTCTAAAGAAGTCCCTGATACTGCTATTGTGCAATATAATCCTGATAATTTGCTACTTTTATTTCTTTCTAGATTGTAGGCTACTGTAGGAAAGGGTTGATTTTTATCAAGATTACACCCATCCTTGGAATGCCAATTATGTGTGATTTCTTTGTGTATTAATTGAAGTTATATTGCAGTTTTCTTTAGAGTCCTCGTTAGATCCAAGTGCTACTTGATTTATGTCCAACATTGATGATTTCACCAATTATTATGCATTGGTATTCTGATAACCGATCATTTTCACCAAGCATGCATAATGTATTTGTCAATGCTTTAAGGTCGATTAATTGTTTTTAACCATAATGTCAACTCATTAAGTTACGTCTACACGTATTCCTTTCCTTCCCATAGTTTCTTCTCTAAATCCAACAACAATATAATAAATTTTTTATTGACGACACATGTGTTCTAGTTTTGTGGATGTTAAAGTGATTACCTTAACTTCTTTTCAGTGCTATAGGCACGGTAACTCTGTTGTCTCGTCAACCAAAAGAAGGCGTTTCAGTTGAAGCTCGGTCAGAGTCAAAGGGTTATTATGAAGAGACGGTGACTGATTCATCTGGAAGTTATCGTCTTAGGGGGCTCCTCCCAGATACAACCTATACAATCAAATTAGTAAAAAAAGGCGGTATGGAGAATTCCAGAATTGAGCGTGCATCTCCAGAATCGGTTACTGTTAAGGTTAGATTGCGCTAGTGCTTCCATAGCGTTTAATGAAAAAAAGAAAATGCAGGTAGACCTTCCTGAGTGTTGCCAATTCGTGAAATATGATGGTTGAGCATTGTATGGCTTTTGCAGGTTGGGTCTGATGACATCAGGGGATTGGATTTTTTGGTCTTTGAACAACCAGAGATGACCATTTTAAGTGGCCATGTTGAGGGAGGGAGAATCAAGGAACTAGGCTCACATCTGCTGGTAGAGATCACGTCAGCTGGTGATACATCTAAGATTGAATCTGTCTTCCCCCTGCCACTCTCAAACTTTTTCCAGGTTAAGGACCTACCCAGGGCTAAGCACCTTTTGCGGCTCCGATCTAATTTTCCATCAAGCGCCATTAAATTTGAGTCTGAAGCTATTGAGGTTGACTTGGAGAAGACTACCCAAATCCATGTTGGACCGCTGAGATACAAAGTTGAAGAGGACCATTATAAACAGGTTTGTATTATGGTTATCCGATGTTCTATTTCTTAATGACGAAGCCAAAACTCCTTTTTTTTTGTTCAAATCATGCAACAAACTAGACATTATAACTCTCAGCTTATTTGGTTGGGTGAGTAAAATAAAATCAATCATTTTGGAATTGGCTTGCGAATAAAATCACTTCATTAGCTACTTGGATAACTGGATTTCAAATTATTGATCTTGGAATGAGATAGAAATGGATTGATGAAAACGAACTCTCTCTGTGTCTCTCATGTTCCTTTTCCTTGATACTCGCAGGAGTTGACTCCAGCACCAGTATTCCCTCTGATTGCCGGAGTCTCAGTGATTGCACTTTTTCTCACTATTCCAAGGTAATTATGATTTAGTTTTTTCCTGCATGAACGATAAGCCTGGCCTTGTACTATTGTATAGAGTCTAATGATATAGCTCTTTTTGATATATGCCTGACTTGAAGATTTAAGGATTTATATCAATCCCTGATGGGCATACCAACACCGGGGTTCACTTCAACTACTACTACTACAAAGAAGGAAGCACGAAAACCAATTTTGCGAAAGAAGACATATTGAAGAACAATCCTAAGAATGAGGTATTTGTACTGCTCGACCTGATTCCGGGTTAATCCGTCATTGTTCGAGTATGAGCTAATGTGCTCTGAAGAGTATATTCCTTTACCAATCAGGCTAACAATAGAAGTCACAGTCTGTAGTTGCACCCTAGTTGTAGCAAAATCTATTTGTTACTAACTAATTGTTCATTCTTTCTTCACGCCTTTGCAAATTATGTGACGTGAAGATCCTTTTTTGCTATCTTTAAGTTTCTAATCTATGTTCCATGATCATTCTCAATAACGATGTGTTTGAATGGTAAATAACTGCATTTAGCGACCAAACTTCTTAACAATTTTGTATTCTTCTGCTTTTCACTGTTTTCTTTTCCTCAATTGTCAAGGCGTCTTTTAGCTCGGTCCTTTTTCATAATTTTAATGGAACCGTTTGAGAGATGAGGCCTTATGGTGAAGAATATGAGTCATTCGAGCCACTAAACTATCCAACACCCTGCAACTGGGGAAAACTTCTAGTATTTCCTGGAATATTGAGGGTTCAGTACTCCTCTACACAATTTTTTAACATGTGTATTTTTCTAACTGATTTGAGAAGGCCCTTTGGAGTAGAAGACGGCCGTCCCTAGGCACAACACAAGCTACATGGTTAAGCACAGAGGGGAAATATGGGGGCCGTGTTTCATGCATTACAAGCTTGAAAAAAAGAGACTTCGACGGTACGACTTCAATCATATGCACTACTAGAAGACGAACACAGCGTAGTAGTTAAAGAGAGTAAATGAATTACCAATATTATTAGATTCCTATTTCGTTACTTTCTACTAGGAGCTATGGCCAAGTAAAAGGAGTAAGTAAGAGGAGTAATTATTGAGATTTCTGTTTCGTTACTTTCTACTAGGTGGGTTACAATATTGTTGGATTTTGCGTTTCTTCATCACTACTCTATTGAAAGTCAAAACCACTCCGTTTGAACTACAATAGCAAACTTATTAAAGCATCGACTCTATTAAAAGATTTAATGATATATTGGTCATTTCAAAGAAATAGCATAGGGAGTCAGAAGCAAGCAGAGTCAAAGGCGGGTCAAACTCACATAAGCAGAGGGGGAGACACATTCATGAAAAGCGAGAAGCCGTGCCGTGGGGGACTGGCCAACTATGAATAGATATCTGACTTGACAAAAAAAAAGTAAAATAGTTAAAATTATGATAGGTTGTCATTTCTCACCACTTGTTCAGTGCTATTTGATTCAATGTAAAATAAGGCATAAAATGCTCAACATATAATTTTACATGTGATGTCTGCTCTAATTCTTTTATCTCAATTTACCTTTGTTAGAAAAAAGTATTACTTAAAATATTCTTAATATACTATTATGTTAGAAGTAAACTATCTCAAATCAAGGTAGAAAAACTAAGTGATATCCAAGTAAAAACTATCATCTTCTTCATCTACTTTTATTAATAATTTTCTTTATTTCAATACTTGCTTATGGTCCATTTATAATTAATATCGTAACACAAATATTACATCTAGTATATCACATTTTATTTTACCTAATTAAGTTATACGCTAATTATTTATTAATTGATGTTTCATTATATAATTTTATTAATTAGTCAATAAATAATTTTTCATATCAGTCGATCTGATAGAACTTAGTTTACAAGTTGATCGGTATTAATATTGTTAATTGCATTTGACCTTTTCTTTTGGAGAGGAGGAGTAGGATATTCATGAAGATAGACTAGTAGGGCGAGTATCTCAATGTCGGAATCCAATAAGCTAATATCTCCGTCTCTCTCACTCTCTTATCCAAGCCAAGCACCACTCTCTCTCTCTCTCCAATCTTGCCTGTCTGCGTCTTCTACTCCCGAATGCTCATCATAACCCTTCAAAGTTCCAAAACATCTCCTAAACCCTCTCTCTAATCTCTCCCCAAACATCTCTATTGAATGGCTTCAACGCCACCTAACTGTTCAATCCCCGCCACTAAGCCTTACCAAAAACACAAATACCCACAGAACCACCCTCAAGACCACCGCCGGAGCCACCCACTGACCACCCAGAAGGTCACTCACGCCAAGCCACCACAACCATTCCCTCATAATGCATCAAAACCCAGTGCTACCCGTACTCCCCTCCCCCAAAGTCCTACCTTCCCCTCTCTCTGCTCCCTTCCCACCCCTAAATCTGAGCTAGCCGCCGACTTTTCAGGCCGCCGATCAACCCGATTTGTCTCTAAATTACACTTGGGACGCCCTAAAACCTCATCTGGCACTCGCCACAGTGCAATAGCAGAAGAGGCTCTGCACCACGCGCTTCAATTCGGTAAGGATGACGTGGGTCTTGAAAATGTGTTGCTCGATTTTGAACCTAAGCTTTTTGGCTCAGACGATTATACGTTTTTACTTCGAGAACTTGGGAATAGAGGTGAGTGTTGGAAAGCTGTTCGGTGTTTTGAGTTTGCTATAACTAGAGAGAGGAGGAGGAATGAGCAGGGTAAATTAGCTAGTGCTATGATTAGTACTCTTGGCAGATTAGGAAATGTTAAACTTGCGAAGATTATCTTTGAAGTGGCGTTGGGTGAGGGATATGGGAACACGGTCTATGCATTTTCCGCTTTGATTAGTGCTTACGGGAGAAATGGATATTTTGATGAGGCTATTCAGGTCTTTGAGACTTTGAAAAATTCAGGCTTGAAGCCAAATTTGGTTACGTATAATGCAGTGATTGATGCCTTTGGAAAAGGAGGAGTGGAATTCAAGAGGGTGGTGGAGATTTTTGACGAGATGTTGAGAAATGGGATTCAACCCGATCGAATTACCTATAACTCTCTTCTTGCAGTGTGCAGTCGAGGGGGAATATGGGAGGCCGCTCAGAGTTTGTTTAGCGAGATGGTAGTTAGAGGGATTGATCCGGATATATTTACATACAATACGCTATTGGATGCAGTTTGTAAAGGTGGGCAGATGGATTTGGCACATGAGATTATGTCAGAGATGCCTGCAAAGAAAATATTGCCTAATGTGGTAACTTATAGTACTATGGTTGATGGTTATGCGAAAGTTGGTAGATTTAATGATGCATTGAATCTGTACAATGAGATGAGATTTCAGGGAATTGGACTGGATAGGGTTTCATACAATACATTGCTTACAATATATGCTAAACTGGGTAGGTTTGAAGATGTTATAAACGTTTGTAGGGAGATGGAGAGTTCTGGCGTTAGGAAGGACGTAGTAACGTACAATGCACTTCTGGCTGGATATGGAAAACAAGGGAAGTTTGATGAAGTTAGAAGGGTGTTTGGAGTGATGAAAGCAGAGCGTGTGACTCCTAATTTATTAACGTATTCAACAATCATTGATGTTTATTCCAAAGGTAGTATGTATGCTGAAGCAATGGAGATCTTTAGAGAGTTTAAACAAGCAGGATTAAAGGCTGATGTAGTTCTTTACTGTGAACTTATCAATTGTTTGTGCAAAAATGGGTTGGTGGAATCTGCCATATCTTTGCTTGATGAGATGACAAAGGAAGGAATTAGACCTAACGTTGTCACATACAATTCTATAATAGATGCTTTTGGTCGGTCTGCAACTATGGGATGTTTTGTTGATTCTGTTGGTGCAGCTAGTGAGAGACAAATTGAATCATCAGCTCCAATGTTCATTAAGGATGCGGCTGAATATGAGGTCAGCGGCTGGGAAAACAATCAAGTCTTGAAAGTATATCAGCTGCTTGCTTCTGAGAAGTCTGGCCATGCAAAGCAAGACAAAGAAAGAAAGCAAGAGATCATGTGCATTTTGAGTGTGTTTCAGAAAATGCATGAACTGGAAATAAAACCAAATGTCGTCACCTTTTCCGCAATTCTAAATGCTTGCAGGTGATCACTCTTACCTGTTATGGTATCTGTTTAGGTGATTCAGTTACGTAGGGGATAATATTTTCTTCCACTAGATAAATAGAAGTATTATTAGCTTATCTACTAGCTCAGCTGGCATTTTTATAATCAAATAATCCTGGTGCATTTTGAAGTGCAGTGCGCATGCCTTCACATTGCTCTAACATGGTTTTGTTTCATGAAAATGGTTGGAAACTTTTGAGACCTTAACTCAAATGTCATAACTAGTTTGTGGGGTTTGGTTGTTTTTTGTAAATATTTTAATTTGATGTTTGTCCTTGTTAGTCTTTGTTGAGTTAAACTGGATGTACTGGTAATCAATCCTAATTGGGTAATTTGGTTTGCAGCCGATGTAATTCGTTCGATGATGCTTCAATGTTATTGGAGGAGCTCCGGTTGTTTGATGATCAGTTCTATGGCGTAGCATATGGACTTCTTACAGGTTATAGTGAAAACGTATGGCTTCAGGCACTGTCTCTATTTGATGAAGTGAAGCATATGGACTCTCCAACTGCATCTGCCTTTTACAATGCTCTGACTGATATGTTGTGGCATTTTGGTCAGGTCATTTTTCTTTCGCCGTCCTTGTTAACATTGGTATTTAATTGGGAAAATTCTTCAAACCCGCCTCTAGCTTGCTTAAATGACACCCCTTCTAGTTAGAATATGATACGGACTTACCATAACTTTAGATTTTGTTGATGAAGAAAACTCTGAATATGTTTATTTCATACCAACATCATTACATGAAATTTTAATAGCAGAATTGCCCTTAACTTTTGTTTTTCCAATCGTTGGTGCATAACCCAAAACCATACATGTCATGTCTGGTTTTATGCTTCTGGTTAAAAGAACTAGTCTGGTTGGGTCTACACGATAAGGGTATTCTGGTATTTTCATAAAGAAACTAAAGGTAATATTTCGAAATAGAGGGGGTGTCCGTGATGATATATAAGCAAATTAGAGGGTTGGTTGGAGGAATTTTCTTATAATATTATGTTGTCAACATGTTAAGCATCATGGGTGGATTCTATTCTAACTACCCAATAACTAAATGCTTTTTAACAGAAGCGAGGGGCTCAACTGGTAGTGCTGGAAGGCAAAAATCGTAACGTATGGGAGAATGTGTGGTCTGATTCTTGTTTAGATTTGCATCTCATGTCTTCTGGGGCTGCTCATGCTATGGTTCATTCATGGTTACATAATATTCGCTCCATCGTCTTTGAAGGCCACGAGTTGCCTAAACTATTAAGGTCTGAATTTATTCATCTCTACTTGTGCAGTTTTTAACTAAGATTAAATGTTATCATGAGTGAAACAACAAATATATGTTCATCTTTGTGCAGCATTTTAACAGGATGGGGAAAGCATAGCAAAGTACTTGGAAACGGTACACTAAGGCGGGATATTGAGGCACTTCTTACAGGTTTGGGTGCACCCTTTCATGTAGCAAAGTGTAATTTAGGTAGGCTTGTGACAACAGGTTCACTAGTGGCTGCCTGGTTGAAAAGTTCTGGAACCCTAAATTTTATAGTTCTTAAGGATGAAAGAAGTCACCCAGAAAGTGGGAAGGTGGATATCTCCAACTTACAAATGATCCCTCTATAGTCCTTTTTTTGTATGCCTATAACACAATATTGTAAGTAGTTCTTGTTTATACCTTGTAAATTATGTTATCTAATAAACTTATGTATGAGTGACATTGAAATTATGAATTTGAAATTAGGGATTGTCAAGATTACTCGTCGGGTCGGGGATCTGAGGATTTCCTCGCCCCCGTCCGAAACCCGAATCCCGAATTAAGTTTAAAAAAATGGTTATATATGCATGCCCAGTGCTTCGAATTAAGTTTAAAAAAATGGTTATATATGCATGCCCAGTGCTTCCTTCATGTGTAATTTATATGTTAATTTATCAATGTATCTCTAACATTTCTTAATCATAAGACCCTCTCTGCAATTTACTTAATATTTGAAAAGGAAAGCATCAAGCTGTAATCAAATCTGAAAACTAAGGACGGAATAAGCGCAAGAAGGCCAACCACGTTGTTAGTGTAGACATGGATTTGTGCCCCCGGAGATTACTTCAAACTTTGTTTTATATCAGAAGAAAATGGACCAATTTCGACTCAGTTTCCGTTTGGGAGTTGCCGAAATTGTGAGAGGGAGTGATCTGGATAATTTTTGTTTGAAACAATGATTTGGATAATTAATCAAATTATAAGGAGTAAACTGATTAATTTTAAAATTTAAGAGTGTAATTTGCATGTGTTAAATTACAAAGGTGTAGTTTACATTTTAGCCTATCTTTTGTTTTTTTTGAAATTTCTTGAGAGCGGAAATGGAAAGGAATCATAAGGCACACCGGACGTTGAGGTGTATAACCGAGAACATGGATTCTCTCATTAGCCTTTCCTCTCTTTGTTTACCCTTCACTTTTGATCATAATCATTTATATCTCATGTATATAAGAGGCATATCTAACAATCATTGTTTACCCTTTACTTTTTGATCATAATCATTTATAATTATAAGATACATATCTATATCTAACAATCGTCATTATTCTACATCATTAAAGAAATTATTTTTAGATAAAAATGTTACTGATATGAATCAGTAAGTGCTCAAAACATCTCAGTTAAACTGACATTTCTATTGCACCCCTCACCATCTAACATTTTTTTGTCAAAGCATCATCTAACCTAACCAAACGTATTGTTACATTAAAATAAAAGAGTCAACAAAAGAAAATAAATAGAAAAAATCAACAAAACTTAAAAGTATGCATGTTACAAACATCATCGAAAAAAAAATGAAGAACAAAAATTTGGAGCATTTCACTACCAAGTTGGAGTAACTATATTAAGTGCCCTTGACACCAAACTATCTGCAACCCGATTACCCTCCCGATAAATGTGAGTTAGAACTAAGTCCATCTAATTGATTAAATTCAAACATTACGCCAAGGTCAATGGACTTTACGAGATTTAGAGCAAAAAATGTCCACATATAAATCAAATCACTTTCCAACCATAATCATCTCCATCCAAAAGTCGAAGTGTAAACAATTGCATGGATAGCACCAGTCAACTCAGCCTCGAAAGCAAAACATACCACAAGGTGAATTGCATAACAACCCTTAGCAAATTCTCTAGATGAACGAAAAACGCCTCCACAACCTGCAATTCAGGACTATCAAAAGGTGCTCTATCTGTGTTCACTTTAATCCAACCAAATGGAGAGGACGCCAATGAATTTCTAATACGTTGGGCTCTAGACGGATGACCCGAAACATAAAACTGCTGAAGTGTCAAAAGTTCATTAATTGAACTATACATCGTGTCAATCTTTAAGGAGTCTGCTTCACGTGTTGGATCCTTAATCCAATATTGGACTTATGTGTAAAATAATTATGTGTTGCAGACTGTCAAATAAAGTTAAACCCAATTAAAAGTGATCTACTAAGGTTTGGATAATTGAGGTTTTAATGTATCTGATAGGTTGTGGACCATTTAATGTGTAGAGAGTTTAGGGTAATTTCTATTTTTATGATGGGCTAAACTAGAAATACTAAAAGATGAATTATCTATAAGTGGTTATGGTCTCCAGGTCACACGATAATGAAAAACCATTCTATTATCCCTAATATCCCATCGTTAAAGAGAAAACTGAGAGGTTTTATCAAAAGAGACTCTCGGATAGAGAATCGTGTAGATCTGGAAGGCTAACCGCTTGACTCTAAATAACAATCTATCATCATGGATTCAAGTACGCTTCCGCTCTATAATTATTTTGATTCTTGATGTGTTCAATCTGAGATCTTGAGTTTTATTGAGATACGATTTATACTGAAAGGATTTTGAATCTCACATCACGAACTGAACGCCAAAGTAAGACAAGAACTTCAGCAAATACATGTTTCTTACTCTCAAAGGTAGTTTTATTACGAATGAACCACAACACCCAAAAGACGTTATACATCAATAAAACAATTTGTACTACTATAAGATACAATGAATATAATTAATTTTTTTCTAATTGTTGAATCGTAACTCTTTTGAGGCCTAGATAACTTTCTCTAAAAGCCAAAAATGAAAAAAGTGAAAAAGGGCAACAATTTTATGGTAAAACATAACTGTCTTATCTGAACTGTCCAAGTTCGAGTGAATAGCTTAGATCCGACTAACATATGCTCTCATATTGGATCCCCCAATATGAGGGGACTCGTTTTTTTTAGCCTTTTATGCCAATAAATTCGAGGGTGTTTTAGCCAAATGTACCAACTTATTAATTAACTTTTACAAAATAGCCAAAACTATTTACAAAAGAGCCAAAACTAATTACTATTAGTAAATTAACCTTCATTAAAAATAATCGATCAAAAATTAACTCAACTTATCATAAACCATGAATATCGTTTTCAAAAAAATATTATAATAAATAAAAAGAAAGAAATTCAAATTAATGAGGAAACATGAAAAATCTTAGCACGAAAGTTTTTAAACGACAAAAAATAGGAATTGGCTCCTCTCCATTACTCATTACTTATTTCCCTCAATGCACTCTTAGATGGTTGACACTTAGTAAATTTTTTTAAAACGGCTTAAACGGCTTAGATTTATTTTTCTCATTGATAAACAAACTAACTAATTTAACTCTAATTAAGTATAATTTCAAAAACTTGACTAAAAAATAAATTGGCTCTTCACCTCCCTCCCAAATAAAATATTTTAATTTAAACAATTTTCCCGCAATGATTACCAATTAACAAAATAATAATTATTTTCCCAAACTAAGTACATTTTTCTACAAAATATTTCAGTTAAAAAAAATTCCACACTAATTACCAATTAACAATGTTAAAATGTATAAAAAATTAACCCAAAAATATATTTGCTCTTCACTTCCCTTCGAAACAATATATTTTAGTTTAAACTTTTTTTACACTAATTACCAATTAACAAAATATTATAGTTTGAACAATTTTCCACTAATTATAAAATTTTCATAATAGCTACAATTTATCCACCTTTGTCATTTAAAAAAAAGAATGAATCATCCTCATTCATCGTGTAAATCTAGATTATAAATACAAATAAAAAATAAATTCATATAAAAGTCCAATTAAAAATCAAACACAACTAATAAAAATGTAGAAAAACTGACCTTAAAATGTAATAAACATTACATATAAAAGTCCAATTTAAAAAATGTAGTTAACTAGAGTTAAATTGGTAAGTTTGCTTGTCAATGAGACAAATAAAATTAAACCGTTTAATAAAAAGTTACTAGACGTCAACCATCTAAGAACGTATTGAAAGAAATAAGTAACGGAGAGGAGTTAAATCCAAAAAACAGATTATGAACAAGAAAATATCCGTAAAAGAAGTTTTGTTAATTAAAAAGAACTAAAAAATTGAAAGCAATCAATAATATTAAAAAATCCATAAATAGCTCCAAGATTGACTCGTTTTCAAAATTTTATATTCAAATTAAAGAGAAGATGTAGAAATTTCAAAAGTTGAGATTTAATAACTAAAATATCTATTTTACCATATTTCAAAATCAAACCTATTATATTTAAAATAAAAATAGTTATTTTAACTACATTGATGAATTATTAACACATTTTCTTAATGTAACTTTCCGTAAATAAATATTTTTAACGACATGTGAAATATAATAATTAATTACAATAAGAAAAAAATGTTTCTAAAATGTAATTATTGACAAAAGATCATAGACAAATATTTCATTATCAGAGAATAGATATTACATATGTTATTGTAAATTATTATCACAATGTTTATTAATTGATTGGTAACTAATATCACATATTTATTTATGTACGTAAATATTTATTATAATTATACTCAGTTAAATCTATTAATCTGTTCTGTCCTACTAATTAGTGGCAATAAATTAATATATATTATTGTAGCAATCAATTAATAATTAATAACAATAATTAAAAGCAGATATTTGATTCTAAGAATACTCATGCTTGCATGATATCCTAAATATTTTATTGACTGCTAACTGATACCGCAATATTTACTCATTAAGTATAAAATATTTATTATAATTATATTAGGTAAATTATTAATTGATTACGCTTTAATATATTTTGTCTTTAATATTTTATTAAGTATCTTTTATCATTTTTGTTAGATTATTTTCTTAGTAATTATTAGACATATGCCGATAAGGTATCAAATTTAAAATTCATCTAAAAATAAAATCTGAATTTTTTAATATGAAAAGTATGAATAAATCTGATACTTTATTATGAAAAAATCGGTTAACGCTAATATAGATTATTTTAACTTACAAAAAAGATATTATTAATTGATTGACTTTGAAAATAATTTGAAAAGAAGATAAAATCTTAAAGAAAATCTGAAAATAACTCATTGGTCGGCAAATATTTAAATTTCTCAAAAGCTACTAATGGAGTATTTGTAATTCTAAAGGGAAAAATTGGTGCATTTGTTTATAATCTAGAATTTTATTTAATACTTATATATATCAAATGTTCAAAACTAAAACATACATTTATTATTTATTTAAAATCTGAAATTTGATTATAATTCAGATATGTTAGTTTAAACAAAAAGATTAATATGAGTATAAAAGAAATGGTCAATCCTAATCAGCTAAAAAAACAATCACCCCTCTAAAATGGTTAGAAATAGTTAAAAAAAACAATAACACCCTCATAAATTAGTTAAATGCTACAAACTCTGTAAATTCTAATACATCTGTGGATGCACTTGATCCATCCTGTGTCGGATAAGATTGTGTCACCGATAATTAATTTAATAAAGACGTTCTACCTAAACTTAGTTCAGTATAATTCATGTGTTCAAAATAAAGATAGTTAAAAAAAAAATAAAGATACATGTCATTGTTTCTCTAATCGTAATTGATAGTTATGTTTATATTATCTCACAAATGTTACGTCGACACTTCACATAATACTACAGATATACGTCTAGTTCTAATAGATGTGCCTTGGGGTGATGTTTACTTAATTCTTCTAATAAAAGTTTTGCTGGAGGATTCAAACGGATCAATCATGTCCTCAACGCTGCTATTGCATAAGCTTATGCAATATTATGGGCTCTAGAAGAATGCATCCAGTGGTGCCCCCAAGTCATTTCTATTTTTTCTGATGATCTTAGCCTGATTAATATGATAAATGGCACATGCACCATTGATAGCTTCTTTCAGTCTCTGTTCATGACTTTCTATTTGTGAAAATGTCATTTTGGATCTGTAAATTTTGCTCTCGTCCCTAGAGCTTACAATGTTATGGCTCATAATCTGGTTAAGTTAAGGTATGTGGACATTAGATCTTGTGTTTCGATTCATCTTTTTATATATAAATTTTCCTTAAAAAATAATAATATTATTTTGCATATAACAATTCCCCATATTATTAATATTTTTTCTTTTGGAGATAAAGTGCGTGAGAAACTGATTTTTTTTTTGAAGAAGCAAAATGAGTGGTTGGCATTGTGCATGAATCCAAAAGGCAAAAATTACTGTAAATTATGGATAAACTGTCTATGTGAATATTTGAATTAATTCCTAATTTTCACGCTCAGATTTTGGGTTTGAGTACGAAATTGAAATTTCATTTTTTTTATTTCAAATTTTATTTTACTTAAAATTGAAATTTATTTTATTTGAAAGAGTGTTTATCTTATACCATTATATAAAATCGTTATGATTTGAATCCTTGAAAATTCACCGAGGAATATTTGAAGCAGAAAATTCTACCGTCGTTGTTTCTTCCCCAATCATATCTACATTTTAATTGGAAAAAAGATAAGGCAATCTATATATATTAAAAAATAAAAAGACGAGGCCCCGTGAGCACTGCTGCACTGCCTTCAAAGCTGAGGGAGTGGGAGGGGGTGGGGGGGAGGGAGGAGAACTAGTTGATGCATGTTTTCTTCCATCAACAAAGGAATTTGAACATAGAAACAGAATGAGGAATACAAAAGCAATTGATTCCTTTAACAATTATAAACACCTTTCACTTCAACAAACAGATAAAGAATGTGGAAAATTATGCAAATTACTTCCTTTACAAAGCAGTGGGCAGTTCAGAAATCCATCCTTCTTGGTCAATGTATGAAATATCCAAAAACTGACTCACATCAGATGCATTCCACTTCTTTAGCCAAGGCACCCGCCCCGACGTGTCAGCTCCTGCTCCATAGCAATCAACCTCTGCATACATAAAATCCTCCCTGCAACAACACATTCCAAATATAATCGCATATTACGATTAACATTTCGTCATAGAAAGCAAACACTAATGAAACATCTGTGATCAGATCTATAATGAAGAAGATGATCAAATGCCTTACTCACTGCCTTCATGATTCCAAGCATCCCAGCCTACAGGTTCTACTATATCAGATAGCTCAGATTCATAAAAGATTACTCTGGAATAAGCTCCATAAGCCCTCCCAAGGTATGCTTTGCCACTTCCCTCAATTGTACAATTTTTAAACACAAATCCATCAGTCTCGCTTGATGAATTCCTTCCCTGGGCTGTTATATAGCCATAAGATAGACCTGGGTAAACGGCTACTGGAATATTTATTACACATTTCTGCAAGTGAATTACAAGGGAGATAAAAATATTAGCATATAAATTTAAAAGTAGAGATTTTTTCAAAATTATCTAAGAATGAAAAAAATCTCCTGTTTTCACCTCATAAATTGACTGGCCAGAGCCAAATATAAAATCAATCACGCCTTCAATGTAAGATTTATAGAAATAATGACGCCCAACTACGTCAAACAACGTATCTTGCAGGCCAACAAAAGCACAGTGATAAAATGCAGACTTATCCCCATATACTCTAGCTGCCACAGCGGGTGCTATATCGTCCCCGGAAAGATTAACAGGTGCATTGAAAGTATTCTGCCAAGATATGAGCAGAAGATCATAGTCTGAACATTTAATTGAAAACATACTTCGATATTACGCTCAAACTGTTTGAGATTTAAAATTTGCTTCACTTCATACCTTGAATGTAATGCCTTTTGCTACAATATTATCAGGCTGTGAAGTAAACGTGGCACTGGTATCCGTCTGGGCATGGTCGCCCCATTGAATAAAAGTAGATATACTGCCACCCCCTTCAAGATATATGCATGGTTTGTCCTCGGGAATTGTCACCTTTTCCCTATACCAGAATAAAGAAATAAAACGTAACTTCAAATTTTGGTTTTGAGTAAATTGATACGAGTATACACAAATAAAGATACAATTTTCTAACGAAAGGCTCATAAAAGTAAGTCCATTACGTATAAATGCCAGAAGAAATTTGAATACGGATCCACTGCGAATTTTGGGAAGGAACAGAGTCGATCGCACTTTGAACTGTTGTAAAGTTTCCAGCGCCCGACTGATCTACAAGAACACTATAAGCAACTTTATAAGGATCAGCTAAGTTTAACTCACAATCCAGAGCTGTGGAAACACTGAAACATAGAAATAACAAAATGGAAATTAACAAAGAGAAGCGGTGACACTGCATATCCATATATTTTTTAAGGCAATGTTCTAAATAAAGCTTTTTTTTTTTAAAGAAATGAGGGGTTAAGTTAAAAACTTTGATAACAGTAGCTATGGCTCTATATAGATACGATAGGAAAAGGAAATTAGTCGATGATTGATAAGCACGGCTGAATACAGGAGAAACTTCTCCTGCATCCAATAAGATAAAAATATAATGAAGAGATTCACTACCATAATAGAAGATTAACAAATATGGAGTCCTATTAATTTCGTTTCTTGCTTTTCTTTCCTTAACTGCAAAAGAAGGACGACAACATGCATGAAAGGGTTGTCACTACTTGCTATCATCTTTCAACTGGTTTTATTTTACTGGCTGTCGTTCTCATCCCTAGCAGCAGAATGATAGCTCGCAGGACCGTCACTACTTCTAATAAGCAAGGTCAATAGACAATAATCAACTTACTCATCTGTTTACAGCAGAAAAAAAAGTATCATCCAGGATGTTTGATTTAACTCCATTTGCTTTCCAACATTTTGCACCGCATTGAAGTAAGAAGAGCCACAGAATCAGTAGGGGTAAGAAACGTCTTGAACTAATAAGTTGCTTGATGGAAGACGTTACTATCCATCCAAATGAGGAAAAATAACAATACTATTTTTTCTAATCGGTAAACAGATACAGATACTATTTTCTTTCCCCACAAGAAAAGAAGTTGACATTGTCACAACTTGTGGTAGCAGAAGATTCCTTGATTTAACTTTTACTTTCCTTTGTGAGTTTGAATAGAGATTTTGGCTTAATCACAAAGGGAAATAGAAGTTTAAATAAAGAAACTCGTACTACCATAAGTTGTGATGAATAGAATTGCTCTTTTCCAGAATAGTATAAGATCTTTTTCAAATCTCTACAATTAACTCCTTTAACATTTATTTCTTGCATATGATCTTTTTCAACAAGTTTCATAAAATGCATTAAAAGTTATCAGGATTTTGGGTTCAGGATCAATTAGCCTAACGTTTTGCGCTTGGTGTGCCGATTGATGAGAAAATAAGATTTGGGAAAACATGACTTCAAAACTCAACAGTTACACATAATCATGTCTAGAATTTGTTTTAAAGTCTTTCATGTCAATAAATTCTAATACATCCCTAGTTGCACTTGATCTATTCAATGCTAAATAAGATTGTGACAATTCATTTAAAGCTGGTTTACATAAATCATACACGCTGCCTGCCAGACCAAGCAATTACGAAGATTCAGTGCAACTCATGTGTTCAAAACATAGATACCAAAGAAAAGAACAGGAAAAACTCATCCTAATGCTGGCAACATATATCTTCTGACATTTTCTCATGACAACAATCAGTCAAACCATGGAATTTAAGCAGTAAATATCTTCTTCTTTTCCTTAATAAACAGCAGTAAATATCTTTTCATCCATCCATAGTATAAAACCTAGCCTCAGTACGGCCATTTGAGGAATGAAAGATTCAGAAGTAAACAGCATTCACTTAACCATTATTCTTTTTCTGTGATGATAATCTAATCACGAACCAATCAAAGGGAAGTAACTCTTAATGAAAGTAATTGATTCAAGCAACAAATCTAAATATTGAAGTTTCTTAAAAAAAAATATCTTTCCTTAAGCGTTCACTAATAAATGCAGCCTATAATACCAATTCCAATATGTTACATATTAAAATATCTAATATGAGGAGTTCTGTATACAGTGAAAATGAATCTAGGCCTATTACAGCATATTATTCAACAACTTCTCGCAATCTTCACAAAGAAAAAGAATTTTAAGGGAAAGACACAGAAAAAATTGGAGGCATACGGAAGCATGCTATAAACTAAATAATAATAATTTTATTAATGTAATACGAAAAAGTACTAAACAAAAATAAATTATATAGAACATTATTGTTTGTATAATTTATAAAAATGTATTAGATCTCGTTCAAATATGTATATTTGTTTCAAAATTTATTAATTTTAATTGTATGTTTTAACTAACAAATTAAAACATTTCATTCACTTTTTTATATTTTTTCATGCATTTTTTTCATCGTTATTAAAATTAAATTATGCAATTGATTGTTAAAAATTTAATTTCAAATAATTAATATTTAATCTTACAATTAATGAAAGATGATTAAAGAGTTTCAAGAAGTAGTGAAAGTAATTTTCGTCCAAATTTTTTTCTCTCCTCTTAACTCAATTAATATATACTATACATATTTTAGAAAAAGTACACGTATATTCTCTTAAATTATAATCAAAAGATAGTGTCCCTCCTCCCTTTTCAATTTCCATACTTGCTTCCCAGCTCCAACGCACAAATCCCCATTCCATACATACTTATTTATTAGGTACAAGGTAAGACGACATAAACCGCAAACTCATAAACTCATAAATGATAATGAGCTTTGCAGTTGTCCAATATACGATTATGGTATAACCTTAAAATTTAATTTTATGTGTGGCTTCACAAGCCAATAAATGTGAGTTTTGGAGGCGTTCATGCACGAAAATGCTTATGCACAATAAAAATAGAAAAATGCTATGTATCAGCATAGTACTCATTAATTACTACTATAAGATTTACGCACAAAATGTAAATCAATAAGAAAAATAATTTTTTAAGTACGACACAGAAATGTGTATGCTTAGAAATATTACATTAAACCACTTTTGTTTCATATGTGATTTCTTTATAACATTTCTACACTTGAAAAATACTTACTCTAAGAAAAATTTGATCAGCGTCCTTCTAATTCAAGGATAGAGTAACATGTATCCGGGCAGCTAAGAATACTCGAAAGTAAAATGCTCACTCGATAGTCGATAATTATTCGTGAAAATATTTTTTAAAAAAATGTTTCTAAATAGAAAAAAAATCTAAAAAATAACCTAAAAATATAGTAGGTTATTATTTAACCCAGAAGAAGTTTGTCATTTTAGACATTGGATTTGGGTCCCAAAATGAACCGGAAAGTGCTGCGTTTAGCATTCATGATTGAGAAAACCGCACCAAAAAAGAAATTTAAAAAAAATCCATATAAAGAGATTATGATTAACATTTAACACCCACAAAATTATAATATATATAAATGTGAACAACAATTGTTGTAATTTTCACTTTCGAATCTCGAAGCCACCTTTGTTTTTCACACAACAAAAGGACAAATGATCCTTGTTAATATATAACAGTACATGACAACAAATTAATGATAGCTAATTAAGTAACTTAGAAATTAATTAAGCTTATGAACAAGCTTTCCTATTTCTAAATCCCCATGAAACAACCAAAGAATTAAAAAAGAAAGAAAGAATTTATATGACTTTACACATGAATATTTTCAGTGATCATCAGAACCTGTCAATACATTAACCATAATCTGCATGACTTTCACTCTCATTTGCAGAGACAATATATAATCAGCTGTCTCCCTAAAAAGCCCTTCCAATCCAGCAGATTCATCACTATTGGGAATAAGCTTCTTTAGAGTTTTGACCTTTCTCTCTAACCCATTTGGGAATTTTTCACTACTTTCTAGGCTTCCTCTCCTCTTCATCAACTCCCTTCTAGACCTCTTTTTGTTGAAATGAACTCTTCCTTTTCTTGAGGGTACTCTTTGTTTCTTCCTCTTGCCTTTCCCCTCCATAAATTTTCCCCATAAAACCCCTTTTGAATTGCTCTTTTCTTCATTTTCTTGGACTAATTCTTTCATTTCAAGAGAAATAAAAAATGAAAGGAGATTTTGGTAAATTTTTATGAGAGGAGGAAAAAAAACTCTCAAATTTTAGTGGGCAAAGACAATACTATGAAGCTAATCAAACAGCAAATTGAGGAATTATATAGAAATTGTTAACCAAAAGTTGGTGACCAATGAGGATAAGGCAAATTATTTAAAAAGTTTGGCTAATACCTTAGGGACCACAACACATCTTCTTAGAAGGCTTCTAAGGGAATGAGATAATTCAAGAAAATACCCAACGTAACGTGCGAACTTTTCAATTATCACTAAACCAAAAGCCTAAGTTATAATTAGGTTGAGCTTAATTGAATTTATATATATATATATATATATATATATATATATATTAATACATTTTTTAATTCATAAATCTGAATTTTCTTTTATAAATAAGTATCATCACACAAAGAGAAACTTGAATTTAAACATTACAATAATTATATCGATGGGAAAGTTCAAATCAATTCTACTGTTACAATATTAAATCCTTAATTACATAAAATTTAATTAAGATGGTGACTATAAATTAATATTTTATTTTTATTTAATCATTGCTTAACACAATTAAGTTTTTTTTATTGTTGCTTTGAGGCATGTTCTCCAACTCACTGCGCATGCACCCACATGATACTTCAGCACCACCCAATCCTTCTAACCCACCAATCTGTCATCGCAGCCAAACACCCTGGATTATTCCTTTCCTCACACTTTCCATATTCAATGCCATGTATATTAGTTCTAACAAATTCTTCATTATTCCAGCTCAGAAAACATGGCAAACCCACGTTTGTAATAGTTTGGGTTATATCCATCCTTGTTCCCAAACAAGGAACCTATTGATAAAAGTTTATAAAGTTCAGATTGTCGTTACTTGTCGAAATTTGTGCTAACAAAAGTGGACAATTTGCATCATAATGTTGGGATAAGGTATATATTTTCTTAGACATTCATGAACCCTATGTAAAAGATTTTTTTCGTTACGTTATGAAAATAAAATGAGAGAAAGAGAGAAAATAATGGTTTTGATGAAATTTGCTTGGTTTGTATTGATCTCATTCGTTTACATTGAACATGTATTTATAAGTTTTTACAGAATATTGGTCAATCAATCAAAGCACGGGATTCCCTCCATATTGTTGGAAACACGGCAACATTTATGGGGTCATTACCATGCTCATGGGATTTTCCCGAACATGTTCTGGAATCATGCTTGTTTCCTTTTTACTGATGAATTGGTCACGTTTCAAAATAAATCATACTTTATTATTTTTTCGAATCCATTAAGTCTATCACATTTCTTCTTTGAGTCCGCAGTCTACGTAAGGCCTTCATCTTCCTTGTTTCTTTTGTACTTTCATCCTGCCTCTTGTAACTTTTTCTTCCCCATTCCTACTATTCTCCTTCGGTGTAATTTCCTTTTTTAGTTGGTTTTTTCTGCCAATTATGGAGGATGAGGGAGAATTTAAGGTTCCAGTTCCCCTAGTTAGGAACCAAGACGAGTTTGCCCATTTCACGGACCATTACCGAGATGCTTTTCCTTCGGATGTCATCTATGCCTTCGTGAATGAGAGGCCTAAATCTTTCCATTGCCAACCTCCGTACCAGATTACCCTTGCCCCCATGTAAATAGCTTTAGGCTTAAAACTTCATTTTCCCATTTTCTCTAGAAATTCTTTAGTAACTTCAATCTCGCCCCTTCCTAGTATACTCCGAGTATATATAGGGTCATTTTAGGAATTGATGCTATGTATAGGAGGCTTAACCTCAGTTTAGGCATCGACGAACTCCAAGTTGCATATATTATCAAGAAATGTGGAATTTCATACTACGTGGCTCCTTGGCTTAAAGAAAGCAAGGGAGCTTTGATTACTGATATCCCAAGAAGGGATAAAGGATGGGAGAATGGCACATTCGTGGTCGACGGGAACTGAGCGGTGATAGCCGCTGGATAGTCCCCAAGACATGGAGATCTTTCGACAAGTAGCCGGAGCTCTATTTTCGTGCTTTATGCTTCCTTTTTTTTAAGACAAACTCTCTTATTTCTTTTATTTTTGTAGATTAAAAATTGAACAAAAGGTCTTTTGTGGCCAAAGATGTTTCCAGGCGCTTGTCTGCGGCCTACAATTATCAAGAACGAGATTGGCGCGATCTCCTAGATCCAAGTAAGGAGATCAACGTTGCTTACATCCATGCCCATGTTCTCGTAGCCGAGGCTTCCGCTCCTTCCTCTTCAACTTGTCAAATTCCCAGGGCCATACCCGTTCCTTCCTTTCGCACCGTTGTCATTTCCAATACCTCGTCCACTAATTTCGAGCAAGAGCAAGAAGAACAAGATGTGCTATTCTGAAACCTTTCCGACGGAGTAGACATGTCCAGGCGTCTACATAGTTCTTTTTGGGGTTAGTTGATGACAAGCGAAATGTTCGTCAGAGAATGGATGTTCCAGAAACTTCACAGGACGCACCCGCTCCTATCACGCCGCCATCCCCCATTCTTACTGCCAACATTTCACATCATGTTTGTCTAGTTGTTCTTCCTGCTCTCGTGGCCAAGGATGCTTCAGTACGGGCATACATTTCTCCGCCTCCTCCCCCAATGACTCAAAGGCTCGTTCCTTCTTGTAATGGTTCCCAAGAAAGCTTTGAGGAACCTTCTTTGTGGAAGTGGAGGCGGTTCACTATGGCGCCTCACGTTCCTGTTTCCGTCTGTTTCTTGATCGATCCCCGCTCTTTTCTTGTATCTTCATTTTTTGATTCTTGTACTTGTACTTTTCTTTCTTTTTGTATAAAATATCATTTTATAATTTTCAATTACTCAATGAAATGGTCTTTTGCTGGATTATTGTTTCTCCATTTTTATCTTTTCAGTATTTTTCTTACTTTCCTTCAATAACATTTTCTTGAACTTTCATGTTCTTTTCTAGACATTTAGTCAAATTTGCATACATTTTATAGCTTTAGCTATTTGAATCCGCTTACTCGAACTTGCACAATTTTTATGATTACTCGAATAAGGACTAATCTTGTTCAAACAAAGTTGAACAGAGTTAATATTTGAGGACTTACAACAACTTAAGACAGGTCCGTATCCACTCCTGACTTCTAGTTTTGGATGTCCTTCGAGTCATCCACTTTCACAAAGTTCATATTTTGCATAGTTCGCTTCTTGATCCGTTTAAAAAAATTGATTTTTCTTTTATCTCCTTATTTCCCCTGTTCTAAAAGACATTCCTCATTTTTTAGTTTTTCTGAGAGTAGGACTTATGAACTGCCCCTCTAAAGGACTTACTCTCTTAGTTCCTTTTTTAGAGTAGAACTTATTAGTTGCACATCCCAAGGACTTACGCCCTTAATTCCTTCTGGGTGCTGGACTTATGAACTGCCCCTCCCAAAGACTTATGCCCTTAGTTCTTTTCAGGAGTAAGACTTATGAATTGTCCCTTCCACGGACTTATGCCCTTATTTCAATTGTTGTTATAAGAGATAGAGAGAGCTAACCCAAGAATTTTTACGTGAAAACCCTTGTAGGAAAAAACCATGGGAAAGTATTCACTATAATGCATTTACAATGTTAGATAAAGATTTCTTTAAATGAGTAGCATTCCATGCTTTTGGCAAGTTCACTCCATCTTTTATTTTCAAATGATAGTATTCACTTCCACCTACTCCACTGACAATGTATGACCCCTTCCCATGCTGGTCTGAATTTTCCTTTTACCTCGAAGAATTTTCTTAATACCAGATCTCCTTTATGAAATTCTCATTTCCTTACTTTTTTTAAGTAAGACTTCCTCTTTTTTAGAAGTAAGACTTCCTTTTATGGTTGTAATGTGCCATTCGGACTAAGGCTGCTTCTCTTCGCTTTGCTAGTCGATCAAGGCTTCTTCTGAGAAGTTCCTCATTCTGTTGTTCATCCAGTGTTGATCTCATAGTGGGGTTCCCAATTTCAATAGAAATCACTACTTCCGGTCTAAATGCTAAAGCGAATGGCGTTTCTCCAGTCGTTTCTCTAGGAGTAATTCTGTACGCCCTTAACACTACTAGTAGTTCTTATACTCATTTCCCTTTTGTTAACTTCAAATGTTTCTTCATGTTGTCGAGTATTATATGATTTGACATTTCTGCTTCCCCGTTTCCTTGAGCATAGTACAGAGTAGAGAACCGGTTGGTGATTCTTAGCCCTTCGTAAAAAGCTTTTACCATTTTCCAGTGAACTGAAGCCCCTTATCTAAAACGAGTATCTTCGGTATCCCGAATCTGCATATTATATTCTTCCACAGAAATCCTTTCACTTTTTCTTCTCGTATTCTCGTGAAAGCTTCAGCCTCAATCCAATAAAGTAGTTTGTAGCTACTAAATGGAAACGTTTCTGGGCTAACGCCATCTGGAGCGGACCAACAATGTCGAGTGCCACTGCATAAAGGGCCACAGTCTTGCCACCGTATTTAATTCACTGAGAACCATGTCGGTGACTGAAGCAAAATGCTAGCATTTATCACAACTCTTGACATATCGTTTGGTATCTTGGTGCATTCTAGGCCAATGATACCATTCGTTTAGGACTTTGTGGGCTAACAACTTTCCTCTAGTGTGATTACCGCATATCCCTTCGTGAATTTCAGCCAAAACATATTGGGCCTTTTTTCCTTCAAGCATTTTAAGTACGAGCTTGTAAATGATTTTCTATACAATAATCCATTTATCAAAGTGTACGTGACGCTATGTTGTTGCACCTTTTTCACAAGGAGCTTATCTTCTGGAAGTAATTCCTTCTCTATATAATGGATCACATCATCTTGCTAGCTAGGATCCATTTTGACCTCCACATTAGCTATATTGTTCCATGGGAGTGAGACACTTGGTTTTTTCAAGAATTCTACTGGCACGTTTCTCTTATATGGGAATTTCAATGATGACCTCAAATTTGCCAGCATGTTCGTTCTTAGTTCTTGGGATCTGCTGAATTTCATAACTTTTAATTGAGCTTAGTAGGTCCTTCGCCCATTGTAGATAGCTCACCATTCTTTCATCTTTGGCCACATATTCTCATGCGACCTGTTTCACAATTAACATAGAATCGTACAGTATTTTCACATATGTTACCTCATATTCCCGTAGTGAAGATATTCCTGTTGTTAGTGCTTCATATTCTGCTTCATTATTTGACGTCTTGAACCCGAAGGAGATAGAATGTTCTAGCATTTCCCCAAATGGGGTTTGCACCATCACCCTTGCTCCTACTCCTTTGTTATTTGAAGAACCATTGACATACAACTTCAAAGGACCATTCTGAGCTTTTCCCTGGTCAGGTTTTTCTCCAGTGTAGTCTACAATGAAATCTGCCAGTGCTTGACCTTTGATGGAAGCTCTAGGCTCATAATGAATTTCATACTGACTTAACTCAATTGACCATTTTTCCATCCTCCCGCTCACGTCTAGAGAGTGCAACAGGTTTTTTAACATGTGACTCCGCTAACACTTTAATACTATGCACCTGGAAATATGATCTCAGCCTTCTTCTAGTAGTCACAATTACCAGCACTAACTTTTTCATTCTTTTGCACCTTGTCTCAGCTGCCACTAGACTCTTGCTTACAAAGTACACGGTCTTGTGTTTTCTTTCCTCTACTCTATTAAGTACGATGATGTCAGACATCTCAGAAATAGCAACGTACGAATGAATTGTTTACACGGTATCGGTTTTGAGAGCAGTGGGGGAGTCATCAAGTATTCTTTGACCCTTCTGAGTGCCTCTTCACATTCCTTTTCCCATCAGTTCAAAGAATTCTTTCTCAAATTTTAAAAAAAAAAGTCTTGCATTTGTCCGTAGACCTAGAAATGAATCCGTTTAGGGCAGGAAGTCTTCCCGTCAACCCCTATATTTCCTTTGGCTTCTTTGGGGATTTCATCTTTAATGCTGCCTTTACTTGGTCTGGATTCACTTCTATCCCTCGCTGTGTCACCAGGTGCCCAAGGAATTTTCCTGCAGCTAACCCAAATGTACATTTTTCTGGATTTAGCTTCATGGAATTTCCCTTTAAGACTGAAAAAGCATCTTCAAGTTCCTGGATATGGTCTCCTCGTTCCTTACTTTTAATTAACATGTCATCTACATAGACTTCCATGTTTCTTCCGATCTGTTCATGAAAGACTTTGTTTACAAGCCTTTGATAAGTTGCACATGCATTTTTCAAGACAAAAGGTATAACCTTATAATAGTAGATACCATATTTAGTAACGAAAGAAGTCTTTTCCTAATTGAGTTGGACCATTTTCACCTGATTGTATCCAGAGTATGCGTCCACAAAGCTGAAATGATCATGTCCCGAAGTTGCATCGACCATTTGATCTATCCTTGAAAGTGGATAATCATCTTTGGGGTAGGCTTTATTTAAGTCGGTGAATTCCACACAGATTCTCCATTTGACATTTTTCTTCAGTACCTTCACCATGTTGGCCAACCACTTTGGGTAATCGACTTTCCCAATGAAACTAGCTGCTAAGAGTTTTTTTTACTTCTTCTTTGATTGCCTTATTCTGTTCTAGAGGAAAACTTCTTTTATGTTGCTTCACTGGCTTTACAACTGGATTTGTATTCAATTTGTGACTAAATAATATCTTTGGGAATACTAGGCATCTCTTGCATCGTAGTTGTGAACACATCCTTATTTTTTGTAGGAAGTTTATCAGTCATTCTTTTTCTTCTTTCTTGAGGCGAGTATTGACGTTTGTCATCTTTTGGGTTCCTTTTTCTAGACATACAAGTTTTGTCTCCTCTCCCGCCTCGTACCTCAAATTTTTTGACCCATCTTCTTGTGATTGCTATTACTCCGTAGGCTGCTTACCATCTGCCTTTTCTATAGTCTTTTTCTTGCCAAATTCCAAAATGGTCGCAGAACAGAGGCTTGATGTAGCTTGATCTCCTCTTATTGTTTTAATTCCCTCAGATGATGGATACTTCCATACTTGGTAGAAAGTCTAGGGTACGGCCTTTATCTTGTGGAGACAAGTCCTTCCTAGGATGGATTCGATCATGTAACTAAAGGATTTCACATTTACCGGGAGAACGGGGATTCCTTCAAAATAGCTAATGGCTCCATTAAAGCTTATCATCGGCTGTGAACTTTCTTGCAGCTTTTGTTCTCTCATTAACATTTTTACCAAGGTTACTTGATATAGAATGCTCACAGCGCTTCCGTCGTCGACCAAGACTCTTCTCAATAAGCAATTGCCAACTGTATTGAGATGACAAGAGCATCGTTATGATACATGTCATGCTCCAAATCCAAGTCATCAAATATCACGGGGGATTTCCACTGTAGCTTGAGGGCCTTTCTAGACATTTCTCTAGCATCAACTTTTTGCAGCATATTTTTCTTTCCTTCCTGGTGGTCCATTCTTGCTCTATGAGCACGATAACTCTGTCGACGATAAAGACATGTTAATTCCCGTTGTCACACTTGTCATCACCATGGTTCTCTTTTTCAATTCCCCCTTTTACTCTTCCTTTTCACAAACTGATGGAGATATTCATCTTTAATCAGCTCCTCGATGTAGTCTTTGAGTTGGAAGTAGTCCCTCATGTAATGCCCACTACTTTTGTGAAAAGATAGTACTTGTCATTATCTTTGTAATGTGGTTCTTTTGTGAGCAGGGATGACCTGTTTAGCCAAGGCTTGTCCTTGATCATGTCTAGGATTTGGTTCACGGGGATTGACAACGACGTGTAGACATTGTCCCTCGGATGTAATCTTTTTGCGTCTCATCTTCCGTACTCTGTTCTTTCCCGCTCACTGTTTCTTTCGTCATCCTTTTCCATTCTGTCAGTCTTCTTTCTCTCAGATTTGGAATTCGTTCCCATTTTCGTGGCTCACCTACCCTTTGCTCGGTTGCTTTTAATAAGCTCATCTTCTCCTCATCCAGTGTAATATAAGTCTGAGCTCACTGGAAAGTTTATGCCATAGACAGAGGATTTTTCTTGGACAGATCTTTAAATAGGGGGAGCCTAGATCTAGTCCCTGCCTGAAAGCAAATATAGCCACCCAATCATCATAATTCTCAACCTTCACCATTTTGTACTTGAACTTGTGGGTATATTCCCGTAGTGACTCTCTTTTCTTAGGGGAATTTGTCAAGAGATATTCTGTGTCCTATATTACCGTTCGATAGGTAGAGTACTACTCTAAAAAGATAGAGGGCATAATAGTAAATTAGTAATTGAATGCACTGGGAGTAAATGATACCATTTTTTAGTCGTCCCGTTTAGGCTGGTAGGGAACATCCTACACATTAGTTCATCTTCATATTGGTACAACGCTATTATCTGTCCGAATTGTCGAAGGTGATCCACCGGATCTATTTTCCATTTGAGCATTTAAACTTGAGGGCCACGAATTTTTTGGGTACATGAGTTGCTAGGATTTCAGGGCACAATGGAATACAGGTGGGGAATTCGATGTCAGTTTTGCCCATACTCCCTAAGTTCCTCATCTCCATCATTTTCTATTCTAGTAATTCCTCCACCATTTCCTTCGTTACGAATCGGGGCTGACGAGCTTCTTCTCCCGTAACCTCCTTCATGCGGTCCTGGGATTGGATTTCTCTGTCCTCTCGCTGTATGTTTCTACTGTTCTCCTGGTTATCTTCTCTTGCGTCTTTTCCGTTGTCCTCTAAGTGGATTTCTCACTCCTCGTTATTTATTCTTTGGCTGACTTCAGCACGCGTTTGAGCCATTTCTTGTTGAAGAGCGTTAATTTGGTCTTGCACCGTTTTCCATGCATCATGCAGTGTCTCTGTATTTCATTGTTCCATCTCCCGCATCCCATTCAATATTGTCTGGAATATTTCTGTTGGTGGAGTTGGTTGATCAACATGGTAGTCGCCGTTTCTGATTTCGTTATCCTCATTCAGGGCTGTGTTCGATCTGGTTCTAGGCTTGTTTAGTGTTTTTAGAGTGGGTTTGTCGTGTTTTTTCTCTCAACTCTTAGTGAAAGCACAAAAAATGTAAATGATTTGCTCCCTTACGTTACGAAAATAAAATGAGAGAATAGAGAAATTAATGATTTTAATGAAATTTGCTTGGTTTGTATTGATCCCATTCATTTACATTGAGCATGTATTTATAGGCTTTTACAGAATATTGGCCAATCAATGAAAGAAGGGAATTCCCTTTATATTATTTGAAACATGGCTACATTTGTGGGGTCATTACCATGTTCATGGGATTTTCCCGAACATGGCCTGGAATCATGCTTGTTTCCTTTTTACTGTCGAAGTGGTCACGTTTCCAATGACCGTCGAATTGAACATAGCCGTCTGATCTTTTCTACAGTTCTGATCCTCTTCTTCCTATTTTGCTATGGTGTTCATCTCCAAGCTCTTCCTGATTGGTTCTCCTTTGCATACGTGGCATGTTGAATATTTTATGTCTGCTCATTCTATATAGTAATTTTTGTAATCACATTTCCGTTATTTTTATTTTATTTTTTACTAGAAAGACTACCTTAAATAATGTCTAACTTGAATTTATGCATTCATCTTTTGTCGTTCATGGATGCAGATCTTCAATGTAAGAGTTTACAAAATCTATATTGTTTTATATACTTGTCTAAGTCGTATCCGTCGTTTATTTTTAACGAACAAGCACTTTTTATCTTGGTATATCGATTAAAATCCGTTAATAGTTTCTCTAATTTTCTTTAAAATGGGGATGTCTTGATCAATTATCTACTAAATACGAAAGGAGAAAACAACTCATTATTACAAACATAAGGTTGGGAGATATGTTAAGAAATTAGGTGCTTTAATTATTGCTTCATTTAATAGAAACCTTTGATTAGTTCTTTGTAATGAGCCCAATAACATGTGCGCATGCATCTTGCAATGTTGATACACATCACATACATTTTCTATATTAATTGATATAATTTCTTGAATAATAATCAAACAAAAATTTGATCTAAATGTGTGGTTGTAGGAGCGTTTTCGTGTCTATCTAGTTCATTTTTGTAATTCTCTACTTCTACTTCAGTTTCTACATTAAATGATATATATCTATATGTATGTATATGTACATACATATATATATATATATATATATATATATACACACACATAGATATATGTACATACATATATATATATACATACATACATATATATATATATATATATATACATACATAGATATATACATAGATATATATATACATACATATACATAGATATATACATAGATATATATATATATACATACATAGATATATATACATACACATATATATACATACGTAAATATACGTACATACATAAATATACATACATATATAGATATACATACATATATATACATATATATACATACACACATACATTTATATATATATGTATATATATGTATGTATATCTATATATGTATGTATATGTGTATATATGTGTCCCTAGTACAAAAACTAAAGAACTTGGTAAGAACTGAAAAAACTTGTTCCTCAACAAAGGGTGAGGTTCCCTTTTATATTATAAAAAGTTAATATGATACAGGGAAAAGAATGATAAGGTGGTGTGTCCTAGATGAACTAGATTCATTCAAGCCTTATATTCTTTTGCATTATTGAGTGAGAATCTACTTTAAGAAAATTAGATTTGTCTTTTCTGTAAGTGGGACGCAATGCCATTGTCTTCTTTTGCTCTTGTTGATAATAATGCCCACTTTATAAAAGTAGTTTGTCTGATCTGTTAGTGGCATTTTTGTGGTTAAATGCTAATGAGGTGGCAGACAAGATTAGGCATTTGCTTTGCCCTTCTAGTATTTCTCAATCTGATCTGAGATTATTTTGGTAAAAGAGTCGCAGAAGTCAACAAAAGTCATTTCTGGTAGTTCTGAATCATCTCTGGGGTCTTGGCTTTCACTAGCCAAGATGCCGAAAGTGTTTTCAGTTAGTCAGCATCATTATGCTGACTACTTTATGGATTGGAAGTTCCTATGGAGGCGTCTTCAGGAACAAATACATGGAAAATTGATCTTTGACAAAATCCATGGTTTTAATCAGTAAATCCTTTTTAGTAAGATTTGGAAATTCTGTTTAATAATGGTTTGAGCATTAGCAAATAGATTTCATGTTGGTGCTGGAAGGGCCTTAGGGCTAGCTTCAAAGCGGGATTGAGAATGTGTTTTGATTGTTTTGACGAACTCTCTTATGTGGGGATTCATCCCATTATCCCATCATTTGGTAAAAAAGATTCATTTCAGTAAAGAGATATCATTCTGATAATCACATTTTAAGTCTCATTTTTAGATCCAATGGATATTAAATAAGATAATAAAAGGAATGAGAGATATAAATACTATAATATTTTGTTTCCTGTTAAAAGGGAATATGAAGCATGTCAGTCCTTAAATTCGGTATGAATTTATTCTAGGAGAGCTTCAAAGGTAATTCCAATTTTATCCCACAAGAGTGAGAACCAATCTGGAAGGCCAGTATTAAGAATTCCTGGATAAATACGGATAAATCACGTATGGTTATAGATAGGATTCTAGTAATAAAATGTGTAGGTAAAAGAATCAATATAATCCCAATAACTGTATTTTATCCCTTTTTTATATATATCCAGTGTCTTGGTTGTATGAGGATGAAGACCCCACTGATTAATGGATATCAGATTACGGATAACAACCTTACTAAATGTGAGAGGATTGGTATTTTGGTTAGAATCATGGAGGGTGTGTCTAATCTCCATGGCTCCAGATTGGATTATGATTGACTTATAGATGTACCTGTAATGTTCAAATCAGGCTGTATACTGTTGAGTTGTGAGATATATATGTGTTTAATCTCTCATGGATTAGACATCCATTTTTCATCTTCTGTTTTAAGAGAGAGAATAATCATCCTCAGAAATTCTGTTAAGAATATACCATTCAAGTGTTAAGAGGATATCTTTTGTACTCTTGCAAGTATTAGCCTCTTGAACACTAGGAAGTTTTATTGACCAAAAATGCCATCTTCTTGTTGTATTATACTGGATCGTCCTCTACCTCGGCCACGTTGACCTCGGCCGGAACTTTGGTTACTCATTCTGTTATCTTTGTAAATATTCACGGATTAAAAAGTCAGGGAGAGAGTTCTGTTCACCTTTGATATATTCAATATCAAAGTCAAATATTGATAAAATACTCTGCCAAGAGGAAAATATTTTTTTAGATACCAGACTCTTTACATCTTTTTTAAATATTTGTTTGGCTGCAGAACAGTAAATTCTTATGAGAAAGTGATGGTTAAGTAAGTCATCCTGAAATTTAAGAACACTTTTAACAATTGCTAAGCATTCTTTTTTAATAGTTGGATAATATTTTGCAGGTCCTTTCCAAGTTCCTGATGTGAACCTTAAGAGTTATTATTTCTGTTTAATTGGGTTTACCTGCTTGAGAATACCCTGTTTTACAATTTTGTGCCAATTAGGATTAGACAAAGATAAACAATATAACTATTTAATTTTCTTGACAGCTAGCGTATGTGCTGTTGTCCAAGGAGTAGGATTATTCTTAAGTCCGTCATACCAAATAGTAGTATTATGTGATAATTGCGGATAAAAATATTGAATATAATTAAGACTTTGAATAAATCTCTGTAGTTGGGTTTTATCATTGGATAAATATTGGTTGATCATTTATTTCATTATAGTTCTATAATTCAGAGTATCATTTCCTATTTGATCTCTTTGAATTCCATATTCGAAGTTGTGATCGAATCTATTCATTAAAAAGAATCGATTCAATACATTTCTTATGTACCCATAGGTGTTATATTGGATTTGAATCAGATTTCAGATCAATCTATATTGATTGACTGCCTCCATTATGTTGTTGCTAGCAAATACCACTTTTTTTATTTTGGATCTTCCAAATCATTCCCGCGGGAGGTCTGGACCCATTTTTTCTGATCTTCGATTAAATAATTCATTCTCTTCATTAAAAATAGGAGGTAGAACCAATAAATATTTCTTTTTCGATTCATCCCTGGAGTTGAATACCTCATTCAAGAATGGTTTTTGTTCTAATCCGTAGAAATCAATAGAAAAGGCGAATCCCTTATGATACAACAAATCTGGCTCGGTTATTGATAAAGTGAATAGATTTGGCATTTCTTGAAATAGCTCTTCTGATTCAAAATCGTGGTGTAACGTGTATCCCCTCCTATTCCGGTCATGTAATAGATGAAATAAATCAAAAAATAGATTTTTGTTCAAGAATGAAATCTTATTGGAACTGTCCATATCCTGTTCATCCTTCAGAACCATATCACATACTGGATCTGATAAAATAGGTTTCATCTGGAAATTTAGAAGTGAATTTAATACTACTGTTAATGGGGATAATAGTTTCATTGGAAATATTATGACCTAAAAATCTTACTGTACTTTGGAATATTTTCATTTTGCTGGTAGAAATAACTAAGCAATTTATGTTAATAACATGCTTAAAAATATTCAAGTGTTTAATATGCTGGTCTATAGAGGATGAGAAAATTAAAACATCATCTATATAACAAATAATAAATTCAGTATAAAAAATTGAATATATCATTCAAGATATGTTGGAATTCATAACATTTTTAACTCCGAATGGTAAATTATTCCATTCATAATGGTCAAAAGGTACGGTAAAAGTAGTTTTATACATATCCCGTTCGACTATCTGTATTTGCTAAAATTCAGATTTTAAATCAAATTTAGAAAAAAAAATTATTGAATCATGCAGCCTATCAAGCAGATTTTTTTTATTAGGTATAGGATATCGTATCAACTGTAAAGTATCATTAAACGGTTTGTAATTGATCACTAACTTGGGTGATCCTCTTTCAATCTCACCATTTTTATTAACATAGAATCCAGTACAACTCCAAAAAGATTTACTAGGTCTAATTAATTTTTCTGTAAAAGAGATTTTATTTCTATTTTACATATCTCTAAATATTCATTTTTCATCCGGCTAGGTCTAGATTTAGTAGGAATATTTTTTTCATTAAAATGTTGGTTATAAGGTAGAGATGTGGTGTGTTTCTTTCTATTCCAAAAATCATTAGGGATGTCGCTACAGATTTCTATTTTAAATTCATGCAAAATTATTTTTTATTTTATTTTGTATTGCAGGTTGCTGTATACGTTGATCAATAGTAAAAAGTTGGATTTATTTCTGTATGAAATTTAACTGATTAGTTTTATTATCAATAAGATGTTTTATGAGATCAACTCCTTTTGTATACGATTTTGTAATAAATTCAAATCTAATATTAGTATCGTTAATCACAAATGGATACCTGAGGTATCAATTCTAGTAATAGACATAATAGAATTTAAAATCGGATGGCCTAGAATGATACTTTGTGTCATGTTTTTTATTAAAATAAATTATGCAGATAAGCAAACACCATGTTTGCATATAAGTGCTTTGGGTATTTTATACTGGATACGCATAGAATTACCACTAGCACTAGTAAGGGATTGAGTGGTTTTCTAGAAGTATTTGATAGGAATTAATCCTTCATGAATGCAGTTCATATCTGCACCACTATCGACTAAGACAATGACATCTTTAGTAATGAAATATGATTTGATTACTAAGGTAATATTAGTATACCATTTCTGAAAAATGGGTTTAGAAGAAATAAATAGGGTTTATTATCCTTAGTCTGGTCTGGAGTAGTCTGACTGGTCTGATCTGGAGTAGTCTGACTGGTCTGATCTGGAGTAGTCTGATCTGAAGGCTGATCTGGTGAAAAAGTCACAACTAAGTCTACATGAGTTTTCCCTTTGGTTGAAAACTATCACAGGAGATTGAGATCATGGAACATAATTTGATTAGCAGTCTTTAACTACTGAATTTCAGACTTAATGGTATTAATTTCCATTTTCAGGCATGAAATGGTAACAGGTTTGGCTGGTAAAGAGTCCTGTTGGATACGATTCAAGAGTTCTTTCATACTGTAATTCTCAATAGGGATGATCTCAGGAGTGCTATAAGCCTTATAGCAGGTTTCTAAGAATTTTAGTTTCATCTTAGGATCAGTTATCTGGTCAGCAGTAGCGAGAAGATATCGATGAGTATCAGTTAAAACATTGAGACCTAGTCCATTCATATCAAGACCGTTCATCTCAACTATTGTCTTCCAATAATTGGCTTAATTTATCATGTTGCATATCTTAGAGCAACAAGGTTGTTCAGGCTATTCAGAAGTAGCAGAGGAGTCAGAGTCAGATGCATAGATATGAACAAAATCATCATATGTACTATCTTCTATAAAACTGCCTTTAGAAAGATAATTTAAGATTTTCTGTTGCGTCTCCTTATCAAGAGATAATTCATTCAGTTTTCTCTTAAATTTAGAGCGGCATTTATTAACATAATGTCCTGGAAATCCACACATATAACAGGTGCCTTTGGATTTATGTTTACTGTGGGGAATTTCTTCAAATGCGGGACATCTTTATGTCTGGATTTTCTTTTTAGAGAAGTATTTTTTTATGAGATTTGTAGGGCTTAGAAGTCCTATGAGGTCGAGGGGTATAAGGATACTATATCTTAGTATCGTAGGCAAACTGATCATAGAATTCACCTAATTCTTTTTTGTTATCAAGATTCTGATTTTTCATCATATGTTATAATTTCATGTCATTGCAAAGACCTAGTCTTTCTTCAATGACAAGGGCAATAAGATGGCCATAAGTATATTGGTTATAGAGAATATCCATTTGATCATGCTTTTCCCTGCGTTTCTTACGAACTCTTTCAGCAAATAAACTTGGGAGACCATCAATAAACTTAGCCTTCCAATGTTCATTGTCTGCGTCTCCTCTCTGAATGACTTTTGTGAGAAAGACATCCTTATACCGCCAGAAATGGGTTAAGGAGGGGCATCTCAGATTCTGTAATAATTCTCAATGTCTGTCAGTATTAATGATTCCTGGTCCAAAAAAATGGTGAATTATAGATTTAGCAAGCGTATAGCAAGCATCTTCATTATTGGTCTGGGTTTCGGTTAAAGGGTCAGTTTTAATCTTAAAGAAATTTAGAATTTCCAAACGCTGACTGTCAATGAGACAATTATCCCACCATCCTTTAAGAGTTCGTGTAAAGCCATTAACAAAGAATCGACAGATTTGGTGATCTGTATTATAATTTTTTTGCTGACAGAGGAGCACATAATCATCTTATGTATGGTTTCAAAAACTTGATATTCAGATTTTCCATCTATGTTCTATTCATAGATGGTTTTACCATGATATGACTTTTGAAAATGAAGAATATCTTCTTCATATAAAAGGTCATGAGGGGTAGATTTATGATAATAATATCTACTGGGTCTTGTTAAAGCCATACGAGTAGTAGGACTTTTGGAATATGAATGGGAGAGTTTATTTATGGTATCATCAAAATTTTTCTGAATATCCAAAATCTGGGATGATGAGAAATCTTCAGATGCTTCTTGATGAGATGAATCATCATATTCAGTTGACCTGAAGTTTCAGGAGTTGAAATCTTAAGGTTTTTTATTTTTCCAATAAGAGTTTCCATAAAATCATCATCCTTCTTAGTAGATTTTAATTTAAAATTCTGGACTTCAAAAGGGGGTTTGATAGTGACACGTTCAAGGTTAAGCTAATGTTGATCCACAAGATGTTGTTGACTCTTAGTATTGTGGGTTTCCTGTATTTAAGCAATATGATCCTCAATTTTGTTTAACTGAGTTCCTACAGCTTGAAAGAAAAAATTTGTGTAGTTATTCTGTTTGGTTAAGGGTAGAATATCTTTAATCTTAACAAGATCTTGATGACTGACTTTCTCAAGAACTTCAGTATAAGGGTTTATATCATGAGATAGAATGTGAGCTTAAATTAGACATGATTGAATAGTGACCATGTATGAATAATTTAAAGAGAATATAAACACTGTTATAACCAAAACTATTCATGGTTCTGATACCAACTTACGGCTAACCAACACACATCTTTTAAGTGAGGGGGATAACCACTATGAACATAGTTAATTCAAAGAACAAAATAACTCATAATTAGCACGTCTGTCAACGTTTTACTTGGGTCAATAGTCTTACGCAATCTCTGCTCAACGAACTTTACCAATATGCGACTTGTCTGACGTCCCACTAATTATTCATTTATTGCTCCCTGAACTTAACTGATCCCGAGATGAAACTAAAATTCTTAGAAACCTGCTATAAGGCTTATAGCACTCCTGAGATCATCCCTTTTGAGAATTACAGTATGAAAAAACTCTTGAATCGTATACAACAAGACTAGTTACCAGCAAAACATGTTACCATTTCAGCCCTGAAAATGGAAATTAATACCATTAAGTCTGAAAGTCAACAATTAAAGACTGCTAATCAAATTATGTTCATGATCTCAATCTTCTGCAACAGTCTAAAAAGAAAATCCAGACATAAAGATGTCCCGCATTTGAAGAAATTCCCCACAGTAAGCATAAATCCAAAGGCACCTGTTATATGTGTGGATTTCCAGGACATTATGCTAATAAATGCCGCTCTAAATTTAAGAGAAAACTGAATGAATTATCTCTTGATAAGGAGATCCAACATAAAATCTTAAATTATCTTTCTAAAGGCAGTTTTATAGAAGATAGTACATATGATGATTTTGTTCATATCTATGCATCTGACTCTGACTCCTCTGCTACTTCTGAATAGCCTGAACAACCTCGTTGCTCTAAGATATGCAACATGATAAATTAAGCCAATTATTGGAAGGCAATAGTTGAGATGAACGGTCTTGATATGAATGGACCAGGTCTCAATGTTTTAACTGATACTCATCGATATCTTCTCGCTACTGCTGACCAGATAACTGATCCCAAGATGAAACTAAAATTCTTAGAAACCTGCTATAAGGCTTATAGCACTCCTGAGATCATCCCTATTGAGAATTACAGTATGAAAGAACTCTTGAATCGTATCCAACAGGACTCTTTACCAGCCAAACCTGTTACCATTTCATGCCTGAAAATGAAAATTAATACCATTAAGTCTGAAAGTCAACAATTAAAGACTGCTAATCAAATTATGTTCCATGATCTCAATCTTCTGCAACAGTCTACAACCAAAGGAAAAATCATGTAGACTTAGCTGTGACTTCTTCACTAGATTAGCCTATCTAGCCTCCAGATCAGACCAGTCAGACTACTCCCGACCAGACTAAGAATCATAATCCTTATTTATTTCTTTTAAACTAAGTCACTTTTCAGAAATGATATACGAAGATTACCTTAGTAATCAAACCAGATTTCATTATCAAAAATGTCATTGTCTTAGTTGATAATGGTGCTGATATGACCTGCACTCATGAATGATTAATTCTTATCAAATACTTTCAGAAAATCACTCAATCTCTTACTAGTGTTAATGGTAATTCTATGCATATCCAGTATAAAATACCTGAAGCACTTATATGCAAACATGGTGTTTGCTTATCTACATCATTTATTTTAATAAAAAAACATGACACAAAGCATTTTTCTAAGCAATCTTTTTTTAAATTATATTATGCCTATTACTAGAATTGATACATCAACTATCCATACTGTGATTAATGATACTAACATTACATTTCAATTTATTACAAAATCTTATGCAAAAGAAGTTGATATCATAAAATATCTTATTGATAATAAGACTAATCAGTTAAATTTCATACAAGAATAAATCCAATTTCTTACTATTGATCAATGTATACAATAACCTAAATACATAATAAAATAAAAATAATTCTGCATGAATTTAAAACAGAAATATGTAGTGACATCCCTAATATTTTTTGGGATAGAAAGAAACATATCATATCTCTACCTTATAACCAAAATTTTAATGAGAAAAATATTCCTACTAAATCTAGACTTAGTCAGATGAAAAATAAATATTTAGAGATATGTAAAACAGAAATAAAATCTCTTTTACCAAGTCTTTAGCTTTTGTACTAGGCTCTCATGTGTTAAGAAAATAAAATGCTCTCCCTTCCCTCTACTCTCTCTCTACTACGCTCTATCTTACCACTGCATATATAAGTCTTGAAGAATTATACAGTTGCATCTCTCAGGAGCTCTACATATCTCTCTCAACAATAAGCTTTTCCCTTTTAATTTAAACCGTAGTTATTAATGAGACCATGTATGTTATAATTTAAACCTAATATAACCATGACTATAATCTTTAGTATTCATGATCCATGTTAACTCTAAGGCACTCAGTATGTAACTATTAAGGTTGATGAAGCAATCACTATTTTCTACAGTAAGTTCAGAGAGTAATCAATGAATAATCAGTGGGATGTCAAACAAGCCGCGTATTGGTAAAGTCTGTTGAGCAGGGATTACGTATGACTGCTGACCCGCGTAAAATGTTGACATATGGGCTACTTATGAGTTATTTTGTTCTTTGAATTAACTTTGTTCACAGTGGTTAGCTCCCTCACTTAAGAGATACGACTTAGTTAGCCGTATATATATGGAAATTTGTTAACCTTGTACCGTCTGATCAGATCTGCGGTCTAAAATTCCAGAAGAAAAAGATAAAATAATTTTTACCTTTTCTTTTAAGTTTTTAACATCTTATTCCAGTTGTCCAGATCTTTTTAGACGGCTGGGATTGAACTACCTCTCGATAGTTGGTGTCCAACTACCGAAAATCCACGTACATATTTTAAATAACGTATTTTGACAATGTATATATTTAATTAAAAAGTAACGTATCTCTACATCACAGTTTTAAATTCTTTTCTATCTTATTTATCTTTTACATTCAAGATACATTTTTTTGTCAAAGTTTTATTATAAATTCTAAGGAGAATGATGAAATATGACTCGAACTCACGTCCCTCTAAAGTATGAGTGTGGGAGTTTAATCAACTGCATCAACTCAACTTATCATTCAAAATACTTGTTTTTTATAAAAAAGATATTGAGCACTCAGGTAATGCATTACACAAGACTTGATTTTCCTTCTTTTAGTGTGGCATGTGGACTTGTGATATATCACAAATTGAAATAAATTACACTTTTCTTTGTACTTAATTATGTGAAATAATTTCTAAATTTTCTTTTAATTGTAGATTATACATCTTATTTTTTAAGGAAAAAAATTCACAATTACGTTACGATTTTGAGAAAATTTACCATGATTCAAACATGTTTATTAAAAAATAATTGAAAATGTTAAATCATTGAAATAATTTCACTTGTCAACGCTTTATCATTTCAATATAGAAATTCTCTTATATTCTCTCAAATATTATTTTTTTGAAATATGTTGAATAAAGTTAGAAATTATATTAAGAGAGAATTACCCACCCCACCGTTATGTTGTGGACTCATCTTTGTTAGCTTCCCAACATAGAGTGAATATGGGCTAAGGACTGATTGTAAAGTACGAATCTTGGCCCGTTAATCTGCCCATCTTAGGGCTATGTTTAACGGTTTTTTTTAGAAATCATAATATATAGATCACTTTTCTACTATCAAATTAATATATGGTAAAAAAATTATAAGAACAAATTAATGATCCTTTTAAATTTTTGATAACTTTTTATCACTAGTTTGTCATTCACGTAATGCAGTCAACTAACATAATCTCTTATAAAATTTCACTGACTAAATAAAAAGATTTACTTATATTTCTATTAATCATAATCTTCAATCAAAATAAAAGATTTTCTGTCAATTTCATCAATAGATAACAATCAAAGTAATCTCTCATAAATTTTCACTGACTAGTTTTTGTTCACCAATAAAAGATATCTTCAAATTGAAGTACTCTTGACGTTAAACTTGAAAAATTATAACATAAACTTCATTTGCATGTTCTTGTATTAATCAAAATAGTATTTCTTTTCACCTTCAAACTCTAATTTTTTTCACACAAGAAACAAAAATTAAAACATAATTTCTAAAAAATTCATACATCTTCTGCCTTCAGGGTTTTTTGTTAATTGCTTCTAATGAAAAGAAAAGCAAATTGTAGCTCCTTCTCCAATAGAAGATAAACTTTTGTGCTTATGGATGAAGATAACAAATTTTTGGTATACCAGATAATTGAAGAGTAAATATTTGAAAGTGAGATTTTTTTGGGAAAATGATAAATTTCATGAATTTTGATAAAACTGAGAGTTTATATCAAAGATTTTGGTGAGAATTTGAAACTAAAAGTTTTACGTTGGAGAATTGGTGAATTTAAGATATTAAGAGTTTTTTTGCATGAAAGTTTAGAAGATGAGTGCTTTGTTGGGGAGAAAGAGATTTTGGGGGTAATTTTGGAATGTACTATCTATTTTAAATGAAAGGTTTTGTTTACGATCTATTTTTGCTTAGTATCTTAAAAAGGATCATTTATTAACTTACTAGAATGTGGACTACACATGTCATTTTCCCCTTTCTTGTTTTTGGTTAAAAGGCTCGTTTGAAAATTCATTTGAAAAAAAAAAACAAGATTTTGAAAACAGGAGATTTGAGCTTTTTCCCTTTTTTTTCTTCAGTGAAATTATTTTTATGCCCTTTTACTTGAAATAGTCCAAAAGCTCCCAAAACTCTTTCTTCTTCATTCAACGCTCTCAATTCTTGCTTCGTGTTCTATCTTAAGAATGACGTCTGAGTTCCTGCGGCTTTGCAACTCACTTGGCTGTCACCACAGGAAGCTCGTCGTCATCATTGTTTTAGCTTGGGAGAATTGATTTATCGTCTTGTTCACTTCATACGTTTGATAGTATTTTTTTTATAAATGATGTTGGTTGTTTATATTTGAGTGTATCTCATGAAACTCTTTATTATCTAACAGGTTTTATTGTGGAACATTTACTCTTAACTTTATTGAGTTCTTTTTTAGAAAACTCGATGATGTGCATCTGAAAAATAATGGAGTTTTTTCGTAGGAAGATTGCTACGGACTTGTTACTTCGTTCAAAAAAAATTGCTAGTTGAATTGTATTCAGAATTATTGTAAAATATGGATATATTAATTTAAAATTTGGAGTAGTACTTATAGAGTAGCACTTTTGTGTACAATTGATGATTCAGCATTTGGAGCAAATACTTATTGCTTACAATTGGCATTATACAATGTAACATACGTAACGTAAAATATGCGCTTTCGGATTTATTTTTTATCTAGACAATTAAGCTACTAAATGTATATTATCTACTCTGATTTTGAACATTTTAAAATATAGAAGGAAAGACTCACTTAAACAGATCGAGTAAATTTTATAATCTACTTGCCTAAAGCAAGTAGTTTTTATGATTCTAGACAATTAAAAATGAAGAAGGAAAAATCTACTTGCTCTGAGCAAGTAGATTTTTTTATTCTGGACAATTCAAATTGTAAAAGACAAAATCTACCTAGTTAGACTAAGTAATTTTTGTAATTCTGAACAATTAAAAATGAAGAAAGCAATGTATTTGGTTAGACCAAATAGATTTTATAATCAAATTACTCTGAGCAAATAAATTTTTTTATTCTGGACAATTCAAAATATAGAATGCAAAATCTACTTGGTCACACCAAGTAATTTTTTTATTCTAGACGATTCAAAATATAGAAGGCAAAATTTACTTAGTCAGACCAAGTCCATTTTATAATCTACTTACTCAGAATAACTAGTTTTTGTGATTCTGGATAATTAAAAATGAAGAATACAAAATCTACTTGGTCAGATCAAGTATGTTTTATAAGGTACTTACCAAAGCAAGTATATTTATAATTCTAGATAATTAAAAATTAAGAAAGCAAAATCTATTTTGTCAGACCAAGCAGATTTTACAATCTACTTGCATTCTGAATAATTTAAAATGTAGAAGGTAAGATCTAGTTGATTTGATCAAGTAAATTTTATAATCTACATGTTCTGAATAAGTAGACTTTTCAATTTTTGACAATTCAAGTTGAAGAAGATAAAATCTACTTAATCGAGCAAAGTATAAATAAGCACATTACTTTGCATCAAGAGGAATTGTAAAGAAATTCATGTTTGCCTATACGAGATGTAAGATGGATGTTTAAGCGTAAAAAATGAAAGTTTGATGGATGAAATTTAATGAAAGAAGAGTAAAAGAAGATGAATAAAATTACTCTTTGAAATTGAAAATAAAAGAAGAGGAATCTTTCTCAAAATGAAAATGGAAGAAAAGGGAAAGAAGACGAATGAATGTTGCAAAAGACAAATAGGAGAGATGTGTGAGACATTAAATGCTCACTAAGTAAGGGTATAATAGACTTCTCAGATGACTCCAAATCTGGAGAGAAAAAATCTTGCCCTTTTTACTGATTTGGGATTTCAAATGGACCACCCATCGAAAAACATACATACAGCATAGTTCCCTCTAACTCCCTAGTTTTCAGTACTTTGGTCTGTGCAAGAAGAGACATGTTTCGGGTTTGTGCGTGAATCTGATATAGTTCACATAAACCAGATCTTTCTGTGTTTATTTTTTGGGTATGTTGCGAAGCTTAGCCTTTTTGGACGTTGTTAGATTCACGCACAAACCCGTAATCTGTCTTTTCCATTTCCCGGCTAAAGTTTCTATTCTGAGGCATTTAGATCCTAAATTATGCATCTCAAGAATTCCTCCCCGAGAAATTCGGTTCTCTTAATGAAAATTATGCTTTAATTGGGAAGGGGCAGTGGTGCCAGCTAAAGATTATTCAATTTCTCTGTATTTCTCTCTTCTCTTAAAAATTATATATCAAGAAATGTCATTTCAGCAAATATAATACATCATAATTGGATATATCCATTCGATAATTATTGAAACCATTTATGTCACACGTGTAAGTGAACTAGTATTTTTTAAAAGTGTTAATGTAAATGATTTTTTCTTATTTTAACCAGAGATCAAAGGGGAGAATATCGATAATGACTAATTTATATAAGTATTAATGAGAGAGAGCAGGGAGCAAAGGGTTTGAGTTGAGTTTTTTTATTGTATTAAATGTGTCCTTTTTATTTAATACATTGGTCTTATATAGGCTCCCAAAATAACATGAGTTGATTATAATAATATAAATGGAGGTACTCATTATACCTAGGGATTACACGCGTTCGTGGGAATTACTCTGCCAGGTATGAACCCCTTTCCCTTTCTTGTTTCCAATTTGTCTCGATCAGCCGTCAATTAGTCACAGCCACTTGGTGATTTCTTGTGATTTCGAGCCAATCAATCACAGCCACTTGGTGCCCTGCCAATCTGTCTCATCTGAGTCAATCATCTTACTCGATAAATCATAGCCTTTTGACTTTTTATTTCTAATCTATTTCATCTGTTGCCGCTCTTCTTCATCTTCTTCTTCTTCTGTTCTTGCACAATTCGGCAAGTGCCTTCCCCATTCCGGAGGCATGGGTCTCCTGTTAGTTTTTTCCTGTTAACCGGTCTGCTTTTTTCATTCTGATGAAGTTTTCCACTTTCGTGCTTTTTTCGTTTCTCGAGTTTCTTCCCATTTAGAGTACTTTCCGTTAAGAGCTCATTCTTGTTCAGAGTTCCTTACCGTTTAAAGCTCTTTCCTGTTTAGAGTTCCTTCCTATTCAGAGTTCCTTTCCATTTATAGTCCATTCCCGTTTAGAGCTCCTTCCCATTTCGAGCCCCTTCCTGTTTAGAGTTCATTCTCGTTTAGAGCTCCTTCCTGTTTAGAGTTCTTTCCTCATGATCTGTTTGTGTCACTTCTATTTTCTTCTATAACCCTTAATCTTGCCATGTTCATGGTCCGTCCATCTCTTAAGATTCATTTTTCTATACACGTGTCTTGAATGACTTTTTTTCATGTTCAGTTATATCATTGATGATATCCCAACCATAATAGACTCATGGTTTTGGACTAGAGTTTGTAACCTCATATCTTAGGCCCACAAAATCATATGCCAAAAGTTAACTAGAAATCTTAGTATATATAGAAATCTTAATATATAGACCATTTTCATGATAATAAATTATCAATTGCCCCCAACAAAATAATAGTAAATAAATGATCATTTTTTAATTGGTGTGATTTGAAAAAAATTTAATTATCGTAAATGCCCTTATCTTATACATTATCAGTTAGTTTTTAATTTCTTTTTTAAATAAAAGGGTGGAATAAGTTGACACCCCACAGTTTTAGGAATTTTTTAATGGAAGTTGTATTTATGGTTTCAATTCAAATTTTTTCCCAACTTCTCTCCCAAGTTTCATACCTCTTTTTCCTTTTGTAGATTCGTTTCATTATGCAATTACGCTCTAAATTGATATAATTTTCTTTTATTTTACTTTTAATGTATTCAACAACCCATCTCCCAATAACAACTTTGCTGTGATTCGTCTCCTTCTTAGTGCAAAGCGTTCCAAGATTTGTTCATTGATCGATAAAGTATAGGCTCACAACAAGAAATATGGGTTTTAGCGACCAACTTTTTGGTCGCTAAAACCTTCAAAAATCATTGGCAAAGGTTTTACCAACGAAAATATTTTTATCCTGATAGTTGTCGCATTAGCTTCATCAACAAAATCATTCGCAACGAAAAATGAAACTCGTCGCGTTAGAACTTTTGCGACGAAAAAATATTGGTTGCAAAAGGTTTTTGCGACGAACACAAAAGTTGGTCGCAAAAAGCTTTTGCGAGGAAAGCTTATGCGACGTACATAAAAGTTGGTCGCAAAAAAATTTTACGGCCAAAAAACCTTTCGTCGCAAAAATCTTTTTACCACAATATTTCTCTTCGTCGCCTAAACTTTTTTGCGACCAATTTTATTTGATCGTGAAATGTTTTTGGCGACCAAATTTTAGATTTTCAGAATGTAAATAAAAAATACTAAATTTTTAGTTTTCATATACACATGTGATGGTAATAATATGATCAGAAAATTTATCAAACCCGATATTTTTCCAAAAAATACATATAATAATCATTAATATATGTAATGTAATAAATTAGTAATAGTTCATTACAAAATCTCCGAATCATAATTCACTATAAAATGTGGTTCACAAATGTACCCAAAAAATATAAATAAAAAAGAGAGTATTGAAAGCTTGATATTACAACTACAAAGCTTAACAAACATTCTGAATCTCATGTTTCTACTGTTGAGTCATCGTCAGGGGGTGAAAAACCATTTCAACGAGCCCAAGCGAGTAAGCTTTGTAGTTAGCTTTTCATCGACTTTATTTGTTTCTTTAATTCTATATTTTCAACTCGACTCTTTTTCTTGAAAGGTGTGGGTAGAGCTCCATGTCCAAGACATTTACTCCACTAGAGGATTTCTTCAACTATCTATTCTTCAGTGCGATGTGTGACATCCTCAGAGATAGGCTCGTCCCGTAAAGCAAACATGCTTTCCTGTAACATTACAATGAGCCAAGTTCAAGATAAATATATTCATCAATAAGAAAGTATTGAAAAAGCATCATGCAAAATTTGTCTCAAAGTGATAACCCCCCTCCACCCCCAGTTAAAGCTAACACTATTATATTTAGAAAAGAAACATCAATCAGAAAGTATTCAAAAATCATATAGCACGCTCGGATACAAAGTGATAAGCCCTCTCAAGGACTTACGCCTTTAGTTTAGTCTGAGAGTGAGATTGACGTATTGCCCCTCCCAAGGACTTACGCCCTTAGTTCCTTCTAATAGTAGGACTTACGAATTATCCCTCCCAAGGACTTACGCCCTTATTTCTATTGTTGTTGAAGGAGAGAGAAAGTTGACGTCAAATATTTGTTTTGTAAGTAGTCTGCTCATTATCATGCCATCAGGTTTGATTGAAAGTTCTGAATTGAATTCCATGAAATTCTTCAAGAATTTGATTTTCATACGCTTCTGATGATATATAATTCGCCATATAATTGGATCTCAGTCGATACAGTTTAATTAACGAATTTGACTGTTCCGCGTAATAAGCTTTCCTGAACAACCTTTATGAAAATTTTCATAACTTTTGTTCAGGAGCTGCGAATCAAGTTCTGCAAAATTTGTGACTTTTGATCAAAATCTTCAAATTGAATTCCATAAAATTCTCTAATAAGTAGACTTTTGTATCTTTCCGATGATGTAAGGTTCACCGTGTAGTTGGCTTTCAGAAAATATAGTTTAATTTCTGAAATTGATCGTTCTGCATATTCTGCTTTCTTAAACAACATTCACAAAAATTGTCATAACTTTTACTCGAGAGCTCCAAATCGAGTTTCTCCTGAATAGCACCAACGAGAGTTGTCATAACTTTTGTTTGAGAGTTTGAAATTGATTTATGTGAAATTCTTCACAAAGTAGATTTCCGTATCTTTCCGTTGATATAAGATTCGTCATGTAGCTGGCCCACACTAAATGCAGTTTAATTTCTGAATTTAAGGTTCCGCATAATCTATTTTCCTGAACAGGCTCTACGCGAATTGTCATAATATTTTATCAAGAACTCCAAATCAAGTTCTGTAAAATTCTTCAAGAAGTAGACATCTATATCTTTCTAAGAATATATTATTTGCTATGTAATAATATATAAATTGATACAGTCTAAAAATTAAACTTGAAGAGCGTTTATAGTTTTACTTTCCTGAATGACATCAATAAAAATTATCATAGCTTTTGATCGGGACCTTCAAATTGATTTATGTAAAATTCTTCATGAGGTAGATTTCCATATATTTCCATTGATATAAGATTTTTCATGTATTTGACTCCTGCTAAATTTAGTTTAATTTTTGAAATTGACTATTCTGCATATTCTACTTTCTCGAACAACCTTCATGAAAATCATCATAACTTTTTGTTGGGAGCTCCAAAATCAATTATGTAAAATGCTTCAAGAAGTAGACTTCTGTATCTTCATAATAATATATGATTCTCCATGTGATAGCTCCCAGTTGATACAGTATAATTTCGGAAATTTACTATTCTGCATAATCTTCATTTCTCAACAGCTTGTATGAAAACTGCCATAACTTTTGCCTCTCGCAAAATTTCTCAAGAAGCTAATTTCCATATCTTTCAAACAATGTATGATTTTCAGTATAGTTCTCTTCAGTTTAAACACCGAATCTGGTTTGATATGTAATATTTTTCACGTCAAAAACCACTCTGGTAAGATGATCGAGCGTTAAGTTGGCCGAGTTAAATACACTATTATTAGTGTCTTGAGTTAAATGCATGATATCATATTTTGGTTTGATAATGTTTAATAACTCAAATCAATTTAGACACGACATAATAAATTATTTTCGTGATGCTCGATTATGAGATAGTGTCATGCTAATGTTTATTTGGTTGAGCTACCAATATGAGTGTACTAGCCGATCCAAGCATTATAAATGTGATTTACGCTAACACATGTTAAGCATGATCATATGCATTTAAATTTTTGAGATTATGCATCAAACCATAAATTCACATTTTAATGGATAAAACGACATATTTAAGAGAAGCAAAGTGAATACTTAGCTTTGAGTTAAATGTGTTTGTAAATGTCGTTTGCAAGTTCTGAATATCGTTGCCTACTCCTGGTCCGTCACTATTTTTCACTTTCCCTTCACGCCCCTTCATTCTTGGTTTCGGTTTGCGAGATTTACACTTTTAGAACTTTCAGGATGGGCTTCTATTTTTTGATTATGTTGTTTCTTCATCCCTTACTTTCATTTTTCACTTCTAGTTCCGTTGCCATGCCATTTCCGTTTTCGGCTTCCATTACGCTCTCGTTTCTAGCATTGTACCCATTACCATTTTCATTCCTGTTTCCACGACTTTTCAATTGTCGTTGCCATGAAGTTTCAGTTGTTGTTGCCACAATGTTTCCCGTTCTGACGTTTCCCTTTTTGAAGGCTTTCTTGACTAAAGTGAACGTGATTTTCTTTGTTATTCTTTTCTCTAGAAATTTCTGCCCTGAAAGTTTTTTCTTATCCATTTTTTATTTTCTAATGAATTTCTCTTCTGAAATTCTTTTTCTTTTTTGAAGTAATGAAGCCTCTCTGTTCTGAATTTTTTACTTCTATTTTTCTGTTTTGAAGCTCTGACTTCAGCTTTTTTGTTCTGAAACTCTTACTTCAACTTTTCTTATCTGAGTTTTCTGAGCTCTTCTATTCTGAACTTTATGAACTCTTATGGTATGAGATTTATGAGCTTGGCTGGTCTGAGCTCTCTAGGCTCTTTTGGTATGATCTTTCAGAGCTTTTCTGATCTGAGCTCTTATGATCGGAGCTTTTCTGATTTGAACTTTCTGAACTTTTCTACTCTGAACTCTCTGATCTTTTCAGATCTGAGCTTTTCAGATCTGATCTTTTCAGATCTGAGCTTTTCAGATCTGATCTTTCTGAGATCTTCTGATCTGAGCTCTCTGAGTTTTTCTGGTCTGAGCTCTCTAGTTTTTCTGATATGAGCTTTCTGAGATCTTCTGATCTAAGCTCTCTGAGCTTTTCTGGTCTGAGCTTTCCGAGCTTTTCTGATATGAGCTCCTCGAGCTTTTCTTATTTGTGCTTTCTGAGCTCAACTTTTAATATCCACTCTGATTTTTTTTCTTGCTTGAAGCTTCCTCGATAGCAACGTTTCCATGGTGGCGATGCCACCCCTCGCAGTTGGTGATGACGATAATGACCATTACCACAATTTTCCAGATTCGATTTCACAAATAGAGTTAAAAAAATTTATAAATAATAATTGTACAAAATAAATATTTTAAATGAATATGAATGAGTTTACTGCTCTTCGCTTCCGTTTTTGGTTTTGAAGTCATTTTTGTTTTTACTTCTGTTTTGAGTTTCTGTATTGCTGGCTTTTCTGTTCCTGATTCCGGTTCGGATTTCATTTCCACCTTTTCTTTCGTTTCCACTTCCGCTTCAGTTGTAGAGGGGGGCGTTTGATTTAGTTTTGAGCATTTTGGGAAGGGATTTCTTGAGTTTTTCTCTCGCTCTCAATGAAAGCACCGAATGTAAAGGAAAAAATTCACTGTCTTTGAGAATTGGTCGTGAATTTCTTACATCATAATATGGAAATCAAGAGAATAATTTAGATAGAGAGAAATTAATGACACTGTGATTTACGTGGAAACCCCTTGAAGGGAAGAAAAATCACGGGGAGATTTTGATAGTATTTCATTATGGAGAAATGATTTACAAGGTTAATGAGTGTTGAGAGTTGTTGTCATCCGTTTGGAGTTGCATCTTGCCTCTATTCATACAGCTTATCTCATTCTATCTGAAAATAGGATCAACAGAATATTCTCTGAGATCTAGCTTATTAACAATAACAATCAAGTGAATCTAGACCGCCTGATCAATCCAATGGTCTTAATTATTTTCTCTTTGGATTGCCACATCAGCAATCCGTGTACTTTCGTCTGATTGGTCAGTTCCCGCTATATCTTCTCTTCAATGAAGTTTTCGATCTAGATCTTATCACATGTCATGTGAAATTATTTTTGTTCACATATGTTATAGTGACATGGGCCATCTAAAAGAATTTTAAGGGGTTTTTAGGGATATATACCATTGTAGAATCCTATTTCACAAAATAGTCAAAAAAAAATTAACATTTTAGTCGATAAGGTAAAAAGTAAAAAAAAACTATAAAGTTTTATAATTATAACCCTAAATATATAGAATATTAAAATAATATTGGCCTAATTACTAAAATTAGGCAAATATTTGCCTGTCAATAAAAATAATAATATAATTATTTTATAAATAAGATAGAGAATTAAATAAGTAAAAGAATCGTAATCGAATTGATAATTAATAAATTTTAAAAAATGGTTAGATATGTTTATCTAAGTAAAATGAAATATCAAAATACACTCACTCCACAAGAAAAAATAGTGGTAAGTGATGAGGGGGCGGCTTTCTTGTGGTAGTCATTGCGAACTCATTCCTTTTTTGGAGGATTCGTTCCCTGTTCCTGCGGGTGAGAAGCCTCAAGCTCCGCCCTCCTTACTCAAACTCTATAAAAAAGCCCTTCCCTTTTCATAATATGAAGGTCAACCATCGATCGATCACGTGAGTATGCATCCAGTTAGCACATAGCGAACGAAAAAAGTGACCATCCTGGATTCTCTTCCTCAATCCAAATTTCTATCAATTGATCCCTATTCATTCGGGCAACGTCTCCACTGGCTTTTCACGCCCCTCTACTGAGAGGTGCACCATGTTGATAGGAATCGACAAAGACCTTCTTGTACACGTCCTTGAAGGCTGCATTCATGGTCACTAGTTTCTCCCGAGGGCATGGTAATGGCTTTATTCTTGGTGTTGTTTAATAGATGTCGAGTGCCATCTGAGAATCTTCATCTGCTCTATGTGGGCGAGCTAGAATCCTTAAGTTAGGTTGGTTGTTCAAATTTCTCTTTACCCTTTCATTTTCATCTTTTCGAAAGCCCATACTCATTCTTCTGAATCTTCATTAGTCCTATTTCAGGTGCAAAGCCTCTTCAACAAAGACCCAACATTTAACTAATTTTAGTTAAAAAAATATTTAACTAATTTTCTTTACCAATTATTTAATGAAATAAAAAAGCTTTTATTTATCTAGGAAATCAACATCTACGTGGAAGAGAGAGATGCTACTTACCTTATTCACCATTTATTTTCAAATTTTAGATTTACCGCAAATTTTTATTTACTATTACATCATACTTAATTATTTTATTAGTAAATATATATATTTGTTTAAAAATCATAACTAATTCCTCTTAACAATAAGCGATTGATCAATATTAAAAAAAATCATTTAATGAAAATTAAACAAGTAAATTAATGAGAAAATATTTAGAGATAATTTTTTTTAACTTGGAAATATATGAGAAACTAATTTTTTTAACAAAATCGTTACTTTGTGCACTGCATCCACTTTCTAGTATATCGGAAATTAAGAAAATGTTTCGAGGTAATAATTTTTATAATAAATTATGTAAGTATTTTTAGATATAAAATAGAGTAATAAAAATAAAAATTAGATGTAAATAATGAAAATACTTATATTACTATTATTCTTATTTTATCATATGATATATTTCATGTACATAATAATATCTTATGGATTTTATACAATAAATGAAAGTATTAAGTGGTGTTTTTTGTTATTAATAATGTTAACCAGTTTTTTTTACTTAATAGTTCGATGATGTTATTAGTCTAATTAAATTGATTTTAAATGGATAAAGAAATCTAATTTTTTTACTCGTAAATAAATATATTAATTATTTTGAATGATTAATTTATTTATTATTTAATCATTAATATTACATGTCTTAGAAAATGGTGGAGTTAGAATAGAAAATTATGTTAAAATTAACTTGGTTATTATCTTAATTAAGTTTAAAAATAGTTAAAAAACTAAAATACCATCTTAAGATAGTTAAATGCTACAATTTCCCAAAATTTAATGTCCCATGTCAGCTCGGTACATAAAAAACATTTTACCTTTAGCCGTTGAAAATCATTTAGAATATCCAGATCATCCAAAACATGGACACAATCTCAATTCTACTATGTTGCATTATCTTGTCCTAAACATTTATTGTATAAAATAGAAAGTGCATGTGATTAATTTAAGATTAGTTCAGAGTCCAATAGTGGCATGTAACATTGTTTTCTATATGATGAGATATTGTTTTCTATACTAGAATTGTGAGGAAAATAGAGGGATGTTCTTGTTTGTTATGAAAGTTTGTGAATATTTTTAGATACTCATGCGACGATACTTTTCATTTGAAGTTATTCTTGAATTGAAGAGTATTTTTATATTCGACCTCCTCAAAGTATTTTTATTTATTTATAACATTCTCTTACACATCCTGTAAAAAATAATTTAACATTCTGACTATTGTATCATATAAAATTCTCAATTGTTACCATATAAAATAATCTTAATTTTTTAGACATTTTAGTTTTGTACAATCATGTTTTTATAATCTTATAACAGGACCTATAAAAAAAGTTTTTTTTCTTGTTCTACGTACAATGGTAAAATAGATCATTGAATTTCTTTTCAACAACTCAGTTTCATTCCCTCTAACTGACTATTTTTTAGACATTTAGAGAAATATAGACTATTGTTTATCTAAAATTTAGACAATGAATGCTAATTAATTTTCATAGAAAGCGTAACAAATGTGTGTGAAATCGATGGTACCAAAATGATGGAATGGTGGAATTGACCATGGTTTCGAAGTGGGTGGCAAAATTTGAAAATTGTAATGGGCTGAGTGAGAGTCTGATGGAGCTTTCAATGACTTGAGATCATTCCTTTAAATAGACAAAAGTGGGTGTCGGCACCTACCCAAAGTACAAAGATGTTTCAGCACAGAATGTGAGTCAGCATTGGGACTCAGCTTTTTGCAGATGTAGAATCAGCGCTCTTATTCAATGTATGGGCTGCTGCTGTTGGTGGTGGGCTTCCAATTCTTCCTTTTCTGCGCACACAGTCAAATACTCACATGTATGCTTGGTGACACGTTGTTAAAAAAGTATTTCTAGAATTATATTCGTAACTATATTAATTAGTTGTGTGAGTCAAAGTAGAGTCGTTCATTTCATGGATCATACACAAGGTAAGAACCAAGTAAATGGTAGGATGTGATACTTCATGTCTAGTTTTGCTTAAACATTACATTTTTCTAAAAAATAGATTTAAAGACAGTTATAATACGTGATCTTATAATTCACTTATTAATATAGATTTATAATGAGACTCATCGCATTAGATTGTTGAGATTGCACACAGGACACATGAGTAACTATCGACTCCAGCTAACATTTCTTTCTTTCTTTTTTCTAAAAGCTTTTACATGACTAACAACACCTAGAATTATTATTAACCAATTTTTTACGTTATTATAAAGGCAGTTTCTTTTGCAACCAAAATCGAGTTAACTAAAAGAGTGATGTTATTCAACACTATTTAGTAACGCGTTTGTGTTTTTTGCTCGTATAATTGAATTACAAACATTCACGTAGTAGTTTAAAATCTTTTTCTATGCACTTAATTATGTATGAGATAGTAAACATCTACTCCTAATAGTGATCATAATTACAATGATATTAAAGAATGATCAAACAACTTCATAAGTATCACTATTTGCTTAGAAACACATTGAAAACATAAAATATTTAAGATGTTGTTTTTGATAATTAAAAAAATATTTCTACAAAAGTATGTTTATTTTCTGGGTCGAAATTACAAATTCCACAAGAATTGACAAATACTATAACTCCAATTCACCACATTATATTAGGTGCATGTACGAGATTTAATCACTGTATAAAATCACCTTATTTAATGTATGCCCAAACGGTTTTATTCTATTAAGACTAACCTAAAACATAAAAATCAGAATTCTTAAGCAATTGAGCAGGGAGTTGTTTCATATCTAACTGATCCCTTGGTAATATTCATCGGCTCAAGTAGTTACACTAAATAAAGGAGTTTTCACTTTCAAATTCTATAAAACCCCCAACTATTCTACTCAAAAGAAAACATTTAAACATTTCATTTATTATGCGGTCTAGAACCACATTTGCCCGTCTCTTTTAGAGTATATTATTTCTATTCTTCATTCTAATCTACTTTAGTCATTGAGACAATTGGAAATGGTATTTCCTTGTAACATGACCATTTATCTTTGCCTTGAATCATTGAGTTTAGATATTACTTTGATGATCTTTAATCATTTTAAAATGGCAGCAGCACACCATTTTTTATTTAAGATGAAATAGGCCCGCTAATATGCACGATATACCTGTTGCAATATGATGAGAGGCCATTTCTCTTGGAACAAAGGGATCAAACCCATTCACACCCCACGACGCTAGATTTACAATATTAGTTTATATGATTTTAATGAATCAATATTTAATAAAAATGATTTAAATTTTTAAATCATAAAAAAATATGGGTATTTCACCATTGGATGCTAGTTAATATGATTGACAAGATTTATGAACATAAATTTCGGGCCCTAATTTGTCTCATTCTAATTGACTCAGTCTCTCTAAACCAAAATATATATTAATAATAATAAAAGAAAGAGAGAGATATCAAAGAAAAATATATCATATTCAACACATTTGACTTCCCCATGTGCAGCTCTCTCCTCTCGACCTATTAAAAAAATATTTCTTTAATTGGTTTTTAAATTGGAATGGATTTAAATTAGTTCTAATTAAAGATTGGTTAATCACATGAAAGATTAAGCTCCAAGAAGTTAATCCTATGCATGCCTTTCGTCGTGTCAAACTTCTAGAAGGTATTCCCTATATAGGGAATGGATTTAAATTAGTTTATATACTGGGTTAATAATAAATTAATCATGAACAAGATCTATCAGTTCACGGATTTAAGTGGGTGTGATCAGTCTCTTTAATTAAAGGTGACCATATTAATTAATTGTGTAAGAAATCTTATAAATATCCCTAGCTAGCTAGGCAGGTTGTTTTAGACTTTGGTTTGGACTTGATAAAAAAAAGTAGCACTACCGTAAGGGCAAACAGTAAGAATTTTGATCTGTCACAATCTATATTCCAACCTCATTTTCTTTATTCTGTTTTATAAAGATTTTATTATTTTTAAAAAATATTACAATTTTAGACTAAGATAATAATAAAAAAATACAAATCTATCGATAAAAGATAAATAAAATCTTAAAAATTCAACAGAAAATCATAACAACTAAAATATATAAATCATTAACAACAATAAAAAATTACTGGCAAACGAATATGAAGAATAAATTAATGAATTACATTGTGTAACCCAATTATTAGTGTATATCGAAAAATACTAAATAATTGACATATGACTAATCTATATATCACATATTCTTAGTCTCCCTCTCTGTCTTTATTTGAAGTTTAAAATTTTGAAATAAAAAAGAAATAAGATCATGAGGTTGTGATAGAGATAAAAAGGAAACCTTTGGCTTTTATTTGGAATAAAAATTGCAAATAAAATATAGTGGTGGTACTACTGTTAATCATATTGAAGAGGTACAAAAATATATAAAAACTATGTTTAACATTTGGGTGGCTAATCTTCCTTCCTTGATTTTTCTTTTGTCAAAAATATATGTAATATGATCTCCATCATATTAGATTCTTCAAACTATATTCTTTGGAAACACCAGTTGCCGCTATTCTGAAAGCCCACTCGCCGTTTGAGTTCGTCGATGGCTCTCACCCCTGCACTGCTCAGTTTCTTGCCGACGATAAAATGGCTCCCACAATAAAGATTGATCCCTAGTATCACACCTGGGTTACCCAAGATCAGGCATTGATGATGCTTCTAAATGTCACGTTGTCTTAGTCTGCTCTATCTTGTGTTATTGGATGCCAGACCAGTCATGAAGTATGGTCCTCACTTGAGAAGTGATATTCTTCTCTTTCTCGTTCAAACATTCTTCAACTCAAATCTGGACTGCAATCTATCTCGAAGAAAGGAAACAAGACTGTGGATGATTATGTGCATCGAATCAAGGAATCCAGAGACAAACTAGTCGTTGTCTCAGTCTTTATAGATTATGAAGACATCATTTTGTACACTCTCAATGGGCTTTCTTCTGAGTATGAACCCCTCAAAAGATCCATCCGCACGAAGATCTGACCCCATCCACTTGGAAGAACTGCATGTTCTATTAAAGGCTAAAGAGTAGTCTTTGGCAGATCAAGCAAAGAAGCATGAGGATCAAGTTCATGCAATGGCTTTCACGGTGACTAATTATCGAAGCCATCAAACTAGAGGCAGAGGAAACAAAGCAAGGAGCAATTTTGGTTCAGGTCGAATTTTAGGCAATATAGGAAGAAATAACTCCAACTCTGGTTTGCTCCATTTACCTAACAATGCCTCTGCACCCTTTTCTTCTTCCAATTCTAATTTTTCTTCCACTGATACTCGACCTCAGTGTCAAATCTGTAATAAGTTTGGCGACCTTGCCATAGACTGTTTCCATTGCATTAACTACTCATACCAAGGCAGGCATCCTCCTGCCAAGCTTGCTACCATGGTTGCCTCCTTTGCTACTAATACCTCCACTGACACTACCAAGAATACTTATTGGTTATCTGATACTGGGTGTAACACACACCTCACTTCTGAGTTGTCGAATTTATCTACTTCTCAAGCCTACAATGGATAAGACTCTGTCATTATTGGAAATAGACAACCCTTGACCATTACTCACTCAAGTTCTGGTTGTCTTTCTACTGACTCTCATTTATTTGATCTCAATAATGTTCTCTGTGTCCCTAATATTACTGTCAATCTACTCTCAGTTCATAAATTCTGTGTGGACAATAATTGTTCTACCGCATTTGATGCTAACATGTTTTTCATTTAGGACAAGCACTCGGGGAAGATTCTTTACATAGGACCTATTAAGAATGGCCTTTACCCCATTACAAACTCTATCAAAGAAACTCTCTCCACTCAGAATAAAATATATTGTTACCTATTTTAGAAGTAAAGTCTCAAGCATCTTTTGGCATATAGATTAGGTCACCCTTCAGATTCTATTATTTGTCATGCATTGAAGAATGCTAGCATTTCTTTTAAGTTTGAAGTTTCTTGTATGTGTTCTAATTGTATCAAAGGCAAAATGCATAAGATCCATTTTCCTTTGTCTAAAATTGTTACACCTTCACCTTTATATCTTGTCCACAGTGATATATGGGGTCATGCACCTATTTTATCTTTGGAGGGATATAGATATTATGTTTCCTTCATTGATAACACTATGAAATATACTTGGATTTTTACTATATGAAATAAATCTAAAGTTATTGTTGTCTTTAAAGTTTTCTTGCCCTTTGTCCAAAATTTGTTGTTTGCACATATGAAAATCCTTAGAACAGATGGTGGAGGAGAATTTTGCAACAAAAACCTTGGCACATTTCTTGCTTCACATGGCATCAAACATCAATTGTCATGTGCATACACTATTGAGTAAAACAGTGTAGCTGAAAGGAAACACATACATATCATTAAAACAACCATGAGTATGATGCTCACTGTATCAGTTCCTACTCTGAATCATAATATCCTTATGAACTTTTATTTGCCACTAGTCCTGATTATTTTTTCTTAAAGTATTCGGGTGTGCATGTATCCTCTTTTAAAGCATTACAATGAGCATAAACTTGAACCTAAGTCATCTCAGCAAATTTTCTTGAGATACAGCTTGCATTCTAAGGGTTATATTTGCTATAATCCCATTTCTCACAAGTTATTGATTAGCATGCATGTTATCTTTAATGGAACCACTTTTCCTTTTGCCAAATTTGCATCTGTAAATATAACCCTTAGAATGCAAATTTGGTGCATCAACATAGATATATCTTGGATTTGCTTGAAAAGGCTGGATTGTCTCACTCTAAACCGTACAAAACTCCAATGTCTCTTAAGGTAGATCTTCATGAAAGCAATGCTGCTCCTTTTCAGATCCTACCAGTTACAGAATCCTTGTTGGTGGCCTACAATACTTGACATTCTCCAGTCCTGATATCACCTTCTCTGTCAATAAGGTCTGTCAATTTATGCATAGACCTACTACAGACCATGTAGCTGCAGTAAAGCGTATCTTGAGATACTTAAAGGGCTCTTCTACACTTGGCATCAAATTTCAGAAGTGAAACCTCACTTTAAATGCTTATACAAGCTTAGATTGGGCTGGTGACACATTGGACAAACGCTCCACTTCTGGTTTCATTGTGTTTCTTAGACAAAACCAAATTTATTGGTCTTCCAAGAAGTAATCAACATTCTCTAGGTCATCTACAGAGGCTGAGTATAGAAGCCTGGCTTCTACAGCCGTGGAAGTATCTTGGATCAGATAAGTTTTGAAAGATTTACATATACCTTTACATCCTCCTTCTCAAATATGGTGTGATAGAGTCTCAGCCATTTCTTTTGCCTCCAATCATGTTTTTCATGCACGAACGAAACACATTGAAATAGACTACCACTTCATTCGAGAGAGGGTTATAAAAAAGGATTTTATGGTTAACTACATCATGTCGAAGGATTAAGTTACAGACATCTTCACTGAGAGTCTATCTTATGCTGTTTTTAGTAATTTACTAACCAAACTAATGCATTCTTCACATACTGCTTTAGTTTGAGAGAGGATGTTATGGTATATTACTATTTTACCCTTTATTTCTTTTATCTTTCCTTTGTCAGTGTGGCTTAGTTAGTTAACTAGTTTGCTTAGTTATCTTTTAACTGATTGAGCAAACTCTTCCTTTAGTTCTAATCTCTAAAACTAAGTGGAATGGTTAATGAGAATGATCTAAGCACTTTGTTCAAGATTATCTCTTCTTCTTTTCTTTCTCTGGTTCTCTTCTCTCTCTCGATCTCTCAGTGTTTCTTCTCAGATCTTACCTGAGTTTTTTTTAAGTAGAGTGTGAGAGGGAGAGTCTGCTATATGTAATCTATAATTTTCTTTAATAGCTTTGTAACTTGTTTGTAAACTATTGTACTTCAAAATAACTAGTAGATTACCCCTCTCCAGGACTGGATGTAGGTTTTCCTTTAGAGAAACCGAACTAGTATAAAGTGTTCTGGTGTCTTCCCCTTCCCCTTTCTTCTTCATCTTCTCATTTGCATGCGTTTGTCCAACACAATAAACCCTCGGGCTAATCTCTATTTCACTACATAGATAACTATAGACACAATTCAATTATGAACAATTATAATATATAGAGTTATTTTATGAAAGTAAACGAGACTTCACTATTACTTTTATAGAAGATGAAATTATATAAGAGATAACTTGATTTCAAAAATAATTAAAAACTATTTTAAAATATCATTACTCATTCTTTTTGTCCATTAAATAAAAAATACCAATAATGTATAATACGATGCATGCGATGTTTTATTTATATTTGTACTTAAACATACTTATAATTTTACTATTTAAAAGTCTAATTATACGTGTTTATTTAAATATAATTAATTAATATTTCATTTTGATTAAGATCACTAAATGAGATATAAGAAAGATAAAAAAGCTATTGACAAGACGGTACTCTTAGAAATAAGAAGTTTCTTTACAATAAGGCATGTTTTTTAAATATATTATAGATATCAATAATTATATATATATATATATATATTATTAGATATATTTGCAAATTTATAAAAATGAAATGATTTTCTGTATAGTACATATAAATCAAATCTTAGGTTTGTATACATCTGATGATGCCAAGTTTCTATACATAATATTTGTCGTGTGTGATCGTCATCTTAAATTATTAATCATGAATAATCTATAATAAATAAATAAAAGAAATAGGTTTGAGTGTGCCATTCGTTAAGGTAATTAATTATTAATTATTGTATTGATTGTTATTAATTTCTTATTCATTAATTTATGTTTTATGAGGATAGGTGGAAGTTCTTTAAGCTTGGTAAAAAAGTTCTAGAAAGAAGACTTATGAATGTTTTGTTCAAAAAACATGACTTTTGAAATTCACCACCTTTTGATGTTTCTCCTTAACTAATTTCCGAATTGTTCAATTACTATAATTTTCTATCTAATAATTATATAATTTTGATAGCTAAAGAATTAATTATATGTTAGGTAAAATTGTAATAACTAAATTAATGATTTTCTTTTTGTCAAAGAAATTAATGATTTTTATACGATTAATTATTGTGTGAAAGTTGAATCAACAAAATTTTCCTATTATATATAATTGATTAAATTTATAAGAAAAACCTTAATTTACTGAAATAATTTAAGTATTATTATACTTCTAGTTATGTTAAAAATGTTACTTATCTACATTAAGGACAATTGAAGTAGTCTTGACCCTTTATCTTCCAAATTGTTATTGTTTTCTTAATAATGTGGTTCAAATATTGAAGACGTTGCACGGGCTTTTAACTAGTTATAATTATAAATATCAATTAACTATGTTTTGGCTGTCTCTTTAACTCTATGTAAAATGAGACGTTTAATAATTGTCTTTTACCCTTTTGCCTTCTTCTTATGTTTACTATATATATTGTTAATATACTTATAACATGTAATTAAATAGAAAGAGAAATGACATTTTATTTTCCTATGCATAACTCTTAAAGTTTGTTGAAGATAAATACCTCAAATTTTTAATGCCCCACATACATAAAAAAACAGGTTCACTTCCTCCATCCCTTCCTTTTCATCATGTATTTATCTTTATATATCATGTATTTGATTATAGTGAGACTTTATTTTTGTATCGTCCATAATTTAATTCTTGTAAATATTCTTCATTCCACTTATTAATTTAGGAAAAAGAAAAGTTCACCTCCATCATATACAAGTAAATATTTCATTCAAGTACCTTAGTAGTAGTTTAAATTCTTACAAAAAGAAAATTAAAAATTAAAAAAGATTAAGTAAAGCAAATTGTTATATATATATATATTTATGAGTTATGAGTCAGAAATTAGGACTCAATAGCAAAAGAATGAGACTTCTCCTCACACGCCATTTTTTTTTAATTAATCGGTTTTCTTAAATTTATATTTCTTTTTGTCTCTTGTTGGGCTTCCAAACGTATCCAAGAAGCAATGTTAGTCAAAGAATGGCACATAATTACTTTCTTTCTTTTAATTATTATCTAATTGCCTTTCAAAATTAAAAAATTCAAATCAAAGTAGTGCAATTTATTTGTATTATTAAATTTATGTTTAAAAAATTTATATCCGCCTACATGCATGATATATATGAGAAAATAATGAGTGGAAGATCTTGGTAGCGTCTAATTCAAGCAAACCCTTAATTATTATAATTTTCAAAACCGCGTTAACGATTAGCCTATTCTCTCTTCTTATAATATTTTTTGGTAAGTTAATTTTGAAGATTTTAATTCAGGTTAAAAGTTAAAAACTATTTTAGCAAAACTTGACATCACTATTTCAAATTTTTTTTAAAGTTTGATTCTTAAATGTTAAGATTAACCATTAATATTCTTAAATTAAGTTATTAATAAATAATTATAGCATTTAAATTCGATTATAACAAGAAGTATGAAATGAAAATAATATGCGTGAAAAATTATCAAAAATGAGTAAAATGTAAATTTATTAGCTAAAATATATAAATAAGAAGAATAGAGTTTGAAGCACCATATATTCTTAAACAAAATATCTGAAACAATAGTGCTCTATAAAATTTCTTTGTGCATACATATTCTGTACCTTTTCATCATCTGAAATATTACATTAATAGAATTTTATTGTTTAGTTTATAGCGAGCAAATACACTTCTTAGAAATCATATATTAAAAAATATTGTTGCTACAAATATATTATATCATAATTTAATATTCTTATTCTAAATTATTTAAACTAGTGCATTTTTGACGTTTTGCCTTGATACACTAGGAAAATATGTAATTATTAGAACATAGACTCTCAATAATACCATAAAAATAAAATCAACAGTTGAGTTTTGACGGTTTACAATTGATTTAATATGAAATGTTTACTCAGGAAAATATGTGGAGATTAACTTTCATTTTATTTGAAAACGAATCGTGAGGAAGGACCTCATTGTCAAACATGTCCCTTCCAAAGCAACTTACATACTTATTTATCAAATCTCTTTCAACTCCTTAATTTCTTTTCTAAAGAGCAAACTCATCCCTGAATCTAGATTGTTTAAGTGTGATTAGATTACCCAAATCCGCTAATGGCCATACACGTTTGGCAAAAGCCATCATCAGATAAATCCAATACGTCTCCTAGAAGTATCAATACATGGTCCACAATTATATAGAAAGTGAGAAAGGGAAAAGGTAAAAGGGTTTTCTTGGGATCAGAAAATGGTGGACCAAAGTATTGTAATATTATTATCCCTAATAAGACTCTTCATTTGAGTTTTAAAAAGTGAAAAAGGAAGGAATGGAGGGTGTTCCAGGCGAACATGTTTCCGTGACATCGCATGGAAAATCACTAATTTATTGGAATGGGTGTAATGTATGAACCATGCAATTTGACTTTGGAAAATTCCATATTCGTGCTTCTAACCTGACTAGTAACATATCCTAAATTGTACCATGTCATGTATTATAGCTAACTATTAATATGACTGACTTGGTAATTTAGATAGTTGATATCTTAAAACTTACATTTACTTTGTAATGACTATTAATATTTAAGACCTATTATATGTTTTTCGAATAAAATAAATAAATCATGTGATTGAATCACGTCAAATTAAAATAAAAGTTTTTCGACAAAATCAATTAGTATCACTAATGCTTCTTCAAAAAGTGTCAAACATACAAATGTCAATTAATATGAAACAATATGTTCACTGATTAGAAAACCAAAAAATAGTTAGAGCTTAATCAGAATAAGAGCATTAGTGAGGCTATAATATTCTCCAAAGAAGGTATTAAATATGAGAATTTTTCCCTTATACGTGTATATATATGGGCTGTACATACGAATGATGCATCAAATACAACAAAAAGAGCAAAGATATCAATAAAAGCTATGCAAAAGATACACAATATCGATGAAAAAATTAATTATTTACCCAAAAAGAAGAGGCATAATTATTGAAGCATGCAAAAGGGATGAGAATTGAGAAGAGCTTACACGAAAGTTATGTCAGCAAACCCATCTTTGAACATCGCAACTAGACCACACGTGCATACACATATCAACATTTTTAACATAAGAATTCTAATTAATAGCCAAAAAAAGATCTGATCATATCTTTTCCTTTTTTTATTTCTTCTTTAATTCTCTTTATTCTTCCATGGATTTTCATGCTTTTTCTTTCAATAAATAAAGTTAGCCATTATCAACATCCACCCTAGTAACGAACATGCTTCAATATATAAAACCAGTTCACACTATTTAATTACTGAAAAGAATTCTACGGTGAATATTTGGGAAATAATCTCATATCTATTAAGTAAAAATATTAAATTAAAAATATAATTTTAAAATAATATTTAACTCTCAAATTAATTTTTGAGTTGATTTAAACTATCAAAACTTTAACGGTGAAGAAAATCTGACATAAGGGACATGATCATGTGTACTCTTGTAAAGTATATGAAATGTAAGTGAGGACAGCCAAAGACCAGTGATTTTACTATAGATCAAATGTGATGGGTTTTGAGTAATAATTCATTTATTTATTAATTTAAAAATTAGAGGCCGACTAAGTTTTAGATAAAATTTATTTATTCGAGAGAATGTGGATCAAGCATAAATAAAAATATCATCACTAAGTAGATTTTTTTTTAAAATTTAAAATGACATTTCATTTAGTTGAAAAATATTAATTGGCATATAATTATTGATTAGATTTTGATAAGATGCCTGAATGAAAACATCCACATTCATATGTATTATTCCTATTTAAAATCACGTTTGGAATAAGTCGAAAACAAAAGAATATATTCTATACTATATATATATATATATATATATAAATAGTGACGTGGGGGAGTCATCAAGTTCGTATAAAACAATTTGTAATTATTAAAAAATATGTTAGTTATGTCATGATGAATCATTAGCATACATCATCCTCAACCAAGTTCTATATGAGATTTTTTTTAATTAATTCTCTTGTTATTTTTACCTACCAAAGTTATGTCTAGAAGAGTGAAATTTTGAGAAGAAAGGTTAGAACATTAAAGAAAAAGTAAACCAAGCCAAAAAGCAAAAGGAAAAATGAATATATCAAAATATAAGATTTTACTTCTGGTTTTTCTACTCCTTCCAATATGAATTTTAGATATATTTAATTAAAGAGATGATGATATTAAGGTGAAACCCTAATTGTTTGTAGAGAGAAGAAGTGTGTGATTATATATATTATTGGATTATACATGCGACCGTTATTTAATATGTATGAAACACATATAAAAAAGAAATAATATAACGGTCATTTAATATTTTTAAAATTAATATTGATTGAGTTTACATATTTTATCGATATGCATTTTATTAAAAATGGAATAATATACGTACATCCATACCAACACTGTGAAAATAATCTAAAAGTGAAAAACAATATTAACCACTGATAAATATTAACTTTGGAGAATTAGGCCTAAGAATCCCACGTGGGAAAAAACCCAAAACTCATTCACATTAATAAAAACGGGATTTAACAGTCAAACTTCACGTATGAAAGCATCGACCAGTTTGTGTGAGTACGACCCATGCATTCAAAATATTCCACCGGCTCTGTTTCATCCGTACACTTCTGACCTACAATTGCCGGTCACTCTCCCCCCCTTTTGCCTTCCCCCAAAAAACCAACCTCACCATTCCCAACCCACTCCCCCCTCTATCTCTCTCCTCCCCCAAATCTCTCTCTAACTTTGGATGAGAAATTAAGAGCATTTCTTCAGTGAGAATGGAGAAGAAAGAAGAGATAAAGATGGAGAAAATAAGTGGGTCATTATTATATTCTGATAATATATTAAGTAGTAGTAGCTATGGCCAACAGATGATTTCAAGTCTATTTGATCAGTTCAATGAAGGTGATGAGAAGATGAGCTCATTAGGGTTTATGGAGCTTCTGGGTGTTGATGATTTTGGTCCTAATTCACATTTCGGCTTATCACAGTCACTTACTCTGCCTCTATCTGCTTCAATTCCGTCTGTCTCTGTAAAAGACTGTTCGTCGGAGGTTTTGAATCAGCCGCCCACTCCCAACTCCTCCATCTCCTCCGCTTCAAGCGGCGGTGGCGATGGAGCTGTTAACTGTGATGAGATGGGTAAAGATTTAGACCAAGACGATGAAGATCTACAACAGCCAAAGAAACAGTGAGTTTTTTCCTCTTCTTTTGATTTATAGTTTTAATTATCTATTATTATTAGTTACCAAGCATATTGATGTATCGACATGTTTTGTTTTTGACATAATATTAAACTATGTGGAAGGATAATTGATGGAATCATTAGGATTGTTCTTTGTGTAGACAAAAGAATGGTGCAAAAGTACCATTTTTCTTGTATTTTATTATTTTTTAATGAATATAGAAAGTGAATTCTATATGAGAGATTAAATGGGGTTTTCCATATTTTTGTTGTTGTTTTGATTTGATTTTTGTGGGTATAAAAGGATGAAAGCTGGAAAGAAGGCAAATCAAAAGAGACAGAGGGAACCAAAATTCGCATTCATGACAAAGAGCGAGGTTGATCATCTTGAAGATGGGTATAGATGGAGAAAGTACGGCCAAAAAGCTGTTAAAAACAGCTCCTTTCCTAGGTACTACTCTCCTCCTTTTTACTTTCTCCAATGATAATTTCCTTTCGTCCCCAACTCTCTCTCTCTCTCTCTCGGGATTATTTTTTTTCTTAAACCCCTACTAAAAGAAACGCATGCAGATAAAGAGATGGTAGCAATCTGTTTTGAGATGAGTGAGTTCGAGTCACCCTTACTATCACTTACCATCACAGAGTGCAATCTCTTAAATGCTTCAAGTGGGTATTTTTCTAAGCTGTGGTTTTGAATGATAATACCTCATTTCCTTTGAGAGTGGAATCTGTTTTGAGAGAAGTGAGTTCGAGCCATTCTTATCGATGCATAACAATGATTGAAGCTTCCCCATCTCAAGTGGGTATGTTTTAAGTTGTAAGTTCAAGTCACTCATGCATGCCACCCAATAAAACTAGTGAACTTTCATGGCTACCACAAATAGGTTAGTTTCATCTAAGTTGTGGATTCGAGCCACACTGACACTATATATCTCATAACCGTTGTTTAAAACTACCCATCCAAAAGGGCATTGTGTATGTAGTTGATTCAAGTCACCCATATTACCTCATAGCAGTGGTTAAAGCTTTGAGAATAGGTTCGAGTCACACTTTTACGATCCATATTCTATTAAAATGTGACAATGACAATAAATAAATAAATGCACTAAGATATTAAAATTACCCGACAAAGCAAATTTGAAGTAGAATAAATTATTCTGACAGTCACATTGTGGCTTTTGTGGTTTTGAAGGAGCTACTATCGTTGCACCAGTGCGTCATGCAATGTGAAGAAAAGAGTAGAGAGATCTTTCACTGATCCAACCATTGTTGTGACCACTTATGAAGGTCAACATACTCATCCAAGCCCAGTCATGCCTCGACAGAACTTCATGGCTGCTCCGCCCAGCTCGGCCTCCTTCTCTGCAGGCTGTGCTGCTAACTATTCCAATATGACAAAACCCACCACCACATCAATCCCATCTCACTACCAACACTATGTCAATTCATTTTCACCCTCTTTGAATTTTAGCCAATTACGAGGACAAGGTTTTCATCTTGCTGATCATGGGTTGCTTCAAGATGTTATTCCTTCTCATATGCTGAAGCAGGAGTAGATCAATTTGAATCCTCTTTGGTTAGGGTTTATTGCTGTGTTGTGTTGGTTTTTACTGACTTTTGTTTAAAGGAGATATAGCTAGAGACAGAAAATGGAACACCATAATTACTTGGTATATGTAATGTAGTTTATTTTCAATGGCTCTGACTGTTGGGGATTTCACTTCCCACGTTTTTAATACACAAAACCCTAATGATAATCTTTGTAAACTGCATTTTCTATCTACTTATAGAGACATGTACTATATATTGCCGATCCAAGTTTTTTCCCTCTTTTCTTTTCCTTATTCTTTTTTATTTTCTTAAAATATTTTTCCTTCCCTTTATTTTTGTTAAAATCTATGTTATAATTTGAGAAAAAACTTTTGGTTTCTCAAACTCAATTCTTAAAATCTACTGAACCAATCTCACTTGTCTTTTTTTTTTTTCCTTTCTTTGGACGGAAAATACTTCTAACACTCTTTTTTATCTCCACATGAGAGGGGATAAGGGGGATTGGTTCTAATTGGGTTGATCTTTTAGCCTCAAGTATGAGGTTGAAGTCTTGGGGAGAGGGATGGAGAGGATTAAAACTCTCACTATGACCACTAGGCTATCAAGCCTTGATTCTAATTACGTGAGTACCTGCTTTTCAGTTTTAACAATAATTAGCATAATTTATTTATTGTATATTTGCAAGAAAGATAACGTGCAATAGTAGAAATGTTGTTGAAAGGGTGGTGAGGGTTATAATATAGCCGAGAAAGTCAATGGCTTGTAGTGGTTGGATGTGTGGAGGGAGATCATATGAGTCTGAAAAAAAGGGGTTCTTCTGACTTCTCCTTTGTCTTATATCTTTTGTTTCTCTTGTTGAAGAGAATGTGCATTTATTATTTGTTGACGAGTTATGCTGTTTTAGGTTTTGAAGGTCAACGTTTATCCAAAATAAGTAAATGACAGAATATAAGCTAACAGAAGAGAAAAAAGAAAGGAAAATAAAGAGTAGAGTACTCAAAATCTAATTTTAGCATTTGGTGAGAAAATTATGTGTTCAAAAAAGTAGACAGCTCAGGGCCCACCTTAATTCTTTTAATTTTTTTAGACTAATTTTTCTCCCACTCAACTTAATGGTCAATGTGCTTACATAATTAAGCGTTACCCACATCACCTTTGTTATTACTCCGACGTTTGTGTATTTTGTAAAAGTTCAAAAAAAACCTTTATGTTATGGTCAATGTTAGTCCTAGCATACAATCACTTGAGGGAAAAAAAACCCACAATTTCTTTAACTTCCAAGCTTTTACGCATTCTTTTTCTTTGATAAGAAACTTATGCTTCATGCTTAAACTAGTATATTAGAGGTGATGATTCAATTTATTGGTATCCGCCCCTGTACGGTACTAGAGGTGTATCCACCCTTTAGATAACTACCTCTGATCACATCACATGGTGGTGATTCAAGATACATCATATGCTATTGCTACCCCTTCCACATAAAAATCTAATACAAAACATAAAAACCTCCGAGCTCTCAAACTTGCTTTTTGACAGTTCTAGAGAAGTACTCCCTCTAAATCTAATACAAATACTCATACAGGAGATGGGTCTTCTTCATTCATTGCAGGCAAGGAAAGCCAAGAATATTCTATTCTTCACATAAAAATAGAGAATGCAGAGAAAAGAAAGAAAATGTATAGCAGAAAACAAAATGGAAAGTTAAACTACATCTTCTGTTTCATAGTTTACGAACTGGAAAAAGTTAAAACTTGAAACTATAGGAGTCTTCCAATAGTTCATAGTTTTTTTGTCCAAACTACCTTGCAGATTTTACAAATACAATGTTGGTGTTGGTTTTTGTTAGACCAGCAACTGTTTCACAACCCACTAAACAGGCGCAGCGGAGCCTACCAATAACGACTGCGTTTCTGGTGAATGTTGTGCTCCTCAATGAGGCTTCAGTCTGAAAAGGATAAGATATATAGGTAGTTCCAGTAGAAGAACATATATATTTCTGTCTGAGCACCTAATTTAACGTGAAGAGAACTGAATGCTCCGAGCGGTTCTAGGTGTAGAATTCAACTAAAGACCAGTAACCATCTATTTGTAGACTTAGGTTTTGAGCCACTTCAACCACCTACACATGAAATGTGAACAAAATAGCCTTCTGTATAGTTGAGAATACAAACAATTGACCGACAGAAAGTTTATAAATGGAACTTCTAAATGTGATGATATTGGCTTAGATAAACTTTAACTGCTAAACTAGTAGGCCATCTGAGCCTTCACTGAGATGGTTTGTTGCTTCAGCCTTCATATAGTTTGTAATCCAATAAAAGGAAGTACAAAAGTGCCCACAGAAGATAATCGGACTTTTATTTTATGCAATTTAGTAGTAAACGGGAAGCACTGACCACATGCCAGACCTCAGGTAAGAAGCCATTGCATATTTTTTTTTTTACTTGAAGAAGCCATTGCATATTTTTTTTTTACTTGAAGAAGCCATTGCATATTGCCAAAAGGAATATGTAAAATCTGATGCTGGTCTACCTTTCTACTCCTTAGCCCACTTTACATTCATTCTATTCAAGATTTCTCTGCTCTAATTTGACTCCGAAATCTATAATTCTATACCGTCAGCATCGTCCAAGTTACTGCATTTGTAACTTACTAATTAGATTTCATGAGTAAAACTACATGGTGCTCTCTATGAAGTGATCAGATTACAGACGCACAATTATAGTGTGCATGCATCCAAGCATCTTTTCAAGGCTTAAGTCGATCAATTGATGGCCAAGTAGTTTATAGAGCTGTCCAGATGAGTCGGTGTTGGCAGCTTTTCACCAACATTTTATAAATGTTTGTAATTGCCAGCAACTAGAAACATTAACATTAATAATAAATGCTGATTAACTGGCCTTACATATCCTAAGCCCTTCTTTCCATAATTGATAAGATTACTTGTCCATTATAGCTATAGAGTTGCGATTCGTACCGATTAAACACAGGTCAGACTAATAACCGAACTTGCTTTTGACTGCTGTTGCACGTGATCTAATTCCTGCAGAGTGAGAATGCAAAATGAGCAAATACTAACTTTCACCTGGTAAATCATGGAATACCAAACCCAAATTTAGGCTGTCAAGAATTGATGATAGAAGATGTGGCAGAAGAACAAAGGTGAGTAAGAATCTTACCCAACAGTCCCTAGCGTACAAAAAAAAAGTCGAGCAGAATCAGCATCAACTACTAATTAATTGAAAGTTATACCAGTCAGGAACCCTATCTGTAACTGGCTAAGTCATTAAGAGCATTTTTGGACCTAGCCATTTTGACCTTCTTCAAGCGGTTGCAAAGAAAATTCCACCACATTATAAAAATAAACAAATAAAAAAATGATAAATAAATAATTATATAATAAGTGGGTGCAAAAAGAATCAGAAGAACTTTTTAAATATGTTAATACTGTCTAACAGTCAAGAAAATATGATAGCAGATCGCTTTGTGAACAGTCTAGGTAACAATTAAATGAATTTTGCAGGATAATTCTCACTCACCAAAAACCTTTAAATAAAATTTATGCAACTTTTTCCCTAAGGCTGTGAGCAAACCATATGCAGTACATGTGAGAGAGTAGTTTAACAACTTGAAGGAATAGAACAGGGATACTCACTATTGCAGCAGATGAAGGCTGTTGGAGTTGCAGTTTCTGATGGAAGTTCTGCGTCTGAAACTGCAGCTCTTGGGAAGAAAGAACTGATGACTGGGAATAAAGCTTTTGACTATCTTGAAGCTTCTGTTGCTTCTGTTGTTGTTGCTCAAACAAGGCAAAGTCCTCAGGTTTCTCCCACTGTCGGTCAATTTTGACAAGAATTTATTGCATCTGGTACCACAACAATCCAGATACAGCTAGAAAGAATGATGGTTAAAGACACAGAACTTACCCTGCTTTCACAGGTAACACAATTATAATAGTACTTGTCCCCATCAGGGCAGGTATGTTCACTCCAATCACACTCCAAAGAAGATGTTGTCTGTGGAACTACAGATGCCACAGGTGAACTGGGAGCACTAGTAACTGTATGAGGATTGTGTCCTGTATGTGATAGCTGAGGAACATAACATCAAAAACATGTTTATAATAATAAAAAAATTCAATAGAGTATTTCAAGGAAAGGTATAAACGACAAAAATAATATGAGATCAACAGGCAATGGGGTCTATATTATATACACAGTAGATATCTATAAAAAAATACCATCTGTCAAAATATTTGAGGATGTGATATACCACTCCAAGTGGTACAAGAGCCTCTTTCTACATCCTACGGACTAGCTGTTAGCAATTTGTTATCTACTTGCATGTTATAGTTGCTGGAAGAAAATAGTCATTGTTTAAAGGTAATCAAGATATCACCTCCTCCTTTGAAAATCACTATGTTGATTCAATTCAAGTAATAAGTAATGACTTGGAAGTGAGGAGGGTGACTCTCATTCAATCGTTGTTGTCCAGTTTGCCGACTTATTATCTCTCTTTATTTAAGATTCCGAGGAAGGCGACTGCTAAGATTGAGGGCCTTATGACGGACTTTTTATGATAAGGAATGGACGAAGGAAAAGGGTCTCATTTAATCAATTGGAAGGTTGTCTTCTTCGATTGATAACGGTGACCTTGGTAGTAATTAGATCAAGAACATAGCTCTCACCAGGAAGTGGTTGTGGAAATTTCTGTTGGAGGTTGACTCTTTATGGCATTCTGTCATTGTTGGCAAGTATGTGCTGCAAGACAATTGGTGGGATTCAAATTTAGTCGTCAGATTCTCTATTGTGATTAAGTTTAGGGTGGGAGTGGGAAATAGGATTTGTTTTTCGGAAGATTCTTGGGCTACTTACTCTTCCTTACTTTATTCATTTTCCTAGATTATATCATCTTTCTGGTTCTGACAATTATTGCATAGCCTCTTTTCGGTCTAGAAACAATAGTGATCTGGAATTTTAATTTATTTAGGAACTTAAACGATAGGGAACCAATAAACCATTGATTTCACTGCTCTTTTGAATCATATAGATTCCTTCGCCCCTAGTCTACTCATTACAGACTCCAGGGTTTGGGCTCTAGAGAGTTCTGGTCTTTTTCCTTGTAAATCATACCTCTCCTTTCTAGTCTCTTCTCCTAATTCTGGGTCTTCTTTCCATTTCTCTGGCATCTGGAAGGTTGGGTACCTAGGTTAGTGAATATTTTTCTCTTGGTGCTTGGCTCATCGTAAAGATTAACGCAGCCAATATGGTGTTAAAAAGAAACCCTTACATGTATTTGTCACCCTTCCGTTGTGTGACGTGCTGTTGTGCAGATGAGGATATGGATCATTTGTTCCTTCATTGCCTTTTTGCTTGTAAGTTTGGCACAAGTTTTTGAAAGCTTTTCACATCAATTGGGTTTTCCTACACACATCGGAGTTCTTTTCCATGCTGTGAAGCTTTACGGGAATGCTTTTAAGAAGATGGAAGTCTTTGGTCTGCTGCTCTTTTGGCTACTCTCCGGTTTATTTCGAAGAAACATAATAAGAGATTTTTTAAGGATATTTTTTAGGATCTTGAGGTCGTGTAGTCTAAAATTCATTTCATGACTTCACTTTGGGTGTCTATTAGAAAACATTTTAGGAGGATTCCTTTGTTCCTGATCTCTTCAGATTAGTCTGCAGTTTGTTCAGACTGATTTACATTTTGTTTTGGTCAGATCGCTTATCTACCAATTTTCGCACATCTTTTCAATTCTAATGAATATTATTGTTTCTTATCAAAAAAACAAATTGGACTTCCTCTTCCTTCAACAGAGGTTCTATAGATCTGTCATACCTCTTGTTCTTTAACTTCTGAACTCTGCTTCAGATGCAAGTCCTGCCTTGCCTGCACAGAATGCGCCTGTTTCTGCACATCAGGCAAGGGTGGCCTAGCAGATTGACAGACACCCGGTGGAATTTGGGCTTGTTCCGATGACATCTGAGCGAATTGTGGAGGGGCCTTATGTGGTGGAGGAAATGATTGTTGCATGGGACAAGGAGCAGCAGGTTCCTGGTTCACCATTTGGCAAACAGCTTGAGATTGTGAACTTGTAATATTTTGCTGTATGGGGAATGAATTGTTATGAAAACTCCCACCCGGTCTGCAGCAAGCAAATCATAAACATAAGCTTAAGAGCTATAACATGAACAAAATGGAAGGGGAAGAGGATACATAGATGCAAAATATACCGAACAAACGGGTCTTGAGAACGAGGACCGAGATTCAGGTTACCCATTGTGTTGTTTCCCCTGGAGGGGGGGGGGGGGGGNGGGGGGGGGGGGGGGGGGGGAGTTTCCATTAGACCAAAGTTACAGAAAGATAACGATCAAGTATTTATGATGTTTGTTAATGCTCTTGTCGTCACACTTGAGGACCTATAAACGCAGATCCTAGAAAATGTTGTACCATAGTAGGACCAGAAGATACATGACTCCATCCATTATTTAGTCATTCATCAAGTTGCAACTTCTTAACAATCTGTCTATAACAACGATAATACGGGAAAAAAACTTATTGATATCTATACAAAAATCCAGAATTTAGGATGCTGAACCTTGGTTCACCAATCCTGGGTTTCTTAGGCTCCGCAAAACGAACAGACAATGGCTGGTCACAACCCTAAGTTACAAAGAAAGTAGTTGAGAATGCTTCCCCAAGTGCAATTGAGGGTAAAATATTTAGTAGGTAAGCTTTACTCTCATGATGAAGATTCCGTTCAGTGCTCTAATTGCAGCCAGTGCCATCTCCCCACGAGAGAATCTAACAAATCCGCATCCTTCCAAAGAGCATGAATATTCAGATTAGGCGAAGCAAGAATGAACATAATGACATAAAAGTGACTTTCAATTTCTAAAGAAATTTAAAAAATATAGGGACATTGAGAGAGCAACAGGAAACCACTTGTCCAATTAGGGCATTATAAATGAGAGATAAAATACCACAAGCCAAGTGCAACGAATATGCAAATACAAAATAAATCAACTGGATGTTTAGTCATCTGCACATAGCTTTTGTCACTCCGAAGTCTGGTCATATTTTCACCCATAAGTAGATCTCACAATATATATTAGAAAGAGCATTTGAAACAACATCGTGGCTGTTAATGAGTTTTGTGTGATCATTTGTAAGTTCATCATATATCTTCCACTATGAAATTAACACAAAGGGTTGGAGAAGATATGCGTAAACTTTCAGATTATATAGTCAAAGATCAAATCAAACAATAAGGAATATAGACGCACCCCGACTTTGCTTCAACTCATCACGCACAATATAGATGTCCTCAATGAGACCATAAGGAGAAAATACCTGGGAAAGAAACTTTCATGAAGAATAAACACACTTAATTGAAAGACCATAAAAACACAAAATCAATAACTGGACGTGAATTAAAAAGCCAATCAGGATGGAGTTATTCTACAACAATCACGGTCACTGCCTCTTTTGTCTAGATGACTTCAATAGATGTGGTCTCTATATAATTAATCTGAGAGATCTTTTACCATGCTGTGAATCATTCTCACTGCAAACTGAGTGCCTGCCAGTAACATGGTGTCTCATGGTATTTAAAGGATAATCATACTAAGACTATCAAAGCAGCATAAAAATAGGCATTTCTTAAATAACTATGATATTTCAGCCTGCTCGATAGATTTTCCTCCATGTATGAGACAGCATTCGTTCTTATACTGTCCACTATTCCTACATATCTTGCATCTTAGATTTGCCATGCAAAAAGAAACCAAAACACATAATATTTCATATAAGTACAAAAAAGAAAAAGAAACGTTAAAAAGATGGTAACTATATACTTCCTCAATGTCCCTCTTTGTAGTGTCTCTGTTCAAGCCACCAACATAAAGTTTGTCAAGTGATCCTATCATAAGAGTGTAAATTATATAAGGGGCAAACTTGCAAGATAAGAAATGATCCAAGTTATTACTGTCATAGAGCATCCCTTAGAATAAGTAAACATCTATAAACATGCAAACTTTTTTGTCCAAGTAAAGCTGTTTTTCACATCACTTAATTCACATTCATACAGCACAAGAAACAAGATCAAATTGGTGACATCACAAAGGGCATGAACCCTCAAACGTAGGGCAACAAAACCAATTCTGTATGTTTGATAAAATTTTAAAATGTGCCTCTTGTCCTCCCTAAGGTACAAACCCTTGCTCGAGAAAGTTCGAAAAGAAATACATTGGATTGTCAGAACTTTACCAAGGCGCTCCCTTTCTCCATCCGCATATTTAACATTGACGGGAACCACTTCCTGAAGACAAATAGTACATAAAACAACAAGAAATCAAGTAGTACACAAATGCGATCGAAAACGGCAAGTTGCGTAATACAAATTTAGCATAATATTAAAGAACTCACTCCGGGAAATGTATGCTGATTGTCCAAAGCTTTAATAGCTCTGTCAGCTTCATCTGAGTTTGAATACTTAACAAAACAACTTCCTGGAGAAGTAATATTAGATTCAATCCACCTCTAAAAGTAGCAGGAAGAAAAAAGTAAAAAAATAACATGATAATGTCAAACATTTGAAATGATATTGACAAGTAAAACAAGTTGACGTGCCAGTGATACAAATGACTAAAAAAGAATCCCATGTACATGAAAAACATGACGAATAAATGCACTTGGTAGAGAACGCTCGACTCCAATTTAAAATGAGAAAGCTACAAACAGTTTGACCGGACAAAATAAAAAGCACCATATATTATAGCCAATATTGTGCATGCAGCTTCCTAGTAATTTTAGGGACCACATTATCCATGTCACATTCTGTACTACATCTGTCTAATTTTATAAAGTTATCTTATCATTTCTCATTGAAACTACAAGCGAATCCTGGGAGTCTCCTAAGTCCCAAGAACACAGATATGTAATCACACTGTCAAGAATATGATACGACAAACTGTATGAAAAAATCGCAGGGAGAATTCAATCACACAAGAAATGCAACACTTGAATAGCTCAAAATTGGCTTTTCAATCATATGATCAAAGATTCCTCCATGGACAACTAATAGAACCTGGAAAGTTTAGAATTTTGTACACCAACTATGCTACATCGGGAAGTGTTTGAAGCAATGACCATGATACTAGCTGTTATGACAAAGACTTTGTCACAAACGCTACACTTTGATACTAGCTACTAGAGATTGTCAGATGGATCTGCTGTCTTCCAAATTTCAAAGACAGACCAGTTTTTTATAGTTGACTTTTCTTTTATTTTATACTCCGGGAAGGGGAATTAGATAGCTAAGTCATCAAACGCTGCAGACTTGATTTATCATACAGCAAAACTATGGGATCACGTTTATGCAAATTGTTGTTCTGGTCAGCCCCTCAAAATGCATCAAGAACATAAACTGATATCATCAATATCAATGCAATCTAAAAGAATCCAAGGTACCTTGCTGATGTCCAGTTCTCTTATCTTTTAATATTACAATCTCTACAATATGTCCATATTTTTCAAACAAGGGCCGGACCTGACATGAAACAGCAATATCCAGAAGTAGGGTCAAATTAAAATGCTGACCCAAAAGAGAAATAATATTTGGCAGCTATTAGAAGCATGATTAGTTTAACAACTTGGAATAGAAATATAGGCAATGACAAAGATGTGATAGTACAGTCTAGCAACTTGGGTTGCTGTGGCTAAACGAACCTTCCAAAAGAAGATTGCTTCTATTGATTCTTTTATTTGCAACCATACAAATGGTCAGCTCATCGGTAAACATTTGACTCAACTTGCACATTTTTTGCAACAAGCAATTAGAAGTAGTTGTACTACCAGTTTACTACAGCGGAAACAATAACTTACATGTTCTTCAGTTGCTGTCCTTGGGACTTGAGCTACATATAATTTTGCAATACCGGTAGCATCGATATGATCTGGCTAAAAAGTTACTACTTTAGCGATCTTTATTGAGGAGTAGAGCTATAATCAAAAGATGTAGTGAGACAAAATTGACAACTCTTCTGGTAGAACCATAGCAAGCATACTACTCGCTGTGTGTATCAAATAAATTTGATCATCCAAGACAGAGAGGTATCAAATAAATTTGATCATCACTCTTCAGATTGATTATAATCAGCAGGACGAAGATAGACAGAAGACGTGCAAGACTAAGAGAGACAAAACTAAGCTATTATATTTCATTTTTAATACTGAAAAAGGTAAATCCTATTTGTAAGAAATAGAAGCACAAAAATGGGCTAAATTCTAACACAAGGAGCATCGATCTAACAAATAAACCTTAACTCCCGCGGATAAATGTCAGTTGTGTCTTTCTTATTTCTCAATGCCTGTAAGTTGAATTCTTATGAACTACTACGTGCATCATTATGATAAGAAAGAAAATATAACCGTTGGCTGACGAAGCTCCATTAGAATGATGCCGGAACCTTTTGCGCCCAGAAAAAGGCATAGAATTGCCATAATTCGACCCGAATCCCCCACCCCCAGAAGCTTGACTTCGATCACCATTCACGCGGTGCTGCTGGGGGTACTCCTGCGGGTAATTACAGTACTCTGGATGGGGATGTGGATGGGGATGGGGAGGGGGAGGG